>JAVIWB010004907.1:0-111849 GCA_031893035.1 Dermolepida albohirtum | reverse complement strand
TCCGATCGCCACAAAATTTTCACCAATGAAAGTACTCTTCACAAGGATTGAAATGAGCACAAGCGCATCGCTATAGAGCGAACCGTTTCACCGCAGCAGCAGTTTGAATTTTCGCAAAAATTCTCGGTTTTCCGGTCATAACTCGAGAACGCGATGTCGTAGCAGGTTCCGGTTTGAAGCAGTAGATTCCGGACGTCAATACGCATCCGGCAGTGTCCGCGCCGTTGCCGAGAGGATCTTGGTTCGCGAGATAGCATGCCGATTTGAACGAAAATCCAAAATTTTCGCGATTTTTGCAACTTGCAAAACTGTTTTTTGGGAATATCTCGAGAACCGAAAGAGCTCGTGCATTCCCGATGCGTTTTTCGTAATCAGCGGGTTCGAATACATAATATAGAGGTATGAAAACGTTGAAAATCCACACTTTGATTTTTCCGTTTTTTAAATTTCATCGTTTGAGATTCAAAAAAATCGCAAAAATGGTCAAATGGCCATAACTTCCACACTTTTCGTCCGGTCGCCACAAAATTTTCACCAATGAAAGTACTCTCCACAAGGATTGAAATGAGCACAAGCGCATCGCTATAGAGCGAACCGTTTCGCCGCAGCGGCAGTTTGAATTTTCGCAAAAATTCTCGGTTTTCCGGTCATAACTCGAGAACGCGACGTCGTAGCAGGTCCCGGTTTGAAGCAGTAGATTCCGGACGTCAATACGCATCCGGCAGTGTCCGCGCCGTTGCCGAGAGGCTCTTGGTTCGCGAGATAGCATGCCGATTTGAACGAAAATCCAAAATTTTCGCGATTTTTGCAACTTGCAAAACTGTTTTTTGGGAATATCTCGAGAACCGAAAGAGCTAGCGCATTCCGGTTTCGTTTTTCGTAATCAGCGGGTCCAAATACATAAAGTAGACTCATGAAAACGTCGAAAATCGACACTTCGATTTTTCCGATTTTTAAAATGCATCGGTTGAGGTTCAAAAAAATCGCAAAAATCGTCAAACGGCCATAACTTTCACATTTTTCGTCCCATCGCCACCAAATTTTCACCAATGAATGTACTCTTCACAAGGATTAAAATGAGCACAAGCGCATCGCTGTAGAGCGAACCGTTTCGCCGCAGTGGCAGTTTGAATTTTCGCAAAAATTTTCGGTTTTCCGGCCATAACTCGAGAACGCGACGTCGTAGCAGGTTCCGGTTTGAAGCAGTAGATTCCGGACGTCAATACGCATCCGGCAGTGTCCGCGCCGTTGCCGAGAGGCTCTTGGTTCGCGAGATAGCATGCCGATTTGAACGAAAATCCAAAATTTTCGCGATTTTCGCAACTTGCAAAAGTGTTTTTTGCGAATATCTCGAGAACCGAAAGAGATACGATGCCAAACAGGTACATTTTCTGAATCAGCAGATCAAAATACATAAGATAGAACCATCGAATCGGCGAAAATCGCAACTTTATTTTTTTCGAGAACCGTAAGAGATACGATGCCAAGTAGGGGTTCTTTCTGAATCAGGAGATCAAAATAAGTACGATAGGACCATCGAAACGGCGAAAATCGCAATTTTATTTTTTTCGACTTCACCAAATTTAGTTTTTCGCGAATATCGTAGGGTTTGCCAATACTTTCTACGGTCGCTACCTCAAAAAGGTGTACGATCTAAGCCACAAGTTTTGATCTATATTTTTAGGTCGAATCGTAACGATATCCAACTACAAACAGAGCCCTTGTATATTCCATTGAAGTAGAAACAAACAAACAAACAAACATAGTGTGTAATACGAGTTTGTCTAAATTTTAGATTTGGTAACAAAACACTTCATTACTACTGCATTCTCTCTCCCGCATTTTATTCAAGACATAAATATGTTGAAATAACAAATTGTCGTTAACTTAAAATACTTTTCTATTTAATTCAGCAGTATTTGTTCTTGAAATAATCTATTGTTGCAACATTTTTTAAATAATTGATCAGTGCATTGCAATTAGGCGACTTTAAACGTTAATTGAATGTATGCACTTGCATAGATTGAATACATTAATATAAATTATTAGTTAACATTTGATGTATTCAAAAATACAATACAAAATTTAAACGTCAAAATTCGCGCTACAGTGGCATCAAATATTAGTGGTAAATTATACTTACACTACAGGCCATAAGTGAGGGATCACTTATCATAAATAACAAAACACTTGTATTTTAGACACCTCCCTTAAACTTTTACCTGTTTTGGTGAGAATAATTGAAATAACAGTTGTAAATGTAATTCTGAGAAGGATTATTCGGATTATTCTTATAAATTAGATAAATATATTTGTTTCTGAAAAATATTGTAAATCCTTTTAATAGTTTTATGGCGTCTATTCAATAGAAATATTTTATATACCCCAATAAATTTAATAGGGTTTACAACGTAATATTATTATAATGGTATTAGGAGTTCACAGTAAACTATTTAGCAATTTAAAAATTAGTTTTCGTGCAGCATTTGTCCGAGTAAGTTGCAATACGACTATTTGAGAACAGACGTAAAAGTAACTTATAAAAATGCCAAAAAGAAAGGAACTTAGCGCAGAAACTCGTAGTTCTATAATAACGCTACATGGTGAAAAATTTTCACTGCGGCAAATAGCCCAAAAGTTAAATTTATCTTATCACGTGGTGCAGTGAAACGATATTCACAAAATGGATCATTACAACCAATAAAACGTTGCGGAAGGCCAAGGGTAACTACCAGACAAGAGGATTTGCGCCTAAAAATACTATCAAAACGAAATAGGCGCCTCACAGCTCCTCAGCTTCGAGCAGAGCTGAATGAAGGCCGTCGAAACCCGGTGTCACTGACTACTGTAAAACGACGTTTGACAAAGGCGGGACTACATGGGCGTATTGCAGCTCGAAAACCATTATTGAATCCAAAAAATCGTAAAAACGGTTACAATGGGCCCGGGACCATCACCACTGGGACATGGAAATGTGGAAGCAGGTGTTATGGACAGTTGAGTCAAAGTTCCAAGTGTTTGGTAGTAATCGACGAGTTTTCGTTCGAAGACAAGTGGGTGAAAGGATGTTATCCGAATGTGTAGTGCCAACTGTTAAACACGGGGGAGGTTCTGTGCTTGTTTGAGGATCCTTTTCCTTTGATGGTGTCGGAGATTTGTACCGCATTGAAGGCATTCAAATAAAGAGGGGTATCTGAAGATTTTCGAGGAACATGCAATTCCGTCTGGATTAAGGTTAATTGGTGAAGGTTTTCACCTACAACAAGATAATGATCCCAAACACACTTTCCAACTTTGTAAAAACTAGGTGAATCAAAAAGAGGAGGAAGGGGTGCCGATAAATATGATTTGGCCACCACAATCACCCGATCTCAACCCTATCGAATTACTGTGGGATGAATTAGATAGAAACGTGAGAGAAAGCTGTCCACAATCGCAGAAACAGCTTTGGGAGCAACTTACAAGGGTGTGGAATAATTTACCAATGGATACGCTCCAGGAACTTGTACCGCGGTTGCCTAATATTTGTAAAGAAATCATTAAGCGCAGAGGTGGATACTTCGACGAAAGTCGAATATGACAAGAAATTCTACAGAATATGTTGAAATTATTTTATTTTATAAGAAAAACTGTTCATTTGTCTCGTAGATATAGTTTTGTAGAAATATACGTTTTGTTTCACTAAGCGTGCATGTTTTTTTTAAATTTCATCTACTGATCCCTCACTTATGGCCTGTAGTTTATATCAATATTGAAGGGAAGTTATTTAACATACTTATTAATGAGGAAATACAATTTATTCATGCTGTCGCATGTTAAATGCGATTTGTTTAATGAAACGTTGTTTAGAATTTGTTTCTGGGCGTAACATCTAATTGCGTATGTGTAAGATGAATGAAGAATTAATAACTTTACACGTCTGAACGTAGAACTTTGGAAACACGATGTTACGTGTCGTGCTTGGATGAAATCAAACAATTTAAAGAATTTTTCAAATTTCTACTTTTACACTAGTAAAGTTTTTAGTTCTTCGTACTGGCGAAGACTTTACTTATAACAAATCACAGGAAAATTAAGAAATGAAACCAGTTTCAATCGTCTTGTAAGCGTGCTATTAACCGATCACACTTCAAAGACAACGGTCACTCTAATTTTCCTAACTGGCGGTTGACTAGTATTCTCTTCATTTTCTTAAAAGTCTTCGAAAAGATCGTTGTGGATTAGCTGATTGTTGATCTAAACTATTTAAATATCTTTGACTATATCGATCATGGCATGTTGTCAGTTATATGAGCTTGGAGCCAGAAATTAAGACAGGAATAATTTTTGTAGAAGAAAATACTTTATATTTTAATATAATCGGCTATTATGTCAATACACGAAATCCAACAACAATAAAATTTAGATTTTTGGACCTCTGTAATGAAGACAAGGATGGTGTATTGAGTGGAATTGTTACTGGAGACGAAACTTGGGTTCATCATTATGAACCTGAGTCCAAACAAGACTCCATGCAGTTGCATAAAAAGGGCACAGCACCTCCCAAGAAATTTAAAGTGTCACAATCAGCTGGGAAACTCATGGCAACGATATTTTGGGACTCGGAAGGAATATTGTTGATTGATTATAAAGATAAAGGTGTTTCTATAACCGGAGAATATTACGCTTCAATATTAGAGCGACTAAAAGAAGCCATTAAAGAGAAAAGACGGGGAAAATCGACAAAAGGTGTTCTGCTTTTGCACGACAACGCGCCCGTCCACAAGAGCCGCGTTGCGTTAGCTGCCCTGCATAAGGTGGGCTTCGAAATTGTGAATCACCCACCCTACAGCCCAGACCTGGCCCCGAGTGATTATTACCTGTTTCCGAAAATGAAAAAAGAGCTGCGGGGTAAAAAATTTACTGCCGATGATGAAGTCAAGGAGGCAGTTTCGGCGTATTTTGCAGATAAAGAGAAATCATTTTTTTATGAGGTTATAAATAAATTAATTGAAAGATGTGAAAAATGTATCCGTCTTGCAGGTGAATATATTGAAAAAGAAAAATAATTTGGTTTTTTTATTTCCACCCCTTGTCCCCCATTCCGCGAATTTAAAAACGCTCCCTCGTAGATCATTGTATTTACACAAAGACATATTTTTATGTATACGTTATTCGTACTCTTTGAACACATATTCTTCACATATACATACAGTAAATGTTTTGGATTGTTAAACAATGCCCTTTTGAACTATTCATGGCGAAAAAATTGCCGTTCATAGTTCTAACACAGTAATACTGTTCAAAAATATGCACGTTATCGACGTGTACGTGGGATGTATTTGCACGATAACATTTGATTAGTAGCGCCCTCTATGTTCCACTATGCAAAACTGGAACATAGAGGGCGCCACTAATCAAATGTTTTCAGCAATGAAGCACCACAACAGTCGACAATTTCTCGTTGTTATGGAGAATTAAAACGTGGACGGATTAGTCTTAGCGACGACTCAAGAACAAGTAAGACGGCAGTCACTAAGGAAAACATCAATGCTGTGCGCAAAATCATCAGCGAAGATCGACATGTGTCATATCGCCAGATTGAGGCTTTATTGGGAATTTCAGTCCTCAATTCAAAAAATTTGCATAAAGAATTGTGTGTAAGAAAATCTCGTTGAATACCGCATCTGTTGGCAACATTGTTAGTGATAATGTATCTTGGATTTACTTATACGAGCCACTAAAAAAAAGTCATCCGTTCTCGAAGTGTCTCCAAAAAGATGATCGCGACATTTGTCTCGAAAGTAAGTCATGTAGCAACAATTTCTCTATAACATCAAAGAACTGTTACTTCCGATTAGTATACAACCATTTGTTTACCGAGAGCCATCGCTGAGCTTCGGAAAACCAACCCCGAATCATCCTCCACCAAAACTATGCAAGTTCGCACACAGTCCGCAAGACAATTGAATTTTCAACGTAACAAAACGTCGAATTGTTGGACCTTCCTCCGTACAGTCCCGACCTAAGTCTCAACGATTCCTTTACCTTTCCGAAAATCAAGAACGGACGGCGGTTAAAGGTTCCAGTCGTCAACAGAAGCAGTTGATACCTTTAAAAACGCAATTTTGACTGTACCAACAAACGAATGGAACAACTGCTTCCAGAGTTGATTCTAGCGCGTGTTAAAGTGCATTAATATTGGTGGAGAATACTTCGAAAAACGATAAAGTTTTTAAAAGCTATCTAGTGTTAGATAGTAGTAGTAGTTGTAAGGTAGTGTTATAGTACGAGGGAGCGTTTTTATATTCGCGGAATGGGGGACAGGGGGTGGAAATAAAAAAACCAAATTATTTTTCTTTTTCAATATATTCACCTGCAAGACGGATACATTTTTCACATCTTTCAATTAATTTATTTATACCCTCATAAAAAAATGATTTCTCTTTATCTGCAAAATACGCCGAAACTGCCTCCTTGACTTCATCATCGGCAGTAAATTTTTTACCCCGCAGCTCTTTTTTCATTTTCGGAAACAGGTAATAATCAATCGGGGCCAGGTCTGGGCTGTAGGGTGGGTGATTCACAATTTCGAAGCCCACCTTATGCAGGGCAGCTAACGCAACGCGGCTCTTGTGGACGGGCGCGTTGTCGTGCAAAAGCAGAACACCTTTTGTTAATTTTTCCCGTCTTTTCTCTTTAATGGCTTCTTTTAGTCGCTCTAATATCGAAGCGTAATATTCTCCGGTTATAGAAACACCTTTATCTTTATATTCAATCAACAATATTCCTTCCGAGTCCCAAAATACCGTTGCCATGAGTTTCCCAGCTGATTCTGACACTTTAAATTTCTTGGGAGGTGCTGTGCCCTTTTTATGCCACTGCATGGAGTTTTGTTTGGACTCAGGTTCATAATGATGAACCCAAGTTTCGTCTCCAGTAACAATTCCACTCAATACACCATCCTTGTCTTCATTACAGAGGTCCAAAAATGCACGCGAACACTCTACGCGCTGTTGTTTTGCGGCGGCGTGAGCATTCTCGGCACCCATCTTGCGCTGACCTTAGACATGCCGAGATGATCGTGTAGGATTTTAAAAATTGTTGTATCGGATACTCCAATCATTTCTGCGAGTTGTTTCTTCTTTAGTCGAGCATCTTCGAGTACAATTTGTTCAACTTTTTGGATAAGTGCTGGCGTGGTCACCTCAATGATCTTGCCCGGCCTCGGGTCGTCTTCAAGGGATTCCCTTCCTTGTTTAAATAAACTATGCCACTTGTACACCATGGTTTTTCCTGGACAAGAGTCGCAGTAAACCAATGACATCTAATTCATTATGGTCGCGACTGATTTTCCTTGCCTGCTAAGGAACTTTATAACGGCACGATATTTGATTTTTTCCATATTTCACTTTTCACTCCTGATTATGTTACTTGGTTGACGATAGCTCAAAGACTAACTGTCTAATAACAATGAAACTTCGTATTTATACTAATCATGAGTCGCTGCACAGGCCACGCCCCCAATGCGCCTACTCACCCCTCTACAACCCGCTCATTCCGCGAATATAAAAACGCTCCCTCGTAGTTTAGATCTGGTCGTGCATAGTTTCCATATTTGTATGAATTTAAAATAGAATTTGTAATCATATTCTTAATAAATGCTAGATTATTGTAGAAGCGAACGGAAGTGAAACTTACTGTTAAAAATATATTCTGCGCACTGTATTAATATCCACTGGATTTCTTCAAGAAAAGAAAATTTAAATTTTTATTCCATTACTAAGTAAATTTTAAACATTTTTGAAAAGAAAATTACGCAAAGATCTAATTACAGTTTGTTAAATACACCGAATAATTAAGAATATTTTTACTTAATTTTGTTTAATTAACAAATAAAAAACAATTCACTTAAAAGTTTGACCGAAATGTCATTAAAAATAGTAATTACTGTTTTTTGTTTGCAAATTCTTTCAACGGTCTGAGAAGTGCCCGACGCACCATCCCAAGATCGACTGCATTGAATTATTAAGTTTCCAATAAGAAAAAGTCTATCCGATGAAACGAATCGTATAAATACTTCAATTCTCATCTTTCCATTTCGATCGATACTAGAAATCGGCGTGCAAAAAAAATCTATTGGATGCATTAGTAAAAAACGAATGCTGAAAAATTAAGCGGATGAACGGCAAGGTGGAAGGAAAAACAGTAAAAGCGTAATTTTGATAGTTTGAATAATAGAAGGAAGCGGATCACTTCAATGAGAGACCATAAATCTAAACGGGGGTGAAATCTAGTGTGGACATCTATCCTGACGGTGGACAGAACATATCGTATATCAGTAACAACGCAAATCCAGTAACTAGATCTTTAGACCCCCAGATCGTAAAATATCAATTTATATAGAAAACCTACGGTTGACTGTGAAAATTTATTGCCCACAAACATTCCCTTTTTAATAGATCCGAAATAGAATGTCCGCATTGTGGTTTACTACGGTCTTGGGAATCTCAATTTATTAACTTTTCTCTTAAAAAATACCTTCCTGAACACGCAAATATTTACACAGAAATTTTGTATATTTGCATATCTCATGCCCTAAATGATTTTTTTGTATCTAATCCATCGAAACAGTTTAAAAAATTCGGATTATATACGCTGAAGGCTATAGAAACTCTTATTGGAAATGAATTCATGTTTATTAAAGCCTTTCTCTTAACATTACAAAGGGTACTAGGAAAGTTTTGCAATATGACGCAATAATGAATCGTAGGAAGCTGCTTGTTGCTGCACGTTGAGACATGTTCATACGTGCACAGCAGCCGCCGCGCCATGTCGATGGGCTCAGTTATTCATTAGCAGTGAGAGTGTAAAGTGCTTGCGATGGCATCGTGGTCACGAAATGAGTTAAGGGCAGTTTTGCGTCATAATTTCGTGCGTGGTTTAAACATAGACCAATGCTTCGAAGAAATGACTCTTGCACTAGGTGATGTTTGTCTATGTCGCACAACGATATATAGAGTGATATAGAGAATTCTAAAGGGGAAATTTAACTGTGGAGGATGCTGAGAGGCTGGGAAGGCCACGAACGTCAGTTACGGAGGAAAATGTTACTACTGTGAGGAAAATGCTTGGCGAGGACAGGCGAGTGACCTACTGATAGAGGGTACTTCAGGCTTAAATGCACCAGTAATTCGTTCAATTCTGCATGATTACTTGTACGTGAAGAAACTTTGTTCTCTCTGGGTGCCGCATCGATTGACTGAAGAGCAGATGACGCGACGTGTGACTTAGTGCCGGTAGATGCTAAAAAAGTTTAATAAGGGACTAATTCGGTATGTGAACAACATCTTGACAGGTGACGAGACTTGGCTGTACTATTACGATGTGCCGACCAAAGCTCAAAACAAAGTTTGGGTCTTTGATGATGAGGATACACCCGTATTTGTCAGAAAATCCCGATCTGTAAGGAAGAACATGGTGGCTGTATTTTTCAAATCGAGTGGAATTGTGGAACGCGTCGTTTTGGACACAGGGAAGACAGTCACAGCTAAGTGGTATACTGAACAGTGCCTGCCTAAAGTCATTGGATCTATGAAGAACCTGCGGCCAAAGTCAAGAATGGACACCTGGTTCCGCCATCACGACAATGCTCCAGCTCACCGCGCCAAAGCCTGCACTGAATATTTGACCACGAAAGGATTAAAACTTCTCGAGCACCTTCCCTACCGTCCAGATCTTGCTGCCTGTGACTTTACACTGTTCCCGCATGTGAAAATTAAGCTAAAAGGGAGGCGGTTTTCCAGTGATGAGGACCATCTGCGGGCTTGTGAAAACGAGTTTGCTTTACTTCTTAGTGAAACTTGGCAGAACTGGTTTAAAGGTTGGTTTCGGAGGATGGAGAGGTGTATTGAGTGTAGAGGAAATTACTTTGAAAAAATTAACTAAACAAAGCTGTATTGGAAAACTTTACTAGTACCCTTTGTATTTTAGGAAAGGCTATTGTTAAATTGAAAAACTCAATTTTAACCAATTTATACATCGTTTATGTAATGCAGAAATTTCTGAAAAAAATATCTGTTGTCCGCGCGGACCTTGAACCCGCGATCTCATTCTCTCCTGGAATGTCCCATCACCATTAGACAACGGCGCCAGCGAATTACTTATTTTGGCTAAATAGACACATAGTAAGAAAACCCGTGTTTTATATGGGATATTTCGTGCATGTAGTCATGGATCCACAAATTTGTATAAAAATTTGTTGTAAATTGGAAAAAACTGCCACAGAAACTTTTGAAATGTTAATAATAGCATTTGATGATGATGTGCCATCAAGTTGAGTGATGTATAGTTAGTACATATAAATGCTGTAAAGAAGATCGGGAATCTGCGATAAGTGAGAGGCCATCAACAGCTCGTAAAGACGAGAATGTCGATGCTGTACGTTCTTTACTGATGAAGGACAATTGACTGATACTTTGTGCAATAGCTGAACAGTTACGCATCAGTAAAGGTACTGTTGCTACAATAATTTATGAAGATTTAGATTGTAAGAGAAGTTGTTCATGCTTAGATCCGAATTTTTTGTTTCTTGAACAGAAGGAAATACGCATTAATCCCTGTAGTGATTTTATTAAAAATGCTGACAGCGATTCAAACTTTTTGAACTCATTTATTACTTGTGATGAAATTAGGTGCTTCATGTAGAATCCTCACACGAAAAGGCAGTAATATGCGCGGATGGCTTCGTACGAATCAAGGCGAAAGTTTATCAATAGAAATCAAGAACAAAACAATGATAACTGCATTATTCTGTTGTGAAGAATTGCTCCATCATTAATTTGCACTTGCGGACTAAACTCAAAATATTCAGTTTTATTTGGAAGTCTTACATCTTCTGAAGCAGATTGCAAGTATCGAGGCAGGCTTGCATATGGTAAAGAATTGGATGCTTCCTCACAACAAAGAACACTTTCAATAAATTTTTACGCATTTGTAACATTTCTTCCTTGTTGAAATTCGTTTATAATACAGTGGCGTAAATGAACTTTATCAGTAGCTATGGGCACACGATCGTGTCTCACTTAACACTAAGAAGAATCATCTTCGTTTCAGTTCATTTGCTAGGTCAGTATGTATACATCCACTGATAAAAAGAGAGAGCTAATTTGCGTCAAATGAATATGCGCATACTTGTTGAAACTGCTTTCTTACTACGGCTATGTACATTTAAGGCTTCAGTATGGTGTGGTGTTCTGGGGAAATTCCATCGACTGGCGAAGGATTTTTGTCCTCCAAAAGTCATGTATTAGAGCAATCTATGGCATGAAGCCAACAGAGAGTTGTCTGGGTGTGTTTCGATCTGCCAAAGTATTAACAATGCCCTCAATTTATATGCTTCAGTGCGTGTTACATGTGAAAATAAACTATAACGTTCATTAGTTCATTTGCTAGGTCAGTATGTATACATCTAGTGATAAAAAGAGAGAGCCAAATATGCGTCAAATAAATATGCGTATACTTGTTGAAATTTGTAATCGGAACGGGCAGAACTTTCCGGTACACCTAATATATATATATAGGTTGCTTTCTTTAGAATTAATTCTGAAACAAAGGACACCACAAAAATTGTTAAGGCTAATTATTTATGAACATCACTGTATATATTTGTATGTTCTTTAAGTAAAATCGTCCCCAAAAATTCAAATTTTGTTCCAGTGTGTTCTACACAGGTTAACAATAAAGAATTTGATGACATTGCTGTACCATCGGGGAAGCTAAGTGTAAGACACCTACATAGCTCTGGGGGAGGAATAAATTAAAAAGGTCCTAAAGATTTAATGACCAATTAGTGAGAAATTTCGTAAGAAGGAAATTATTATTCAACAGAAATTTAGCAGCACGCATTAAATCATTATCTAACTAAATCTTTTTTTTTGTATAATGATACAGTTTACCATTTTTCTTATAGACACCCGAACTATATACTCTGAAATGTTTCATTTTATATCTTTAACGGGAAGATTGTCTTATAAATTGTTTCTATCACGGTGAACTCGATAGCATCCACGTCGAAAATCTGAGGCGTGGAACACGTGTGTTTAATGGAAGCTGCCAGCGTGGGAAACTCACTCAATTTGTGAGCCATTTTATACAAATTTTGTCATTTTTAACTCAGCCAAGAAGCGAAGACTTTTCATACCGCCGAACCTTTATGAAACGACTAGATGAACCGAGTTTTTCGTCGGTTTTCCGAACCAGCGCAGATGGGGGTGGACGTCGTTTGGGCAACTCATAAAAGTTTCAGGTGTATTTCTTTTCTCCTGCTGATACCTGCGCTACATGATGCTCTGCATTTACCGGGTCGTCGTCGTAGTCGTCGTCCTAACCGTGAGACGCTGTGCGTAGGTCCCTTTCTTTCGCGCCCCTTTTATGGCTTTATTTCCTAATATCCTTTGTCATCATGTTTACGTTCAGTTGTGTGTCACCATTATGCCTCTGTCGCTTACCTTAATATTTACTATAGTGATATGAACTGCTTGTTTAGTCGTCCGCATTTAACTTTTTTATTCAAGTTCATGATAAATGATACCTACACGAAACTATATAAATTGGTAGCTGAAATGACAATAAAATATATACGAACATATACACTACCGTTCTCGAAAGTTTGGCCAAGGAAAGAAGTTTTAGAATACATTAATTGAATAAGCTTTATTGTATTCAACGATGGCAACCTCAATGTAAAGGTGTTTCAAATTTCGCGGTTTTTTTAAAGAATAAATAAAACACATAATTTGCATTCACTTTCAAAAACTTTTTATTGGCAATCGAAGTATCGGTTATGACATTTATATGCGAAAAATAATATCTGACAAACGGTCTCCTCTTGCAGCTCCACAGACGTCCACACTTTTGTTAAAATTTTCAATGACATTTTGACATAATTGAGGCTCTATCTCACCAATGACACGAATAATTTGATCTTTCAAAGTAGGAATTAATTGTGGATTGTTTTTATATACCTGACTTTTCACGTAACCCCAAAGAAAATAATCTAACGGTGTCAAATCACATGATTTTGGTGGCCAATTAACATCACCGTTTCTTGAGACTACACGTCCAGGAAATTTTTCTCTCAATAAATCAATTGATTCGTGTGCAAAGTGAGGTGTAGCGCCATCCTGTTGAAACCACATATCCTCTAGATCAATATTCATTAATTCAGGCCACAAAAATTCGGTTATCAGCAGACGATATCGATCACCATTGACAGTTACAGCTTCACCAGCAACATTTTCAAAGTAAGGTCCAATTACACCTTCTGACCATAATGCACACCAAACAGTAACTCGTTTAGGATGCATAGGTTTCTCATGAATAATTCGTGGATTTTCCTCACCCCAGATACGGCAATTTTGTTTATTAACATAACCATTAAGTTCAAAATGTGCCTCATCGGAAAACATTATTTTTTGAGAAAAATCAGCTGGGTGTTCATTGATGAAATTGACAAATGAACAACGTTTTAAATGATCTAATGGCTTCAGTTCCTGTGTTATTTGGACCTTATATGCCTTCAGAGCTAAATCCTTGTGTAAAATACGCCATGTTGTTGATCCACTACGTCCAAGTTGTTGTGAACGTCGTGTAATGGACATTTCAGGATCTTCAGCAACACTTTCACGAACGAAACCAACATTTTCTTGTGAACGACCACTACGACTGTATTTTTCACTTTTTTGATCTTCCACGGAACCGGTCTCTTGAAATTTTATAATAATTCGACCAATAGTGCTTTCAGATGGACGATTATGTAAACCATAAAATTCACGTAATTTTCTAAAAACTCTTTTCACAGAATGCCGATTTTCATAAAATAATTCAATAATTTGAACGCGTTTGTTCGTGTGTATGTAATCGCTGAGTGGACTGTATTTGTTTTCTTCGAGTTTCACATTGGTGTAAATGAATAAACTAGTCTTACTTATGAGGTATATTTAATATTTATGTTTCAATGGTAATAATAACACTTGCTACATTGACATTACATTATTCATTTTTTTTCACTGCGTGCATGCGCCTACTTCCTCCCTGGTGGTTAAAAATAAAAATAAAAATGCTGTAACATATGCCGCCCACCTTGAAAGGTAGCTTTCAATATTAGTAAAAATGGTAAAAATATTATTCTGACATATAGGATATAAAATAATAGTACAGTTCATTATAAGTCCAACTAGTCATTATTTTCCTCAAGGGGGATAATACATATTTTCGACACTGAGCGTTGAAACACCTTACCACTAGGCGTTTTCACAGACACTACACGAGTGATGTTGTCTAATCCTGGATGGAGTTTGATGATCCTCGCCATGGGCCAGTGTAGTGGAGACAAATTATCTTCTTTCAAGATGACCAGTGTGCCTTCCTGAAGTGATGGATGTGAATTCGTCTTCCATTTGGATCTCTTCTGTAGTTGGGTTAAATATTCACGCGACCACCTTTTCCAGAAATGTTGAGTTAATTGTTGTAGGCGTTGGTACCTGGTAAGTCGGTTAATCTGTTGATCTTGAACATCTTCTTGTGGTGCAGCAGCTAATGATTCTCCAATTAAAAAGTGAGCAGGAGTTAAAGGTAAAAAGTCGTCGGGATCATTGGATAAAGGGGACAGAGGTCTGGAGTTTAAACAAGCTTCAATCTGAATGAGTATCGTATTTAACTCTTCATAAGTCAAAGCGGCCCTTTCCAATATTCTCCGTAAATGAAATTTAGTCGACTTTACACTCGCTTCCCATAAACCTCCTACATGAGCTGATCTGGGAGGAATGAACACCCATTTAATTTTATCATTAGCTAAAAAATTGTGAATTTTGTCGTTGTGGAATTTATCATTTATTAATTGGTACAATTCAATGAAATGGTTATTCGCACCAACAAAGTTCAGACCATTGTCCGAATGAATTACGGACGGTTTTCCTCTACGAGCTATAAATCTTTTGAGTGCATTCAAAAAACTCTCGGTTGTGAGATTACTGACTAATTCAATGTGAATTGCACGCGTAGCAAAACATACAAATATGCAAAGGTATGCCTTGACTAGCCTTGCATTTCGTAAGCTTCTGTCCTTGATTAAAATAGGACCAGCGTAATCTACACCGCATTTTGAGAAAGGCCTGCAGGGCAATACCCGTGAGCTGGGTAAATCACCCATTAGGAATTTAGTAGGTTTTGGATTAATCTTAAAACATTTGGTGCAAGTTCGGAGAACTCCCTTAACTGTTGATTTGCCATTGAGAGGCCAGAATTCTAATCTTATTATGGATAATAAATTTTGTGCACCAGCGTGTAAATGTTCCCAGTGGTATTTTGTGATAATCAATTTTGTTAATTTATGATTTTTAGGTATTATAATTGGATGTTTTTGAGCGAAGTCTAAATTGGAATGCCTTAATCTTCCGCCGACGCGTAATAATCCGACTTCATCTAGAAATGGATTCAAATTCAATATTTTACTACTAGGTTTCAATGCTCGTTTATGTGATAACGAATAAATCTCATTAGCAAATACCTCCTGTTGAGTTAACTTAACTATTCTTTTCAATGAGCATTCTAATTCATCTGATGAAAGTTTCTGTGATTTAAACCTTGCTTTATCTAGTGTCGCACGTTTAAATCGCATACAATAGGCAACTATACGTTGTAATTTGCTTAAACTCGAATATTTGTTAAATAGGTCACCATTGGGTTTATCAACAGCTGCTAAACTAATTACTGATTTCTTAGTGTCAGGTAAGAATTCAAAATCTATCATATCTTGTTCGTGATTTAAATCATTGGTTATTATGAAATCTGGTCCATGCCACCAAAGTTTTGAATCCTGTATCTCCAAAGCATTAAGACCTCTGGAAATAATATCTGCGGGATTAAGTTCTGAAGGAACGTGTTTCCATTCGGTTACATTCGATAATTCTCTTATGGTTGTTACACGATTAGCTACAAACGTTTTCAACTGACACGGGTCAATTTGTAACCATGCCAAAACAATCGTGGAATCACTGTAAAGTATTGTCTGGGTTAATTGAATGTTCAATGTACGTCTTATAACATCTACTAATTTTGCTAGTAATACTGCTGCTAACAGTTCTAATCGTGGTAGCGTACATTTTTTCTGTGGAGCCACCTTGGACTTAGCACATAAGAGATTGGAACATTTTTCACCTTTAGCATTTCCTGATATTAAATAAATACATGCTCCGTAAGCTCTTTCCGACGAATCACAAAATCCATGCAATTCAATAAATTCTGGTTGGTAACATAATACTTGCCTTTTAATAATGACTTGATTTATGTGCTGCATCTCTTCTAGAAATGTTAACCAAAGTTTTCCCAATTCCGGATCTAATTCTTCGTCCCATGCGATTTGTAGCTTCCATAATTGTTGCATAAATAATTTTGCTCTTATTATTGCGGGACCTATTAATCCAAGTGGGTCAAATATTCTAGAAATGGTAGCTAAAACTAATCTTTTTGTAACATATGTATGTTTAATTTCTAAATTTATTGCATAATTTAGTGTATCTGGTTCTGAAATCCATGAGAGTCCCAGGGTTTTCAAGTCTCTATTATCACGAATTTCAATAATTGTCTCTGTGTTGTTGCTATCTTCTGCTATTTTGTTTAAAATCTCCTTATCATTTGAAGACCATTTTCTTAAATGGAATCCTGCTGTTCCTAATATATAAGACATTTCCTTGTATATTTCTAATGCCTCCACTCTGGAATTCACACTAACGAGTAAGTCGTCCATGTAAAATGAATTTCTAATTAGTTCACAGGTACGTGGATATTTATCTTGACAATCCACGGCTAATTGTCTGAGTACTCTTGTTGCCAAATAAGGTGCACTTGCTGTACCATATGTGACTGTATTTAAATTATATAAATGTATTGCTTGATCATCATTAGCTCTCCACAAGATCTGTTGATATTTACGATCATCTGGATGAATCAATATTTGCCGGTACATCATTTGTATGTCTGCACTAAGTACAAAACTATGCAATCTTAATCGTAAGACTATAGCAAATAAATCATCCTGTACCGTGGGTCCTATCAGTAATGTATCGTTTAATGAAAGGTTCAAATCTGTTTTTGCCGATGCATCGAATACTACTCTGCATTTGGTAGTAGTACTACTTGATTTGAATACTGCATGATGTGGTAATATATATGACGGTTGCATCTGTTCAGTTTCTACATTGACGCGTTGTTGCCTCGTCATGTGGTTTAGTTGTTCGTATTCATTCATGAATTCTACATAAGTACCCTTTAAGGTTGTGTCCTTGCGAAATTTAGCTTCCAATGAATAAAATCGTTTGAATGCCATCGCCTTTGAGTTCCCTAAGTTAGCAATCTTTTCTAAAAAGGGCAATCTGACCACAAAACGTCCATTTGCGTCTCGCGTTGTGGTTTCAGAAAAATGTTGCTCACACAGTTGTTCAGTAGGTGATAAAAAACGTTTCTGTGGAATTTCTTCTAACTGCCAGAATCTTGTCAAATTCTCATCTAGAGTTTCATTTGAAATTTCTGTTGTAAAATTGCAAATTAGTTTTTTGCTTGCCTTCGATGGTATGTTAATATTACCCGTAACTACCCAGCCTAAGAGCGTTTCTTGAAATACAGGTTTATTTTCTCCTAGTTTATACTGATTAGCAAGAAGTAATTCATAAAATAAGCTTGCACCTATTAAGATATCTATGGTACCTGATTTATCAAAATTAGGGTCAGCTAACATGATGTCTTTTGGATAATCTAATGTATATTTATCAAATCCAACGGGTGGCAAATTCTCGGTGATAGTTGGTAAAATTAAAAATGTTAAAGTTGCCTTAAACTTGTTGTCCCGTGATTCGATAATTGTTTTTGTTTTCTGGGTAACTGTGGTTAATTTCTGATTTATCCCTGCTATTGGAATATGAATATCTTCGTGTTTTAACCTTAGTTTAGTACACAATGATTTTGTCATTATATTGCTCTGACTCCCTGAATCTAATAATGCTCTACATGTATGAGCTCTTCCTTGGTCATCATAAATTAAGATTTGTGCCGTTGAAAGTAAAACTAAATTACGATTTGAACTACTATGTGCAATTTGAAGTGATTGTTGATTTTCTGATTCGATTTTGTTATTATCATGTTTATTTTCTGATATCGTTTGGTTAATATTTGTTGTTGCAGTCAAATGGCAAAGTTCTGTGGATCCATGCGTGTGCGTTTTGTTTCGTGTATGTGAGCTATTGGTTTGAATAGCAAGTTCATTTAACTCCGTTTCGTTTTGTAAATTTGTATCATTATTTTGATCTGAATTTGTTGAATGTGTATTAAAGCGTTTACGATATTCTTGATTATGTAATAAAGTATTGTGAGCCAACCCGCATTTTTTGCATTTTCCTGACCTGCAGTCTCGCTGTGAATGCCCTGAACGTAAACAATTGGTACATAAATACAACCTTTTTACTTGATTGTATTTTTCTTTCGCGTTTAATTTCATAAATTCCGGACATGCATAAATGTAATGATTTTGCTTACAATATTGGCAACTCCGGTCCTGATTGTATTCCGTCATGGCAAAGTTTTGTTCTGCATATGTGTTCTTATAATCTTTGTTATAATTGCTCGATTGGTTTTTAATAAAACTTGGTGAACGCGAATTTTGTGTGCTTTGAGTGTATTTTTTGCTTGTAGTCTCTAATGTAAAGCATTTTTTGTTTAAAAACTTACTTAACTCATCAAAAGTTGGTATAGACCCTTCGTCGTCTAGAGAATTTTCCCATTCGCGATTAGTTATTGCGTCTAATTTTGATGTAATTATATATATTAATAATACATCCCATTCTTTTGTTGGTAGTTGCAACTTGTTTAAAGCTGATACATGATAATAAACTGTGTCAGTTAGTTGTCTCAATAATACAGGCGAGTCTTTTGTTACCGATGGTAATTCGAACAGCTGTTTGAGATGATTATTAATTATAATACGTTTGTTTTCATATCGTTTTTTAAGTAATTCCCATACAATTGCATAGTTGTCTGATGAAATTACATACGCTTGCACTAACCGTAACGCCTCATTTTTTAGACAAGATTTCAAATAGTAAAATTTTTGAATATCTGTTAAATTCACATTATCATGAATAAGTTGTTTAAAAGCGTCATGGAACGGTAACCAACCATCGTAATTTCCCACAAATACCGGTAAACTGATTGTTGGCAATCTTAAATTTGCTGTCGGATCACCCGTATTATTAGTATTTGATGAAATTGAACTTGTACTGTTTTGATTAACACTTTGTGCATTTGCATTAATAATTGATCTAGCCTTGCTGATAAGCTCAAAAAAACTATCTTCTATTTCTTGCCGCTCCGCTTCTTCTGTTATATCAATGATTTCTAACTTCGTTTGCACCTCTTCGAATGTTTCGAAATGTTTTTCAAGTTTTTCTAACCTTAATTTAACTAGGTATTGATCATTTATGTTGTCACTGCTTTCTAAAAAATGTTTGAATCTCGTTAAATGGCCTTTTAATATACCCCGACTTTGTCTTAATTCTCTTATCTCGTCTTCTTCTGTCATTTTGTGTTTTGTATATATACGTAAATGAGTGTATTTATTTTATGAATAAGATTGCTCGATTCAGATTGAATTTTATATGAGGATATTAAATATGTAAGGAAAAAAGGACTCACCAATGTTTTTTGCTGCTGCTTTATCGTGATCGTATGTACGTGTCGTTGTTTTTTGCTGATGTATGCGGTTCGTCTGGACCAAAAATATGTTCGTGTGTATGTAATCGCTGAGTGGACTGTATTTGTTTTCTTCGAGTTTCACATTGGTGTAAATGAATAAACTAGTCTTACTTATGAGGTATATTTAATATTTATGTTTCAATGGTAATAATAACACTTGCTACATTTACATTACATTATTCATTTTTTTTCACTGCGCGCATGCGCCTACTTCCTCCCTGGTGGTTAAAAATAAAAATAAAAATGCTGTAACAGCGTTGTTTTACCGTGTACGAAGCCATTTTTATAAATGTCATACATCACACTTTTTAAATGCCCACTTACCCAGACAAATTCAGTGCGCCATCTATATTTTATTTATTCTTAAAAAAAAACGCGCTATTTGAAACACCATTTATAAGGGATATAAATGCATTATATAGTCGGAATGCATTTATATTTCTGTTATGCGTTTAATTTTAAGAAAGAGTAATAAATGATAATCCATTAAGTACGGATCATATCCTTTTAAAGGACACTTATTGTGCCTATTAGATATTAAGTACATCTATTTGTATTTTCCTGAATGTAATCCCGGAAAAGTTTTATTGATATTTATGGTCCTTATATTGCGTGTTCTATTTTGTAATTGTCGGTTCAATTTGAAAAGAACGTATTATGTATATTGTCTAACTTTACGATATGCGCTCAGAAGTAATAACCAAGGTGATCGGAGAGGATAATCCCTATGTGTTTAGAGTACGTCACAGAAATTGGTAATTATATCAATAGTTGGAGAATTTTAACATGAAATAAGTGTGGCTTCAGAGTTCACAAGGAAAGCGTGACTTCAGAGCTCACAAGAGAGAGTTGAGCCTAAGAGCTCAAGAAGGTAGAAGTTTCAGAACTGGATAGAGAAGAGACTCCGGAGGTAAAGCTAGACTTGTATAATAGGCCGTTTCTAGTCAGAGGGTGTGTGAATTGCCAGATACGAAGCATATCGGTTAACTATTTTAAAAAAAGTAGTAGTGCGAGTATTGGGTTAATTTTAATATATATATATATAATAAGCATCGTATAAATTTATTCAAAAGCTAATAACTAGGAACGCGAACCAATGCATTGGGGAAAAGAACGTCCGAAGCGGAGACAACATGTAGTTGAATAGATATGTAAGTGCATATATGTACTTATAAACGGGCAATATATATATATATATATACCAGGTCGGCTGAAAAGTCCCCGGTCTGACACATAGATGGCGTTACTGTTATTAAATCCATATGTTTTTTAGATAATACTAACCTTCAAACGAAACGTGTCAAAATTTGACAGCAATCCGACCATTAGTTACTGAGATATTGCGTTAAGAGTGAAGCTACTTTTGTTATTTAAAAAAATGGAAAAAAAAAGAATTTCGTGTGCTGATAAAGTACTGCTTTTTGAAGGGAAAAATACCGTTGAAGCAAAAGCATGGCTTGATGAGGAGTTTCCGGACTCTGCGCCAGGAAAATCAACCATAATTGATTGGTATGCTAAGTTTAAACGTGGTGAAATGAGCACCGAAGACGGCGGACGCAGTGGACGACCAAAAGAGGCTGTCACCGACGAAAACATCAAAAAAGTTCGCAAAATCATTTTAAATGACCGTAAAGTAAAGTTGATCGAGATAGCTGACATCCTAAAGATATCAAAGGAACGTGTTGGACACATCGTGCATGAATATTTGGGCATGCGGAAGCTCTGTGCAAAATGGGTGCCGCACGAGCTCACATTCGATCAAAAACAACGAGTTGATGATTCTGAGCTGTGTTTGAAACTGTTAAATCGTAATAAAACCGAGTTTTTGCGTCGATATGTGACAATGGATGAAACATGGATTCATCACTACACTCCAGAGTCCAATCGACAGTCAGCCGAGTGGACTGCACGCGATGAACCGGCTCCAAAGCGTGGAAAGACGCAACAGTCAGCTAGAAAAGTTGCTACTGCACTGAAACTGTTTCAGTGCAGTAGTTCAGCCCTGAAGATGTCCCATACAAATGGGTACGAAACGTCGGCAGATATACTAGTGACGCGGTTCCAGCCCGGAAACCCAGAAGCAGATAACATAAGCCCTCGTATATGGCGTATTAAGAAACCCCGAAATTGTGCTGCCTGGTAGCCTAATTGGCAAGGCAGTCGTCTAGCAAACAATAACGGTTTGTTTTTGGTGAAATGATCTCTTGAATGTTGGTTCATTTCACTAAATTTGTTCGCATTTTAATACTTAATAGGTGGTCTTGTGAGATTTGTTTTATGTATGTGAAATTGGATATTGTAGCAGGCATGCTTCCTAGGGCTAAATGTTGTTCTTCTATACCAAAAATTAAGGCACCGTTCTTGTTTTTCACAAAATTGACGCTTGTCAATATCAATGTTCTAAATACGCAAGCGAAAAAAAAATTTTAAACCGTTATTGTAAATTATGTGAACAAACCAGTAAGGAAGGCGTAATAATGATAATAATATAAGGCGTAATAATGATAATGATATATGATATAATAATAGCAATGTAGTTCAAATCTGCATTAAATTAGATGCAGCCCTAACACGGATAAGTGGGTTGAACAGAAAACGGGGACCAGATTATCGGAGGGTGGTTGCGCAGCTTATCTCCGCACGGTATTGATGCGCGCACAGGTGAACCGGATGGCGAGGCGGCACAGGTGCAACCCCCTGCCGCTCTACTCATCCCACTGTCCACAGGTGCAGTTGTAACGTTATTCTATCCAGCTCGTTCTCTACCTCACCTCAATTCTCCTCCGTATATATATGTATACATAGATATATGTATACGTAGATACCTACATTTCCATCGTTCTCTCTTATAACCACTTAATGATTATTAGAGCCATTAATGATCCTTAACTCGGGTGGCAATTATTAGTGGCAAATTACTCATTGTCCGTGATGCTTAATGGTTTATGTCCCCCCTTTAACGTTAGGAGAAAGAATAATCTCGGAAAGTCGATTTCGCTGGGTAGAAAAAATGCGTGGCCTCTTTCTTCCGATGATATTTGATTAGATGAACATTTTACTTTCGAATTTGCGATAGTAATATAGCGCTGTGAAGAGGCTTTTTATGGAAAGTTACTTTTATGTTGGTCAGTAGGGTTGAGTACCCTTAAAAGTTGATTACGAGGAGGCTCGTAGAGGTAGATGAGTTTTCGGAGAATTCATAGCATACTAATTTTTATATATATATTTTTATATATATATATATATATATATATATATGCTATTTAAGGGCACCGTAAACGGAAGTATCGGGGTCACGTAAATATTCTGCAATATTAAGTAAGCAAATATGGCCTCATTATCATTTGTCCATTAATTATATGTCGCCGTTACTATCTAACATATTGATCGTTCCCAAAATAAATCCAGCTATGACATGACGATACTAAAGAAGCAACAAACAGTTTAGTGTATTTTAAGACGGAAATATATATAGTGTGACAAAATAGACAAATCTCCAGAACAAATTTTGTACATTGTTTTCAACACAATTTTGTATTAACAATAATTTATTTCTGCCAAAGAGAAAAAAATCAAATAGGACAAGAAAATTCTACAGTACGAGAGTGCCCCCCATAAGGACCCACCCTAACCTAGCACTAGTTGTTCGAAAAATAACACTGTATTAGAAAGTACACAATCTGTAAAGTATATGTTTCAAGTTTGAAGACGCCACGTTGTTTAGTATTTGTTTGGCAATCATCAATATTGAATGTTTTTAGTGAATTTGTAAAAATGGAAAGAATTGGTCATCATTACGTAATATAATACTTTTATTTGAAAGGCCCCAGGCCAACCGATATAAAAGCTGATCTGGATTCTACTATGGCTGAGTCTGCTCCTTCGTTTACAATAGTAAAATATTGGGTAGCAGAGTTTGAACGAGGCCGTACGAGCCGCCTAGACGAGCATCGCAGTTGTTGACCAAATGAGGTGACGATTCCAGAAATGGTGAAGAAAATTTACAAATCGATCCTGGATGGTCGTCGACTGAAAGTGCGCGAGCTAGCGGAGATAGTAGGCATTACAAAAAGTGCGGTATATCGCATATTATCTGAAAGTTTGGATATGAGAAAGCTGTGTGTAAGATGGGTGCCACGCTTGTTCACACTCGAGCAAAAATAGTGTCGTGAAGATGTTTTAATCGAATGTTTAGCGAAGTTTCACAGTAACAAAGCAGAATTTTTGCACCGTTTCACTACCATGGATGAAACATGGGTCCATCATTTCAAACCCGAGACAAAAGAACAATCAAAACAATATATTCAAAAGGGAGAACCGGTTTCAAAAAAGGCGAAGACTGTTTCATCCGCAGGCAAGGTCATGGCATCGGTTTTTTGCGATGCGCGTGGAATAATTTTCATTGACTATCTTGAAAAAGGAAAACCATCAACGGCGAGTATTGTGTGAACTTATTGCAACGTTTGAGCGAAGAAATCAAGATAATGCACCAGCTCACAAATCCGTTATTGCACCCTATTCGCCAGATCTAGCCCCCTCGAATTATGTTCTGTCACCAAACTTGAAAAAATGGCTCAGTGGTCAAAAATCTTCCAACGATGAAGAAGTAATGTCGACAGTTAATGGTTATATTGAGAAGCAATACAGTTCTTATTATAAAAAGGGCATCAAACTTATTTAACATCACTGGGAAAAGTGTATAAAGCTGAAAGGAGATTATGTTGAAAAATAAATATATTTCTTTCCAAAATTTTTGTGTTTTTGTTTTCTTTGTTGTGTGACCACCCTCGTACTATTTCTCTGCATTTTCTGTTGCGTGAAAAAACGGAGTTCTACACAGGACGTGAGTTCTCAGCGTTAGGAGGACAAAATTTGGATGGTACTGATCTAGCACCCTGTGATTTCTTTTTGTTCCCACACGTGAAGAATAAACTTCGTGGCCAACGGTTTTCTACGCGGGAAGAGGCAGTTGAGGCATTCAAAGCTCATATTTTGGAGACACCGCTTTCACAGTGGCAGCAATGCTTTTCGGATTGGTTTAAACGAATGCAAAAGTGCATTGATTTTCAAGGAGAGTATTTTGAAAAGCAATTAAACTATTTTCGATAACAAACAATTTCTTTTTGTTTGCTATTCTCGAAATATAAACGGCTATCCTCGTATTATTATTACTATTATTATATACAAACTTTACACCTACGGATTGTATATTTCTTCTTAGTTTATTATAAATATAGGTCTTAATGATATATATTTTAGCCTCTGACATCACCTAAGATTTACATCCTAACAAATTATTCTTAAATTTTCTAATAAATATTCTTACAAAGTGACTAAATTGCAGTAAACTTTTCGGATTTTAAAAGTTTATCAGTTTGCATTGCAAATTTCTTGAATTATTGAAAGTTATTGGTGAAATGAATTTTGATCAAGTTGACGTTGACGAACAAGATTATATAGCGGACTTTGAAGTTGTACAAAATTCACTTGTGACGTACACATACATATATGTGTACTAGGTTTGCACCATTAGCTAAAGAAAAGTATGGAGATTTAATATATTTTCGTATTTTTTATACTAACTTTTTCCAAATAAAATAGAATTGTTTTTATATTAATTTTGATGATTTACAAACTTCGTGTTATTTTGTGTGTCACTAATACATTATTTCATATAGTAGTGACACTATTACATAGTCATAAACAAACGAAAACGATCTACAAAGATTCAAAGTAATGGGCTAAGAAATAATTCTTAAAATTAAAAACTTTCCTAACCGTTTAAATAAAATAATATGTAAAAGAAGTGAGAGAATAGAATACTATTATTGTGGTTTATTACATACTCAGTTAACTATTTGTAATTCTATATAATTTTGTACTTTCTCTACGAAGATTTTTTTAAAAGTTAAAACTAGGAATTACCTAGAATTACACGTTTCAACGTAATGAAGTGTTATATTATAGGTATTATTTTGGCAATATTGCAATTACTAAATAAGTGATGTACCCGTACTATGCACATACAAAAAGAATTCAATTGTTTCATACACACTTAACGAAGACGGGTATCTTTTTCCAACACAAAAACAATTTTAAGCATATTTAAGAGTTTATTAATTGTTAATTATTTATATTTTTGTTTTCTAAAAATGCCGAGGGGTAAATTACTAACGTAAAAAGAACGAAGCGAAAATAAATTGTTATAAAGACATAGGAGTTGAATTCTATGGAGTCTGTGGTTGATTAACTTAATGATGATTAACTTAGTGATTAAAATAAAGACGTAGGTTTTTCACAGACATAGCTACAAAAATAGGACGGTGTCATAACCTATATCTATAATTTTATAAAATTTGGTGCTTTATGTAATAGACATTACCAGTCACTAAAAAACCCGTGTCCAATGAATTTTCGTCGGCGATAGATAACGGCCAAACAAGCTTTTAAAACCACCGTTAATAGGGAAACAAAAAGGAGTACAAAGTTTAGAATTTGTTTAAGATCACTATGGTAGTAACTCCAACGTATGTATCTTTTCCGCTGGTTCAGTTGATTCGCTCGTATCTTTCTCAAAGATCTTTTCGAGTGAGTCACAAGAATTGTTTTTCCAACCCCAGACCAATTTTTGCAGGTTACAAAGTGTTGTTCCAAATTCTATTCAACATTTTCCTGAATTACGCGAAAGTGTGCCAACAAGTTTCGGTGATGAAATGCCCTTGCGAGATTAGATATTCCAAGGCAATATCGCGATTCATACTTCAAAACATACGAAGCTTGTCGAAAACAAAACGCCTTATTGCAATTGTATTTGAACCCCAAGGAGAACCTGTTGGGAATATCGGCAATAAAGATTATACCAATAATAAGCAATATAATAGTATCGATAAGCTTATATCTGAAATAACGATGTGCCAGAAAGAGATATCTATTTTAACTTTGTTTGTCGCAACGGATTCCGTTAACATTGGAACATTGTCGTATAAAGAACGAGTGTTAAAATGCGAGATAACACGATGGCCTATCGAATGGATAGGTTTTCTAACGAATAATGATTAAGCTGGATGTGGGAGACGCGTGAATCTTAGTCCAGTGGGGATGTTGTGAATGCCTAATCGATGCATGCATTCAACAACACCATATTTACTGGCAGCAGGCCATAATGGTATGGGGTGCTATTTCGTATGATAGACGTACACGTGTAACGTATGCAGAGCAGACAATATCGGGTTGCAGCTAGGTAGACTTTTAGGTAGGTGGGTAGATTTTTAAGTTCAGTAATACTTCCCAACTTTCGGTGGCATGCATGGTCACATGTGACACACATGGAACGTGGCGTACACAATAGGATTTTTAGGGAACATGACTGCAACAACATTTGGCTTTCTCGGCTAATGTTGGAGAGCTACGGAGACGAGCTGAGATGATATGATTGGCTATCTCTCCACGCACCATACAATAGTCGGTAGAGTCCATGTTTCTTCGTGTTACTGTGATACTAGATGGTTCTCCTGATGAGTATACGCTATACTAGGTCAGTATTACTTGTATACCAAATTTCAATGCGCTGTATTCGACCCGTTCGAGATATATGAAGTTTGCTCGTAAAAGTATTCAACTAGCCTGTTGATTTTAATTCACAATGTGCCAGGAATATTAAAAAAATGAACAATTTCATTCGATATATTTATGTCGAATCGTATGTGGAATTTTCGTTTGGTATAGTTGATATTATCAAAGAGAACAATCTAGTGTCAGCTACTGTTGCTATTGCAAAATACTTTTAAGTGTTTACTAGGTGTCATTTGTAAGCTATAGACGAGAATCACTCACAAAATCTAAATCTAAAATAATAAAGAATGTCGGGAATCTAAAATGACAGGGGGAAATATATAATAGAAAGTATATATATAAAGGGTTTTCCAATAGGGACTTGACAACTTTTAATTCAATTTGTGAACGCACCCTTTCGCTAATCATTGAACTGTCACTGTCAATTTATTCAGTAAACTTAACATTTTCATCATGGTAAAGTACACGAACGAACAACGTCTGCAAATTATAAAAATTTACTACAGAAATTCGGAGTCGGTGACCGCTACTTTAAGAGCGTTAACTCCGATTTTCGGTCGTAATTCTCGCCCTAGTAGACAGGCAGTAACAAGTTTAGTGCAAAAATTTGAGTCTACATATTCGTTGTGTGATGTTGCCGTGCCAGTGAGACAACGGGTTGGTCGAAGTGTCGAACATATCGCTGCCGTTGAAACGTCCATAGCAACTGATCCAAATCAGTCAATTCCACGGCGTTCTCAAGAGTTGGGCATCGCCCAGACCACTTTATGGCGTATTTTGCGTAAGGATCTTGGTTTACACCCATACAAGATCAAGCTGACTCAAGAATTGAAGCCGATGGACCATTTGAAGCGACGTACGTTCTCCGATTGGGCTCTGGAAAAGATGCGCCAAGATGATCAATTTCATCGCAAAATCATTTTCAGTGACGAAGCTCATTTTTGGCTCAATGGGTTCGTCAATAAGCAAAATATGCATTATTGGTCGGGCGAAAATCCACATGTGCTTCATGAAACACCACTTCATCCACAAAAAATAACTTTTTGGTGCGGTTTGCATACCGGCGGCGTCACAGGGCCATATTTTTTCGTCGACGATAATGATCGTTACGTTACTGTGAATGGTAATCGTTATCGCGCCATGATTACCGATTATTTTTGGCCCGAATTGGAAGATATGGACTTGGACAACATGTGGTTTCAGCAGGACGGTGCCACAAGCCACACAGCACACGTTACAATCGATTTATTGAAGAGTAAGTTTGATGAGCGTGTTATTTCAAGAAGCGGACCAGTCGATTGGCCGCCTCGTTCGTGCGATTTAACGCCTCTAGACTTTTGGTGCTACGTCAAGTCATTGGTCTATGCCAACAAGCCAACAACGTTGGAAGAGCTCAGAGCCAGCATTGAACGCAAAATAGCAGCCGTTTCGGCCGAATTGTGTGGCCGAGTCATCGAAAATTGGGTCCAATGAATCGACCGCTGCAAACGTGCCCGCGGTGGCCATATGAACGAAGTCGAGTTCCATTCATAAATGTTTTGATTGTACTTCAACCCGATAATAAAGTTTTTGAAATATCTCAAATGGTCTGCATTTTATTTTGAAAAAAAGTTGTCAAGTCCTTATTGGAAAACCCTTTAGTAGGTATACTCCATAAAAATTGGTTCAAATCTAAAATCTAAGTGTACGAAATCTAATTTTCCATAAAAAATGTTCGCTACAAGAACTCTTTATAATATAACCAACGGCTGCGTCGCTGTAAATAAAAATCTATTATCAGTATTGGTTGCTTATTGCTTTATAACGCAGGACTCCTGTCAACGATAACAACGTGTGTGTTCAATTATGATGCGTGAATAACCCTTTAATTCCCTTTAACATCCTTTAATGAACACTAAATATATTAATCTCGAATAATTCACTTCATTATCACGGCCAAAACATCCCCTCGTTCAGCAAATTACGTTCACTATCAATTATGTCACATATATGTAACTATATGCATACAATATCATTGTAATTTTGTTCGATGTCGTTTTTTTCCGTCTTCGATTTGAAAGTTTTTAATTTAATTTTCAAATTTCATCCTGAAATAGTTACTACGAGGGAGCGTTTTTATATTCGTGGAATGCGGGACAAGGGGTGGAAATAAAAAAACCAAATTATTTTTCTTTTTCAATATATTCACCTGCAAGACGGATACATTTTTCACATCTTTCAATTAATTTATTTATACCCTCATAAAAAAATGATTTCTCTTTATCTGCAAAATACGCCGAAACTGCCTCCTTGACTTCATCATCGGCAGTAAATTTTTTAACCCGCAGCTCTTTTTTCATTTTCGGAAACAGGTAATAATCACTCGGGGCCAGGTCTGGGCTGTAGGGTGGGTGATTCACAATTTCGAAGCCCACCTTATGCAGGGCAGCTAACGCAACGCGGCTCTTGTGGACGGGCGCGTTGTCGTGCAAAAGCAGAACACCTTTTGTCAATTTTCCCCGTCTTTTCTCTTTAATGGCTTCTTTTAGTCGCTCTAATATTGAAGCGTAATATTCTCCGGTTATAGAAACACCTTTATCTTTATAATCAATCAACAATATTCCTTCCGAGTCCCAAAATACCGTTGCCATAAGTTTCCCAGCTGATTGTCACACTTTAAATTTCTTGGGAGGTGCTGTGCCCTTTTTATGCCACTGCATGGAGTCTTGTTTGGACTCAGGTTCATAATGATGAACCCAAATTTCGTCTCCAGTAACAATTCCACTCAATACACCATCCTTGTCTTCATTACATAGGTCCAAAAATGCACGCGAACACTCTACGCGCTGTTGTTTTTGCGGCGGCGTGAGCATTCTCGGCACCCATCTTGCGCTGACCTTAGACATGCCGAGATGATCGTGTAGGATTTTAAAAATTGTTGTATCGGATACTCCAACCATTTCTGCAAGTTGTTTCTTCTTTAGTCGAGCATCTTCGAGTACAATTTGTTCAACTTTTTGGATAAGTGCTGGCGTGGTCACCTCAATGCTCCTGCCCGGCCTCGGGTCGTCTTCAAGGGATTCCCTTCCTTGTTTAAATAAACTATGCCACTTGTACACCATGGTTTTTCCTGGACAAGAGTCGTCGTAAACCAATGACATCTCATTCATTATGGTCGCGACTGATTTTCCTTGCCTACTAAGGAACTTTATAACGGCACGATATTCGATTTTTTCCATATTTCACTTTTCACTCCCGATTATGTTACTTGGTTGACGATAGCTCAAAGACTAACTGTCTAATAACAATGAAACTTCGTATTTATACTAATCATGAGTCGCTGCACAGGCCACGCCCCCAATGCGCCTACTCACCCCTCTACAACCCGCTCATTCCGCGAATATAAAAACGCTCCCTCGTATATTCTAACTGGATAAACTATTTTTAGTAGAGTATGTTGATATCTGGATTAGTAGCTATAAAATATCGATTTTGAAATTCAATTAAAGGAGCTTCTTTACGACTACTAAGAAGAAAAGCAAACCTAACACTGGATCTAAGAGATATAATATGTGAAATGAAAGACATTGGAAATTTCATTACAGCGAACTGAAAGGGTTGTGCCAACAGAAGAAGAACAAGAGTTCTGAAGATACTGCATATAAAAGACCCAAAAATAGATTTAGATTATTTGAGATGGGCCATATAGTCTGTTTCAGTCTTCTCTAATTTTCTAAATAAAATCTACCAGCTATGAGGACGGCTTTTCAGAATAAAGTTAGGTTTCAGAGTATTCATCTCCTGTTTGTAGGAATCGCGTTCTTCTAAAGTCATCAAACTGGCTTGGATAAAAATTTCCTCTTTGGCAAACTTCTATTACTCATATTTTTTTGTGTGCATGTAGATCCACTATGAATTTAAGCAGCTTTTCCCTAAATAACTTTTTTGCTTGTCATTAACCAGTGGAGTTCTTCAAGCTTTCTCGTGACCTATTTTCAGTCGAACTTTTCATGGCAGTTGTTTTTCTTTTACAATGACACAGGCGAACTGTGATCCTAACAAAGGTTTAGTTTATATAAGAGGGATGACTTTGCTCAAGACGCTACAATAAAATATAATATATAGTAATATATCCCAATACTGTCAAAAAAATTTTGAATTTAATAAAAACAGTTTTCAAAATTTTTGGAAATATATTATTTAAATTAAATTTAGAAACATTCATAATTTAAATGATATAGAAAGCATTATTAAAAATTACCCTTGTATGTAGAAATAATAGGGCGTCGTTGGGTGAAAGGCCAAGATTGTAGGATGAGTGATAAATTAATATTTTCTTCGGTTAAATATACTCAATGACATTAGAATTGTTACACCTAGAAGGAACAATTTCCTGGAATTGTGCTTTTGACAACAGAATGACTATATTGACAGCTTGTTATGATAACAATTGTATCGTTTTATGTTTGACAGTTTTTGAAAAAAAAAGTTTTTTCTTTTATTGAGTTGTTAAGAAAACGGTTTATCAGAGCTGATAAGTACAAGTTTTTTTTTTTCAGTTATTGTGTCTTCGCCTACTTCTGTTAAGCGTAACAAAATGCCTCCAATACGAAGGCGTCAACAATATCGCCATCTTAGTGATTTTGACAGGGGTAGAATTGTTGCTTTTAGAGAAGTCGGTTTGGACTACCGCGAAATTGCCCGCCGTGTTGGTTCCACTGCAATGACGGTAATGCGTGTGTGTAGGGTGTGGACAGAAGAAGGTAGAGGAACACGAAACAGACCAACAGGTCAACCGAGGCGTACCGCAGAGCGTCAAGACAGGCACTTCAGACTACTAGCTCTGCGAGACCGTTTTGCTACTACGCGCCAACTCTGTGACCAATGGTTTGGTGTAGAAGGTCGCATTGTCAGTATGCGAACATTATATCGCCGCATTCGAGCTTTTGGACTTGCTTCATACCGTCCACGATTAGTCCTTCCTTTGACTGCAGAACATCGTCGGCAACGTTTGGACTGGTGCAGAGAACGGCAGCATTGGGAAGCAGAATGGCATAATGTCGTATTCAGCGACGAATCGCGATTCTGCCTAGGCATGCATGATGGCCGTCAGAGGGTAAGATGCCGTCGTGGAGAGCGACGTGATATTGGATTTGCTGTTGAGAGGCGTGTGCACAGGACTGTTGGAGTAATGGTTTGGGGGGGCTATTGCATATGGAAGCCGATCACCTCTTCTGTTTATTCGGGGCAGTATGACAGCTGCGCGTTATGTTGATGACGTCCTACAAACCACTTTATTGCCTTATCTAGATGGCCGTCCACACGTCCTTTTTCAGCAAGACAACGCGCGTCCACATATTGCTCGTCGTACTATGGACTTTCTACGAGAAGCTGGCGTTAATGTTTTGCCGTGGCCACCCCGTTCACCGGATTTAAATCCCATCGAACATGTGTGGGACATAATGGGGAGAAGACTGACCAATTTGAACCATCCTCCACAAACTCTGGCACAGTTAATCCACCAAGTTCAAGTTGCTTGGAACGAGGTGCCACAAGCAGACATCGACCATCTTATTTTGTCGATGCCTAGACGTGTATAGGAGTGTCTACAGCTACGGGGTCGCCAAACACATTATTGATTTTTTTTCAAATTAATGTTAATAAAATTTCTTGGAAATCTGATCGTTTCATTCTTGACTTAAGCTTATCACATTACCAAAAAATCACGTCCAGGAAACTATTCCTTTTAGGTGTAACACTTCTAATGTCATTGAGTATAATTCATTGTGCAGACAAAGAGAAAAAAGAAGAAGAGTTAGATTCACGACGAAAATTAGAAGAAAAAACTCCTCCATCGTAGTGGGAGAGTAGAGGATATGTAAGAAAGAGTTTATTATTCAAATGGCGTATTATAAACAATCAAGACAATAGTGCAAATCGCCACTGATAGTGAAGAAGTTAGTCATCTTTTTGTTAAAACTTTTGCTGGAAAAGACTTACATTGGAAGACATAGCAGTTGATTCTTCTTAGAGTAATATGAAATACTCCCAGAAAAAGAAAATGTATTAAGAGTGATAAAATAACAAGGAATCGAGTGGTAAGAGAATGCTGAAAGAAAACATATAGACTCAGTAGTTAATAAGACCGTGAAATGAGAGCCACAGAGTAGGCCAAGAGGCGGAACAAAAGTAAGATCATAGTAAAAAGTAGTAAAGAATTTTAAGAACGTAATAATAAACGTCTGGGAGAGAAGAGGAAAAGAGAAAAGATATGAAATGAATGTGCTAACTCCTTATCTAATAAAGTTTTGATAGGAGTTGCTTCAATTCCGATAGGAATGTACGGGTTCATAGTACTCCTTAGCCACTTGTTTTGGTTAAGGATCATGGTGGTGGACTCAAGTCTCATTCACAGTGATGAAACGACGTACAAAATCGTTTTTATTCTTTCTAAAATGTTTCAAATGTTGTTGAGAAAGCTGCAAACGAACGTGTTTTAGTTCAATTGTTAACGAATGCGGTACTCATTTTGCACAACTTTCTGAAACCCAAAACTTCAGCTAAAATATTGTCCATACTACCTAATGGCTAGGCCTTCTACTAAATCTCCTACTTCCAAAACCATATCCTGTATTTTTGCTACGATTTCTGGTATTCATGTACTTTTTAGACGCCCTTCACGTTGATCGCCTTCAAGACTTCAAGACAACGTGATCGTACACACGTTCGAATTCAGCAACCCATTTCTCTATTGTCCTAATTGAAGGTGAAGAGTCATACACATTTAGAAATCGTTCATGAATTTATTTTGGTGATACACCTTTCAAAAATAAAAATTTGGTAACTGCACGATATTCAATTTTGTTCATTAGAAAAAAATACTGTGACACGTCAACTTTGAACACTTTGTAAATGAGAAAATATGAAATGAGAAAACTTCGCACGTGTCCTTAAAAATGTAGTACAATTTTTAGAAAAATAATGCGACGAACCTAATAGCGCCATCTCTTATCGAACGACAGAAATTATTGAACAACCTGGTATATGTATATAATGATATTTACATGAAACCAAACTGCTAATAAGTACAAAAGGAATATTAAGCAAAAAAACTGCGTTTTCCTTTGATTAAATGAAAATTTAAAAAAGCTTTAGAAGATTAAGATTTCATAGGAGCAGTATTTCTCTTCATGGACAGCCTGTGCAATCCATCTTTCATAAATATATCGATGTTAAAGTGTATTTCGTATTCATCTATTTTCTTTTGAGATTAGATTTGTTGACTCGGTAGATGCACGTGGAAAGGGATGAATCGAGATGGTGCCCGAAATGGTGGCGGCGTCAGGGAGGCGAGACAGTGGAAGGAGTTAAGATGGGATAGAGGCTGTATTCGATTTTAGGCTTACACGAGATTTACTTTGTTTGGTTTGTTCCTGTGCAATCCGGGCTAGAGGTGTTTCTAGCTTAGAGACCGCAGTATTACCGTGGATCTCGCCTCGTATTTCGGCTTTCTTTTTGCCGAAAATAAATCGTCCGACCCAATCAAAGCGGTTATAAAAAACGCATTTATTCGCGCGCGATTCACTTTTTATTGTTTTCTCTCGTGTTCATACGTAATGGGTCGGCTTTATAATGCGGTTTTAATGCCGCTGTCAATGCTCTTAGGAAGATTGCGTTCTTTCTGCATTTGCTAGAGTTAATTGATCAATAGAATGTTCATTATGGAGCTTTATATTTAAATGTCGCTTCGTAGGCCAGATTTGTTTTCATTATATGCTAACAAATTAATGTAGAGCAATACTACATTTTAACTTCAAAAATGAGCTTTCATAAACATTCCCTAATGATGAGATATTTTTATTTGCAAACATTTTAATTGATGTATTTATTTATCCAACTATTGGACAAATATTTACAGGATATTATAAATATTCGCTTGTATTTTTAATCCGATAGACGCATATAGAAAAACAGAATAAAAATTCTATTTAAAGTTAGTCCATTACAAAAAAAGACTAAAGGATAAAATAGAGTACAATTAAAATTCCAAAACCAAAAAGAAAAAACATAGTGACAGTTACAATAAAGTGACAATAGGGGACCAACGATAGTAATAAGAGAACAGTAAAAGCATGAAGATAACTAAGTTGGTAGTTAAGAAAACAGAAGCCAGACTTAGCCAATTCCCAGGAACTCATCGACATATGAAATACCTCAATAGATTTATAATAGTTATTAAATAGTTTATTGATCCTATCTGTGAGTGAGGGAGAGAGTACCCTTCAGCAAACAGGTGGGCCAGCTTGATATTATAATATGGTCTAAGGGTACATATTCCCGTTACAAAACATTTAAGTTAGTAGATATACTATGGGTGTTCCAGCGCGAAATCCCACGTATTTTCTTATGGAGCTTCATTTTGCCTTTTTTGACTCGGCGCAGATGTGCAAGCCTCAATATATGCATATGTTTAGTAGACGGACTGGTAGACAAGCGGACAGACTAGTATGCAGGTAGATGGACTGGTAGATAGGTAGGCAAACTGATAAACTGATGAAGAGCAGAGGAACAGACTGGTAGACAGCTCTATCTACCAGTCTGTATACATGTCAACCAGTCTGTCTATCTGTCTATCAGTCTGTCTACATGTCAACCAGTCCATCTACCTGTCTACCAGTCCATCTACCTGTCCAGTCCATCTACTAGTATATCAGTCTGTCTACATGTCACCAGACATGCTACCTGTCTACCAGTCCATCTACCTGTCCACATGTCTACCAGTCTACCAATCCGTCTACTAAAACATATGCATGGATTGAGAGTTTCATATCTTCGGGGAGTTAAATATGCGAAATGAAATTCCAAATGAAAATATATGGGATTTTGCACTAGAACCCCCATAGTATATCTACTTCTCATTTCATTTCTGAAAACCATGTATAGTACCTTATTGTATTGCTTATCTACCTTGGTTATTATATGCTAACGCTAACTTTGAATTGATTATATTACATGCTCCTAATGTAGAGCGCTTACCTGTACTATATTATGTCTACCGTTTCTTTTGAATAGATTTAAGATTAACCCTTTTTATACATTAATTTAATTTGTATCATCATATAAACCTATCCATCCTCCTATAAGAACCTCATATGTTGTCATCTCGGCGTAGGAATCGCCTGGTCGCTTTAGTTATAGTAACTTGACGTTTAGCGTCTTAATCTGTCCTTTTTTGGAAGGAATACTGTCTTGTCTTTCGTCTCGGCCTAGACATGTATCTTTCCTATGTATTATATGTAATTCATCAGCGCTAGAAAGCTCCAGATCTTCTGTAAGCATCGTTTACATATGAGGTCACTTCTATTGGAAGCGAAGGATTGAACTGACGCCCGTAAGGTACTCTACGTTACGTAGTTGTTTCATTTATTTTTGTTACTACCTTACTTTAGGATATGTGAAGACGAAAAATTTCTTTTGTCGTTCACCATTTGCTTTGAAACAGTTATTGCTTAGATTTTGTATTTATCCACATATTTACTATATTCACAAAATACCCGAGACCCAAAGCTATTTCTCTGTCATGCTTCTGCAGTATTGATGCTTATTAAGTTGTTTTTTAGGAAGTATGTTATGATAATGATCTTAATTACTGGTTTTAAAGTTAGTCACAAATTTTAATGAAATTGCAATTGTTTTGTAATAATAAACAAACTACTAATAAAGAAAAATAATTATTTCCGGGAGAAATTGTAAAAATTATTTGGTGAGATGCTTTAACCCTTCGCAGCCGTTAATATGAAGTTATTACTAAATGGTCGTGATGGGTATTATCCACCGCCTATAATATATACTGTTCGTCGACTGACATCAATTTGGTACTTTCGTTATAGATCTTTTATAATTTCTAACTTTTCGTTCCGCAATATGATGCTTCACTATATTATAAACTGTACTGTAGCAGACACCAGATAAATTCGATGTCCTTTCTAAAATGCCCTTTTCTGAAACTTTTGCATTTTTTTCTTGTCAATTATTGTACACATTTGAGAATACTTGCTTTGCTTGAACTACCAGACGAATCTTTTTAGTACCAATATTTATATTGTCCGTTACCGAGTCATAGTTATCGCTATTTATTTCATATTGCTCATCTTCCTTGACATCGAACCAAAGTTTCCACATTTTCTTATAATAAAATATATGCTTTCGCACCTTACGACTTAGAATTTGCTAACGACGAAAACTGTATTACTTAAATGTAAAAAAATGTTAAACTGTAATGCTATTTGTATTACATGATGTTATGTAATGACTATTAAATTTAATTCTCACAACTAATATTCATAAAGAAGCAAATCAGGCACAATTTATTTAATAACACTCTGGCTATTAAAGTAAGGGACAACTCAAGTCCTAGATATGTTTGCCCTCACTGCAGGGGGTGTTATAAAAGTACTTACCTGGCTACTTGGTCAAATTAAAATATCTTCAAGGAACTATACAACTTTCTAAAGTGGATTCATACATTTTCGCTTTCATATATAAATACAACTAATGTGAAGAACTTACATGTTCGAAAGGAAAGAATTATGGACCAGACTTAGGATATACAATAGTATTGGTATTCAACCCTGATTGACCATCAGAACTAAGCAGAGGTATATCGGAACTGTATTAATTATGTCAAATTAAAATATCTTGAGACGGACTATATATTGTAAAGATTGCGTATAAAGGCATCTTAGAGCCTTTATTAAATTAACTCCTTACACAATTTTGTAAATCATATATATTAACTTAAATAACAGGACAATATAAATAAAAACAAAGAAAGACTAGCATTACATTTGCAATAAAGTACGGTGTTTGTTAATTTTCTGATTACACATTATCGGCGATGTTCAGTTTGCTACTTACAAGTGTCTATGACTCGATGCTCCAATTGGTAGGAGGTAATGAAAATAAATTACCACAACCAGCAATTTGATGCAATTCGAAATAACGCTAAAACGTCACGATTCTTCGACGTCTAAACGTTGCATGTTTAGGTGCTGAACGAACTATAAATAACGCTCCACTATCAATTCAGTCTTGCCAAAAGAAGAGCCACAGACGGAGACCGAGAGGGTATAACGGAAAGCATAATGTGCAGGGAGCTTTCGTGATAACGTGGTTTAATCGAAAACCAAGTATTTAAGGTAGTTGAACATTTAACTACACTTAATTAGTCGTTTAAAGGGGTGTGAGCAGATGGAGAGGTGAGCGTTGTAGTGTGTAATTAAATAAAGTGACTGTTGGTGTAATGTGAATATTACCGCGATTAGCGGTACGAAAAATTATTTATGAAAATACAGAAAATTACTCAATAACTAGAAGTTAATACTGATCAAGACAATTAAAGGATACAGTGAAACCCGTTTATTGGAAACCCTCTTAATAGAATATATCGGTTAAAGAAATTAAAAATCTCGAGAACAAAACCATTTCCCTTCAAGTATTAACAAAATTATTCGGTTATAAGAATATCTTTTAGTAGAATATATTGGGTAAAGGAATGGCTTTTCTAACAACATTAATACGATTTTGTCTTTTATAAAAGAATAAATTTCTCTACCTGCTTAACTAAAGATGGATGTAAACCAAAAGTTACTATGAATGTTTACTTTACTCTTAGAAAGCTATTATGTACATAATTACAGATAATCTTCGGATAATTACGTATTGCAATAAAATCTTGTATCTAAGTGATTTTAAACAGTATTTAGATAATGGTTAATTCTGTGCGAATTACATACGTACAATAAAACATTTTTCGGAGGTTTTAAAAGCAGGAAATTTCTGTATTTCTGGTCAGTTTATTATTTGACATTGCAATCGAGAGTTAGTGAAAGTGAGTAAAAAATGGCTTCTTCGACAAACTTGAAAAGAAAAGACCTTGCTCTGAAGGAAAAAGTAAAATTGCTTGAGTTTTTAGAAGAAACAACTAACAGTCAGTCGGATGTTGCCAAAAAATTTAGTGTGTCTCAAGCACAAGCCAGTAAATTGTTAAAAAGAAAAGACGGTATTTTAAGTGATTGGCGTGATAATTTTAAATATACTCAAAAACGAAGACGCAACGGGAAGAACGTTGACGTAGAAAATGCTTTAAATCATTGGTTTATGGAAAAAAGAGCGCGTAAAGTTCCACTTAGCGGACCCATTTTGAAGGAAAAAGCCGAACAGATTGCACAAAATCTGGGTAGTGTAAGTTTTCAAGCAACGAATGGGTGGTTTACAAGGTGGAAAAGTAGTTTCCAAATTTCTTTTAGAAAAATTGAAAATACATATTCGAAGGATACTCCATCAACCGCGCCATCATCTCAAGAAGCATGTGACACTATATATCGTTTTTTAGAATCAAAAACTAATTGTAATTTTGCACATTTCTATGCATTAGATTACCAAATCACTAATATTTTTTGTAAAGAAAGAAAACAAAATAAAACTACAGATTATTTTGTTAAGGATGTGTAGAGTTTGAAATAAAAAAAATAATATCAATTAAAAAATATGTACATATTACGCTGAGATGTGTTTTATTTCTTTTGTATGTATTCTTAAATACATTTTATGAAAATCGCAACATAAATTTACAGTATCATACTGAAGTCAATTTTATAGTTATACAAACGCAGATATAAAGAATACGAAGTATGTATGTATATACATACTTAACTTACTAGTAATAAGGAATAATGGAATAATCCGCATATAGGAATAATTTTGGCGGACAATATGAGTATTCCAATAAGCGTGTTTCACTGTATTTTGTATGTTATTCGTGAGTTAAAAAATTTACATAAACAATGCAGGGTAAATCTATTACCTAAATAGGAACATCCTTGTTTTCTTATATCTCTTCACATTCGGATTATATCCTTCTCTTTTTGACAATACAACCTACTAGAGTAAACTAGCGACGCATATTTCTAACTCTTAAATACTGTACACGCTAGGAAAGTTGGCGGAGTGGTTGGAGTATAAGTGGTGAAATATTTTGCAATAGGTTTAACATAAAATTTGTTACATCCTGTCCTTAATAGGACTTTGAATACTACTACTAGACTATCTAAAGAACCTTTCGCTAACTCTCAGGGTGCTTACTAGCTCAAAATAAATGCGGATGGTGGGAGAGGTTCCCTGTTAATATTATGTTATAGGACGCCACAATATTGTAACCCTGAAAGCCCTACTGTCAATATTGAAACAAGGGATCCAAAACAAAAAGCGTCCGTTATTCTGATCACTAAAGCTCTTTTGAAAAACAAAAAGAAAAGCTCATCTCTATTCAAGTTTATTGTATGTTCAAAACTATTGATTTACAAGGCATCAAGTATGAGCCTTTGAGATAGTAACACTGTATACTGTGTCTGGGCTCTGGAGACGTGAGAGATTTTCATAAAAGGAAGAGTTTAAAAAGAAGTCTGTGGAACGAAGGGTAGCTATAGTCGTTAATTAGAGGTTGACCAGTGAAGGAACAGAAAACGCGCGCCAAAAATTAACAATTAAAGGCGCGGTATAATGAAAGTGTTAATAGATTCGCCCTTGTTATTTTAACACACTACAATTGCTTCAAAATTTGGTTTCATCGAATGGATGATAAATTTAAATATTTAATATACATTCAAATGGAGTTTCGTCACGTATTCTTTCTGCTAAAAGCACAGGTAAATACAGATAAATCAAAAATTCTTAATAGTTAATCTGGTACGTTCTTAATAGTCTCTACACTATGTACCATTAAGAAAGTATACTGTATACAGTTAAAATATAATTACTTACACAGAAATTAATTGATTTAAACCCATTAGTAAGGCAATATCTTTAGGGCAGTGCACAAAAAGTGTGTTGGAAACTAAATCAGTATAACTGGAGATTGAATCTCTTGATATCGGATAATCAATTGGAAGTTCGAACGAAGAGATAGTATTTACTACAGAACGCACACAAGATATTATCGGGTACAAATTTAATCAATTTCCAAATCTCCTACCTCATCTTCTATCAAAAATACTCCCCCTTTAGTAGTACGGGCCTTTGCGATTGAATTAGAATGTCTCTTAGCATGTGTTATTTTTAATTATAAATGTTTTAAAGTAAATGCTATTTTCGTATTCTAATTTCTTAATTTGTTGCAGTTTCACGCTTTGTTTATATCCAGTGGTCCTTTTTATCACGTTTTGAATTGTTTTTTTTTTAAATACAGGTCGACTTCAAAATTCTGAAATTTTATTCAGGATTGGTTCTATTTCTACGAGGGAGGTCCCATAAGTACCCGGCCTGACCTAGAGATGGCGGTAGTTGTTTGAAAAATATCACTGTATTACATATTACACAATCTATAAAGCATATGTTTCGAGTTTGAAGACGCCACGTTGTTTAGTATTTGTTTGGCAGCCATCAATAGTGAACGTTTTCAGTGTATTTGTAAAAATGGAGAAAATTGGTCATCGTTACGTGATACAATACTTTTATTTGAAAGGCGTAAGCCCAACCGATATAATAGCTGAACTAGATTTTTGGGTGAGTCTGCTCCTTCGTTTACAATAGTGAAATATTGGGTAGCAGAATTTAAACGAGGCCGCACGAGCTGCCAAGACGAGTATCACAGTGGTCGACCAAATGAAGTAACTCCAGAAATAGTAAAGAAAATCCACAAAGCGGTGCTCGATGATCGTCGACTGAAAGTGCGCGCGCTAGCAGACATAGTAGGCATTTCAAAAAGTGGGGTACATCGCATATTATCTGAAAAATTTGCCATGGGAAGGCTGTGTGCAAGATGGGTGCCGCGTTTGTTCACACTCCAGCAAAAACAGTGTTGTGAAAATGTTTCAATTGAGTGTTTAGCGAAGTTTCACAGCAACAAAGCAGAATTTTTGCGCTGTTACATAACCATGGATGAGACATCGGTTCATCACTTCACGCCCGAGACAAAAGAACAATCAAACAATGGGCTCAAAAGCGAGAACCAGCTCCAACGACGGCGAAGACCGTTTCATCTGTAGGCAAGGTCATGGCATCGGTTTTTTGGGATGCACGCGGAATAATTTTCATTGACTATCTTGAAAAAGGAAGAACTATCAACGGCGAGTATTATGTGAACTCATTGCAACGTTTGAGCGAAGAAATCAAGCAAAAATGGTCGCTTATGGCTAAGAAGAAAGTGTTGCTTCATCAAGACAATGCACCAGCTTATAAATCCGTTATTGCAATGACCAGAATGAATGAATTAAAGTTTGAATTGCCACCTCATGCACCCCATTCGCCAGATTTAGATCCCTCGAACTATGTTCTGTTCCCAAACTTGAAAAAGTGGCGCAGTGATCAAAAATTTTCCAACGATGAAGAAGTGATGTCGGCAGTTAATGGCTATTTTGAGGAGCAAGACAGTTCTTATTATAAAAGGATATCGAACTTATTGAATACTGCTGGGAAAAGTGTATACAGCTGAAAGGAGATTATGTTGAAAAATAAATATGTTTTTTTCCAAAATTTCTGTTTTCTTTGTTGGGTCGGGTATTTCTGGGACCACCTTCGTAGTTATAATCTGGGTGTTACGTATTTTTTGGGTATTTAATCGTTGGTTTAATGCTCATGATTCACGGACCGGATATCATGTCAGTAATATCGAATCATACATCTATTTTATTTAATTTAATTAAATAAAATTATCTGGTCAACTTTGTTTCATTTTCGATATCTTTCTTTCATGTTTCTAGATATCGTAACTTTTGATTCCACTTATAAGTTTGCTTACTACTATTTTATTTTTAATTATGGCGACGACAGAGCTAGGCCGGAACTTCATCGACCTCGCTTATTTTTCTGACACATGTAGTAAATGTAATAGTTTGGCCTCACAACGTGGGGCTTGAAATAATTTCACCCATCCCAATGTGATTCGGTTTTAATTTATCACAGCGCTTGTAATAATTTGACAAATCAGCGTGTGACTTTTTTCTCACATATAACGTTTGTAAGCTATTGACAGAAAATAAAAGCATCCTTCAAAGTGATCTTTTATTTTTAAAGTAAGTTTAAAGACAATGTTGTCGACTCTTTGATGTAGAGGGCAAATTTTCTTTGATAAGTGTTGTAATTCGTGACACTGTTGGACTTGAAACTTTGACTTTTCTAGCAATTTCGTTTTTATCTTTCGCATTCTATTGGGTTGGCAACTAAGTACTTTCGGTTTTTATTGATAGAGAGCGTTGCTTTATTTTTTGTATAACGTATGCTAGTGCTGTACTTTACCGTTTGTCGCGTGATACTAGTCACATTGACGTAACTTCAGAAGCAAGTAGTGCGTGATTTTTATTAAAGCTATTAGTTGTGAGTTAATTTTAAATGGAGTGCAGAAACGAACATTTTCGACATATTTTACTATTTTATTTCCGTAAAGGAAAGAAAGCTGTTGCGGCTCACAAAAAGATATGTGAAGTTTATGGTGCTAATTGCTTAACAGAGCGCACGTGTCAGAATTAGTATAAAAAATTCCGTTCTGGAGATTTTTCCCTCAAAGATGAACAACGTTCTGGTCGGCCTACTGAAGTTGATGATGACCAAATCAAAGTTATAATTGAAGAGGATCGTCATATAACTGTTCGCGAGGTTGCGGAGAGGCTACATGTATCGCACACAACAATTGAAAAACATTTAAAATGTCTTGGGCTAGTTAAGAAGCTTGATATTTGGGTACCTCACGAATTGAAAGAAATTCATTTAACACAAAGAATCAACTTTTGCGATATGCACCTTAGACGAAATGAAACCGACCCTTTTTTAAAAAGAATCGTCACTGGTGATGAAAAAATGGGTCCTGTACAATAACATAGTTCGAAAACGATCATGGAGCAAACACGATAAACCAGCTCAAACCATATCGAAAGCTGAATTGCATCCAAAAAAAGATGCTGTTAGTTTGGTGGGATTACAAAGGTGTTGTATTTTTTGAGCTGCTTCCAAGGAACCAAACGATCAATTCTGATGTTTACTGTCAACAATTAATAAAACTGGATGAAGCAATCAAAGAAAAACGGCCAGAATTGTCAAATCGGGAAGGTGTGGTTTTCCACCAAGATAATGCAAGGCCTCACACATTTTTGGCAACTCGTGGGAAACTATTGGAGCTTGGCTGGGAAGTGATGCCACATCCCCCATACAGCCCTGATCTAGCACCATCTGATTACCATTTATTTCGAAGTTTGCAGAATTCTTTGAATGGTAAAACTTTCACAAATGACGATGACCTTCACTCGCACCTGGTTCAGTTTTTTGCTGATAAGGACCAGAAAGTTTATGAGCGCGGAATCATGCAGCTGAAAGAAAGATGGCAAAAGGTTATTGAGCAAAATGGAAAATATATAATTGATTAAAAACTATTCTTTGTTTAAAAAAAAGTGTTTTATTTTATACTACAAAACCGAAATTACTTAGTTGTCAACCCAATAATTTTTTCACTGGTTGAAATACCTTTCGTCTTGCGATAGCACATAACTTCCCTTTAAAAAATATGAAGTGCAAAACACTAATCTAATACACTCTTCAAGGCTTCTAACAATTCTGAATAAATTTTACTTGAATAAACACATTGTACCACTTCGGTAAAAGATTAGCGACTTCGAAACTAAATACTATGAATGAAATAAATATTGTATATTACAAGTTAGCAGTCTGTGTATATAAGAAATATGTACATTGACATTTTCGGAAGAGTATAATAACATGTATTTAAAAAAAACATTCATCATAACTGAGGTTTGGGCTAATTTAATTACCAGATACTGTAGATACGAATTTTTGCACGAGCTCTTGGTGAATAGTTTTGTTTTGACTTAAATTCTTTGTGTAGTTAAGAAACTGTATCTTCGCAGCAGGACTAAACTATTGAAGAAAAGATTATAAGTTGATTAATCAGCTGTTTGGTATTATTCTTTGAATGGTAAGGTGATAATTAACAGAGGTTAACAGGTAAAGGTTTCTTGCACTTGAAACCAGTTAATAAGTCCAACAGCATTGCCAGTTGGTAGTATTTTATTCGACGCAATATTTTAAAATAAATAAAATGTTAAAGGGTGGTTTTAAAAGCGGAAAAAGCATTTCCAAAATACGCATTGTATAAACATGAGGAATAAACTATTTCAAATATTAATTTTCAATGAACACTCGATGGTAAATAAATTATTATGGACGTATAAATTATCAACATACAATTCATCAATATTAATTGAGTTGGATGGACTTTATTTTTATACAAAATAATATATAAACATCGCATTATAAATCTTTCAAACGCCCCCAGGGATTCTATAAATAACACAGTATATGTACATTATTGCGCATGATATGGTGTAAAACCCAGTACTGGTGGCTAAAAATAACAAAATCGAATGCACTATTATTACTGGGTATTGTTTTCTTTTCCGTCAATAAATGAAAAGGAGCGCTGTAATTGACCGAAAACTTTTACAGAAAGTTTCTTTGGCGTAATTTCGAAGTAGCTGCTAGTACTTTCAACTATATATTATACGATATGTCCTAACATTTATTGCAGTCAGGAGTGATAATAAAAGTCGGTCTTTATTTTTTCCACCGGAAATTTATGTTACGGAGATAAATTTAAAAAATTCTACGGAAAAATTATTTTAAAGTACACGAAACGCGTTCGGAAAACAAGTTTTGATATGGCTTCGAATATTGCTAGAATATTATGTTTGCTACAACCTTATTATTATTAATTTTGCAAGAGAATTCATGTAGAAAAGAGACTAATAAACAATATAGTTGTACAAAAAAGGTTAAGAAAGACCTGAAGATAAAACAAAAATGTTGCTAGTCATTTTTGGCATTTTTTCCTGTTTGTATTAGTAGAGTTTTGTAGCTTCAACTTCTCCTCTCGCTTTGTCGTTCAGTACAATGGACGAGAGAGGGAGGCGTGATGATTATTCATTATTTCTCTGTATCGAAATGATATGATAAACGCTATCAAGGAATCGTTCATTAATAACACAAAATCTGCCTGATAATCGGCTAATCCGTGAAACATATGTAGTAGATAGGGTGTTATTAATAATAGAATGAATCCTTTTAACATTCACCTTCTAGTGGTTGAAAAATTAACCAAGTAATATAAAAAAACATTTTTGAAATGGTTTCCGATATATGATAATTTTATACAAAGACCTTCTTCCATTCTCCAACAGTAAATTGTTGATGCATTTTGACCCAGTAGCAGGCGATTTTTTTTTATTGTTTAGATTAAATGCGGTTTTTTCGCAGTTCGCCGACATTTTATTCCAGCTCATAATTGAGTTCGTCAGGTCCGCTGTGATACATTTTCAATAAAGGACTGTAGAAGATGTAACAGTTCTCTAATAGAAGTTTGGCTATTTTGTAAAGCGATGCTAGTAATTTTTCTATCCTCCTTTTCGGTGGTGACTGGTGACAATGTTGTCGACCATATATTGAGGGCAAATTTTCTTTGGTAAGTGTTGCAATTCGTGACACTGTTAGGTCTGAAACTTTTACTTTTCTAGCAATTTCGATTTCTTCTTTTGTATTCTAATTTTCTTAGGAGTGACAATAAAAGTCGATGTTTATTTTTTCAGAGGACATTTTATGTTACGGAATTACGAGGGAGCGTTTTTATATTCGCGGAATGGGGGACAAGGGGTGGAAATAAAAAAACCAAATTATTTTTCTTTTTCAATATATTCACCTGCAAGACGGATACATTTTTCACATCTTTCAATTAATTTATTTATGCCCTCATAAAAAAATGATTTCTCTTTATCTGCAAAATACGCCGAAACTGCCTCCTTGACTTCATCATCGGCAGTAAATTTTTTACCCCGCAGCTGTTTTTTCATTTTCGGAAACAGATAATAATCACTCGGGGCCAGGTCTGGGCTGTAGGGTGGGTGATTCACAATTTCGAAGCCCACCTTATGCAGGGCAGCTAACGCAACGCGGCTCTTGTGGACGGGCGCGTTGTCGCGCAAAAGCAGAACACCTTTTGTCAATTTTCCCTGTCTTTTCTCTTTAATGGCTTCTTTTAGTCGCTCTAATATTGAAGCGTAATATTCTCCGGTTATAGAAACACCTTTATCTTTATAATCAATCAACAATATTCCTTCCGAGTCCCAAAATACCGTTGCCATGAGTTTCCCAGCTAATTGTGACACTTTAAATTTCTTGGGAGGTGCTGTGCCCTTTTTATGCCACTGCATGGACTCTTGTTTGGACTCAGGTTCATAATGATGAACCCAAGTTTCGTCTCCAGTAACAATTCCACTCAATACACCATCCTTGTCTTCATTACAGAGGTCCAAAAATGCACGCGAACACTCTACGCGCTGTTGTTTTTGCGGCGGCGTGAGCATTCTCGGCACCCATCTTGCGCTGACCTTAGACATGCCGAGATGATCGTGTAGGATTTTAAAAATTGTTGTATCGGATGCTCCAACCATTTCTGCGAGTTTTTTCTTCTTTAGTCGAGCATCTTCTTGTTCAATTTTTTGGATAAGTGCTGGCGTGGTCACCTCAATGCTCCTGCCCGGCCTCGGGTCGTCTTCAAGGGATTCCCTTCCTTGTTTAAATAAACTATGCCACTTGTACACCATGGTTTTTCCTGGACAAGAGTCGCCGTAAACCAATGACATCTCATTCATTATGGTCGCGACTGATTTTCCTTGCCTGGTAAGGAACTTTATAACGGCACGATATTCGATTTTTTCCATATTTCACTTTTCACTCCTGATTATGTTACTTGGTTGATGATAGCTCAAAGACTAACTGTCTAATAACAATGAAACTTCGTATTTATACTAATCATGAGTCGCTGCATAGGCCACGCCCCCAATGCGCCTACTCACCCCTCTACAACCCGCTCATTCCGCGAATTAAAAACGCTCCCTCGTAAATTCAAAAAATTCTCCCGAAAAATTATTTTAAAGAACACGAAACGCGTTCGGCAAACAAGTTTAGATATGACTTAGAATATTCCTAGAATATTATGTCTTATACAACCTTGTTATTATTAATTACGTTTCAACAGCAAATTGTTGATGCATTTTGACCCTTTGTAGGCGATTTTTTTTCACGGCTTCTGTTGAACGCGATTTTCGCAGGTCGTCAACATTTTGTTGCAATACCTTAAAATCGAGTTCGCCAGGTCCTCTCTGATACATTCACATTAAAGAACTGCACAAGATGTAACAACTCTGTGATGGAAACTTGTCTTTGCAAAGCATTGTTAGTAATTTTGCTATCTTCCTTTTAGGTGGTCTTGTGTGACTGGTAATAATGTTGTAAACTCTTTGATGTTTTGGGGAAATTTACTTTGATAAGTGTTGTAATTTGTGATACTACTCGTAATAGGTCTGAAACTTTTACTTTTCTAGCAATTTCGATTTCTTCTTTCGCATTCTAATATTTTCAGGAGTGACTATAAAAGTCGATCTTAATTTTCTTCACAGGAAATTTATGTTACGGAGATAAATTCAAAAAATTCTCGGGAAAAATTATTTTAAAAAACACGGAACGCGTTCGGAAAACAAGTTTTGATATGGTTTCGAGTATTGCTAGAGTATTATGTTTTCTACAACCTTATTATTATTAATTTTGAAAAAGAATGCATGTGGAAAAGTGACTAACATACATTATAGTTACACAAAAAAGTTTAAGAAAGATCTGAATACAAAACAAAAATTTTGCTACTCATTTTTGGCATTTTTTCCTGTCTGTATTAATGACATCTTGTAAGTTGTATCTTCTAGTCTTGAAATATCTAAAGTAGATGTCTGGACCACACAAATTAGAAATATAGATAAACGGCATTAATCTTTGAATTAATTATATTAGTTAACGCACACTGAGTGTTTTGGCTTGCGACGGTACATATCGCGTACGGAATTTGCTTCGTGTGGGTTTTGGCCGTAGTCTCCAGATGCGACACTGTTTAATTATCCGTTGATGATAACAACTTAGTTGTCGAAATACGTACACAGAATACGAAAATTAATGTGGAAAAGGGTTAAGTATCAACCTTAAGTGATTAAGTTAATCAATCACAGGTTCCATCAAATTTATCTTCTTCGTTCTTCTTACATATAAAGGCTGTTTCAAATTGCGCCGTAAAAGAACGCGTTCAAATTGTTGAATTATTTTTTAAAAATCAGCGTTCTGTGAAAAGAGTTGTTAGAAAAATTATGTGAATTTTATGGTTTACATAATCGTCCATCTGAAAGCACTATTGGTCGAATTATTAAAAAATTTCAAGAGACCGATTCCATGGAAGATCAAAAAAGTGAAAAATACAGGCGTAGTTGTCGTTCACAAGAAAATATTGGTTTGGTTCGTGAAAGGGTTGCTGAAGATCCTGAAATGTCCATTAGACGACGTTCACAACAACTTGGACTTAGTGGATCAACAACATGACGTATTTTACACAAGGATTTAGCTCTGAAGACACATAAGGTTAAAAAAACACAGGAACTGAAGCCATTAGATCATTTAAAACGTCGTCCATTTGTCAATTTCATCAATGAACAACCAGCTGATTTTTCTCAGAAAATAATGTTTTCCGATGAGGCACATTTTGAACAATTCAGCTTTCGATGTGGTTTGAGCTGGTTTATCGTGTTTGCTCCATGATCGTTTTCGAACTATGTTACTGTACAGGACCCATTTTTCATCACCAGTGATGATTCTTTTTAAGAAAGGGTCGGTTTCATTTCGTCTAAGGTGCATATCGCAAAAGTTGATAATTTGTGTTAAATGAATTTCTTTCAATTCGTGAGGTACCCAAATATCAAGCTTCTTAACTAGCCCAAGACATTTTAAATGTTTTTCAATTGTTGTGTGCGATACATGTAGCCTCTCCGCAACCTCTCGAACAGTTATATGACGATCCTCTTTGATTATGACTTTAATTTGGTCATCATCAACTTCAGTAGGCCGACCAGAATGTTGCTCATCTTTGAGGGAAAAATCTCCAGAACGGAATTTTTTATACCAATTCTGACACGTGCGCTCTGTTAAGCAATTAGCATCATAAACTTCACATATCTTTTTGTGAGCCGCAGCAGCTTTCTTGCCTTTGCGGAAATAAAATAGTAAAATATGTCGAAAATGTTCGTTTCTGCACTCCATTTAAAATTAACCCACAACTAATGGCTTTAATAAAAATCACGCACTACTTGCTTCTGAAGTTACGTCAATGTGACTAGTATCACGCGACAAACGGTAAAGTACAGCACTAACATACGTTATACAAAAAATAAAGCAACGCTCTCTATCAGTAAAAACCGAAAGTACTTAGTTGCTAACCCAATTGTTTGATATCGTTACTGCTCGATCTAAAAATATAGATCAGAACTTATGATTGGCTTGTATATTTGAAGTGAGGATGTTATCAATAGTCAGCAACAGCTAAAATACTTTAAGCAACAGATATTAAGTAAACTAATGTTAGTATTTCAGTAAATCAAACTTATAATCACATGTACATATATTGTAGTACCTCCTATATATAAAAATCACACGAACTGACATGTGAGTATTCACGTTTCACATTGTAATCTTATATTGTGCAAATTCAAAACGCAACAAACGTAAAGCAAATTTTAATTTTGCCGGTGACGAACAATTTTTCAATCAATTTAGTTTGTGTGTTGGTTACGTTGACGATTCTTGGTGGGAACGAAATAGTGGTGGTGGCGGTGCACCGGCAATTTTTCATTTGTAGTCTCAGCAAGGATAATTAGTGTGACGTCTGGACTGTCGGAGTGCGGTCGCTATAGCCCGTGCAGGTGACAGATCGGTAGGAAATGGACGACGGTCCCCCTATTTACTCCTAATTGATGGATCGCGCTCATGGGAAGCTCGTTTCCAGACTGGCTGTGCTGCCGGCGCAACCATACATTCAAATTTACAAGATTTAAACACGCATTTTTAACACCGCTAAGTTTATTCAAGATTTTCAACGGGAAGCATATGTCATATAAATGTCGTCACGAATTATTTTTACGTGTCATTTGATTTTTCTATTCTATTTTGTGCTATTTCGACTACTGTTGTATCTAGTACATAGTTTTTATTGTAAGATATAAGATAGATACACTGTTCAAAACAATTAACGAATATTTAATAGAAAAGATAAGTTAATAAAGTATGATCCCCAAGAACGTTTGGCATCTCAATGGAATAAACCGGATTATTATAGTTTTTAATGCTTACAAAGTACGAGGATTGGAACTTTAATAGTGGCAACTATTTTATTCATACAAAAATGATTCATGTGCGAAACTACTACAGTCCTTCAATACAGGCATCAGCATTGTGAACAAGTCGTTGTCAGCGATATGGAAGCCGTAGTACGTGGGATGTCTTTTAAGTTTTGCATGCAAAGCTGGAATAAAACGGTAGATAGCTTTTAAAGACTTCATTGCTTTTCGAAATATTTTCCATGAAGATTAATGCACTTTTGCATGTGCTTGAACCAACTCTACAAGCAGTTGTTCCACTTATTTGTTGGTACAGCCAAAATTACGTTTTTGAAGACATCGACTGCTCGTTCTGACGACTGGAACCTTTGACCACGTAGTCCGCTTTTGATTTTCGGAAGGTGAAAAAATCGTTGGGACTTAGATCCGGACTGTACGGAGGATAGTCCTACAATTCGACGTTTTGTTGGGTTAAAAGTTTAATTCTCTTGCGTGCTGTGTGCGAACTTGCATTATCTTGATGGAGGATGATTCGTCATTCGGGGTTGATTTTTTGAAACACTGCAATGACTTGCGGCCAACAAATGGTTGCACACTAATCGTCAGTAACAGTTCTTTGATCTCGTAGAGGAATTGCTGCTACATGATTTGCTTTCGATACAAATGACCATCTTTATGGAGAAATTTCGAGAACGGATGACTTTTGTTGATTTTTCACCTTGGAACACAGATAAATACAATATTCTTCTCTGGGAAATAAATTCTGTAGGCTTTTGTATTTTCCCCATATCCGACGAATATTCATATTTCTGATTTAGGATCCCATTTCTGTCTTATTTGTTTTGCTTACATTATACATTTCTTTATTAAGCCAAACGTTATAAAGAGTTTACCAGCTCTATTTAGAATAAAAACAAGAGCATTTACGGCCTGTTCTCAGTGACTTTTAGAGAACTTGTTTCTTAATAACATCGTCTGTACAGATTCTATTGTTCTTATTTCCCTTTCAGCACAGACAATTTTTGTTTCGGTGTATATGCTACACTAGTTTGAAACTGAATTCTATTATCATTTTCATATTGTATTATTTATAAATTCTTTGCCATTGTCGCTTTTTATTGTCTGAATTGTGTGTCCATTTAACAGATGTATGAATTTTACTTGCAGTTTTATCCTTGCTTTTCAATAAATAAACTCTTCTCTATCTTGAGTGATTGTCTTTTGGTTACAAAAAATCTTGGATTTACTCATACGAGCCAGAAATTAAACGTCAGTTTATTTTCTGGCTCGTATGAGTAAATCCAAGATTCATCACCATTGACAATGTTGTACAGGTTTTTAAAGTTTCCAGCATTGAAGCGATCTACAGTTTTTTGACACCAATTCACCCTAGCTGCTTTCTGTTCTTCGGTCAACAGATGCGGTATCCAATGGGAAACTAATTTTTTGCACACAGTACTTTGTGCAAAATTTTTTTAATTGAGGTCTCTGAAATCCCCAATAATGCTTCAATCTTGCGATATGTCACATGTCGATCTTTGTTGAAGAACTTGCGCTCCGCGTCAACGTTTTTCTGAGTGAATGGCGTTTTTGGTGAACCCTTGGATCGCCGCTAAGACTAATTCGTCCACGATTGAATTCTCCTTACCAACGAGAAATTCCATTTTTCCACTAACTCATCAACTTTGACAGTTTGTTGTAGCTATAACACTACACGTACTGCACTGAAACTTGGACTTAAGTTAACTAAAAATAGAGGTCAATTTTTGGTACTGACATTTGAATAGTGGCGCCCTCTATGCCTCACTATGCAAAACTTAAAACCCATCTTACGCATGCCTTTAGCAGTGCCTAGAAATGCACACTATGCGTACAGTCTGCGTTTTGTCTTTCGACGGTACAAATCGTGTACGGAATTTGTTTCGTGTCGGTTTTTGCTGTGGCTTCCAGGTGTAGAAATGCGTATACAGAATACGACAATTAATGGGGAAAGGGGTTATATATCAACCTTAAGTAATTAACTTTGCTCAATATTTTTCTAGTATGTGTACAAGTCCTTTAAATACAAAGATTTCCCATACTAAACGCTCCTCATTTTGGATTCCTTTAAAATCAGATTCCGAGTTGATGAATATTACGTTTTCTTTCCTAGTGATGATTTGGTAACTAGTTTTCTGATTTAAAATGCTCGAAGTACTCTTACTGCCCCTTTGTTGAAAATCGTGAATATTTTCATTTCTAAATCTGTCTTTCTGAACCCGTTGAAATGTGCTAGAATTGTTCCTTTTTCCAAGAAAGGTGGCAAATTGAAAATAAACTAACGCTTCATTGCTATTATTACTAATTTTGCTAAAGTATACGAGCAATATTTATACAGTTACATATTGCATAATATTCGTTCTCACATTTCTCTGCGACAGCATGTCGCTTCTCCGGAAAATTTACTGTGACTTTCAGGCAATATGTTAGCGACACTATTGATTGTCAGAGTTGTTAAGAAGTATTGTTAAATAAATATTCTTATTTTGGGTTTTCTCCTTCCCTTCTTAGTCTTATGGGGTCGTACCTGAATAATAAGATCAACTATGTTTTCTATAATGTTTTTATAGCTGCCTCCAGTCTTCCACAAAGTTCGAACCTTGGTTCACTATTATTATTACATTTTATAAATGGCGTACAAGTTTGCCTTCTAATGCCTTAGGTGATGTTGATGATATAATTACGATCGTTTTCCAGATGTTTGGCATATTTTTAAAATGAAATGCAGCGTTTACTAAATAAACAAGTTCTACTAATGCTTTTCTAGGTATCTTCTTAAGTATTTCAGCTCTGATGAGATCATATTTTAGTGTTTTTTTCGGATTGAGAAAAACTTATTATTGCTGCCCTCTTTCGTCAAGCTTACTACTTATTTACTGATCCGTTCTGGTACAAGACCATGGCAATATCCGCAAGACCTACCTAAAGTAGACAACAACCGTAAAACTTTGCGTCAACGAATATTTTCCATTTTCGGAAACAGGTAATAATCACTCGGGGCCAGGTCTGGGCTGTAGGGTGGGTGATTCACAATTTCGAAGCCCACCTTATGCAGGGCAGCTAACGCAACGCGGCTCTTGTGGACGGGCGCGTTGTCGTGCAAAAGCAGAACACCTTTTGTCAATTTTCCCCGTCTTTTCTCTTTAATGGCTTCTTTTAGTCGCTCTAATATTGAAGCGTAATATTCTCCGGTTATAGAAACACCTTTATCTTTATAATCAATCAACAATATTCCTTCCGAGTCCCAAAATACCGTTGCCATGAGTTTCCCAGCTGATTGTGACACTTTAAATTTCTTGGGAGGTGCTGTGCCCTTTTTATGCCACTGCATGGAGTCTTGTTTGGACTCAGGTTCATAATGATGAACCCAAGTTTCGTCTCCAGTAACAATTCCACTCAATACACCATCCTTGTCTTCATTACAGAGGTCCAAAAATGCACGCGAACACTCTACGCGCTGTTGTTTTTGCGGCGGCGTGAGCATTCTCGGCACCCATCTTGCGCTGACCTTAGACATGCCGAGATGATCGTGTAGGATTTTAAAAATTGTTGTATCGGATACTCTAACCATTTCTGCGAGTTGTTTCTTCTTTAGTCGAGCATCTTCGAGTACAATTTGTTCAACTTTTTGGATAAGTGCTGGCGTGGTCACCTCAATGCTCCTGCCCGGCCTCGGGTCGTCTTCAAGGGATTCCCTTCCTTGTTTAAATAAACTATGCCACTTGTACACCATGGTTTTTCCTGGACAAGAGTCGCCGTAAACCAATGACATCTCATTCATTATGGTCGCGACTGATTTTCCTTGCCTGGTAAGGAACTTTATAACGGCACGATATTCGATTTTTTCCATATTTCACTTTTCACTCCTGATTATGTTACTTGGTTGACGATAGCTCAAAGACTAACTGTCTAATAACAATGAAACTTCGTATTTATACTAATCATGAGTCGCTGCACAGGCCACGCCCCCAATGCGCCTACTCACCCCTCTACAACCCGCTCATTCCGCGAATATAAAAACGCTCCCTCGTATAAGTTTGAACGTAAGTTCTTCTTTAAGATAATTTAAAATATTCAGATATCATTCATTCTTTTAGGGATTTGAGATTCGTATTTCTAATTGATGTTTGTAATACCAATCACTGTAATAATCCCTACTTAAACGCATAATCTCGTTGGAGATCGGGCCGAAGTACCTCCACTTATTTAACTAGTTACTCCAAATTGATCATCTCATTATATCTGCAAATTTTCAAGGTGAAATGTGCTACCTTAACAGAATAAATTAAGCGTCTAAATTAGATTATTAATTAAAACTTACGCACGGGTCAATGGATTGCACATCTGAGGACAGAAATTCATCTTTCAAAAGACGAGCCAACGGGCTCGTGCTTTCTCCTACGCTCCCTCTTTCTGTCCTCCTCTCTTTTTATCTCTATCCCTCTCTCACTCACTCGGCTTAATTATATATATTGGATTTTTTAAGTTTTCTTCTCGCTTCCTAAACCGAACGTTCAATATTAAACTTTTTCCTAACGTCTCCGTTAAAATTGCGTTCGGAAAGAAAAGTTTTTCCATGCGTAAAGAGTTTTACGTTTCCTTTTTTGTTTTCGCATTGTAACGACAAAGTGGAAGTAAACAGTTGACAAATAAATTGAATACGAAAAGAATATGAAATATATTGAGACTTTATTTGTTTGTTTGCTTCCGTTTCGGTTCTATATTGATCCGGAAGATATCACGAGTCCTAATTAAATATTTAAAGATATAAAATGTTGGAAGTTTATTTTAAAAAATGGAAGGGAAATTAATAAAAGAAAATAAAAATCATTTCTTAGTTTTCAGGTTGGATGTTGGTACGACGTTTCAATCTCATCTGCAGCAAAATGCTTCGCTGTTATCTTGGTTTTCGTTATTGTTGTTGCTATATGGTAAGTTTAATATAGAACGTCTTAATGATAAAAATACAGTAAAACCTGTGTTAACGGCCACCTGACTAAAGCGGCCACCTTCAAAGTTCCCCGAATCGACTATAAGGAAATTCCCATACACAAATACCCGTTAATTACGGCCACCTTTGTAAAACGGCCGCGGCCAAATAACCCAAACTTTTACGGCCTATTTTCATAGAAATTTACCTGCCAATGTCGGCCGGACTATTTATGACATGTATATCTTTATTGACGGAAATACCTAATACGAATTGTCGGGGTTTCCCGCTGTTTCCTATTACCTGGTAGTAATTCACCCTTTTCGATTTAAACTTTATTATTCTAAAAGAAACAATTCAGTTTAAAGTTGTCTCCGTATTCGAAAGGTTCTTAATTAAGTATGTCGCAAAAAAAGAAAACGTTTGTCGCTAAAAGACAAAATAAATATAATCGCGGAAAGTGAAAAGTATGCGTTAAGTTCGCGAAAGTTGGCCGAAAAATATGGGGTTGGAAAAACACAAATTAACGATATTATGAAAAATAAAGGTGAATTAAAAAAGATGGTCGAGGAAGGTGTTAACATGGAGCTAAAACGAAAATTTCCGAAGTCGGAAGGATTGGCAGTGGATCAAGTCGTCTACAATTGGTTTTGCAAAGTCAGAAATAAAGCAATTCCAATATCTGGGCCGCTACTTAAACAAAAAGCACTGGAGACAGCAAGCAGTTTAAAGATGGAAAATTTCGCAGCATCTAATGGATGGTTGGAAAGTTTCTGTCGGCGACACAGTATAACTTTTAAATCAGTTAAAAAATGTTTTTCCGAGGCCGGATTCTCTGATGTTATCCAGGAGGACACAATGTTTGATGAAGAAGACGAAATACCCCTTGCCCAGCTATATCCTGCAGTTCGTAACGAATTTTTGATGGATTTAGATGAATATGCTTCTATTGATCGTCATGTGCCTACAGAGAGCCCTAACTTCAGTATTCCAGAAATCGTTCAAGATTTGTGCAATAATGATGAAGAACATAACTCTGATAATAGTGACCTGGACGAATGTGAAACTCCAAAATCTAGTTTATCTAGTATGAGTGAAGTGTGTGCAAAATTAAGAGACATACAAAATTATTTATTGTGCAATAACAACATTTATATGGATGTTTCTAAAATTTTACTTACATGTGAAGCTGCAGTTTTTAAATCGAAGCTAAAAAATGTGAAGCAAACAAATATTGACACATACTTTAAAAAATCCTAATAAATTGTGTTTTTTCGTATGAATATATTGTAATAATATGTACATATAAATAATTTATTAGATGTCATATTATCTATAATATGTAAATACATTAAAATTTTAGTTTTTCTTACACATATTTGTATTTATATACTATTTACTTTAATTAATAAAATAAAAAAAGCAAATCCTAAAATTAATTATGTATTTTATTTGTGAGACGAAAAACCTGTCAATTACGGACACCTTTATATAACGGCCAATATATTTTGCTTTTTGGGTGGCCGTTATTGACAGGTTTTACTGTATACAGGATGTCCCGTGACATAATTGCCACAGCTTAAGCATGTGTTACTGAAGCAATTTCAAGTTAAAAATGTGTAATGAGCATACGCCCAAAACGCTATCGTAACTGAGCTGCAAGCATTTGTAGTTTTAGGTAATCTTACTAATGCAGGTATTACGTACTGCTGATAAAAAATCTCAATGAAAATCATTTTGAAAGAAGTTTATTAAATTAAAGAGGATGCTCTGTTAACAATCTCAAGATCAGTAAGAATAGTTTCTGCGGCATTCATAATTCTAGAAATAAGTTGTTCTCTGTTCTCAAGTTGTTCCTCATAAACTAAATTTTTCAGCCTTCCCCATAAAGATACACAGTCTGTCGCAGAGAAAACCGAACTTTTTGAAATAGAAATTCTTAGAAGCACCATCTATTAAAAAGATATGCGTCGCCAAGGTAGATCTTTCACCAATGTTATGTCAAAATATCATAACATTTGCATCATTAGAAGCAGAGAAATTCCATATAAAGTAACTATGTATTTGGCTTCGGTGGAAGAATGAATTTTGAACAAAGAGCAAATATAAAGTTCCGTTTTAAACTTGGTAAAGCGTTTATTGAAACGTTTATTTTGATGCGTGTTTATCACGTACGACTGTGTATGAGTGGTATAAACGATTTAAAGACGGCAGTAAGTACGTAAATGACGACGAACATCCTGGTGCAAAAAAATCTGTGGTTACGAAAAGTTACATCGAACTTGTGTGTGAATTTATCAGAAATGAGCCGAAATCCTAATTGTGATACGTGGGATTGGAGCTAAATATTTCCAAAGATTCAATTCATCACATTTTAGCATAGCATTTGGAACTGAGAAAGATTTGTGCTATGTTTGTACCGCACAGGCTGACTGAATTCAACATTGTAGAGACTTGATTAAAGACCCAAAGAAGGTTGAAAACTTCAGGTATTCTATTGCAATTGGCGACGAGACGTGGTCTTTTCAATATGATTCAGAGACCAAGCATCAAAACTCTGAATGGAAGCATTCAAACGAAGAAAGACCGAAAAACGCGGTTTAGAGAAATCAAAAGTGAAGACAATGTTGATTTGTTTTTATGATTCGAAAGGCATAGTGCGCAAAGAGTTTGTACCAACTAGTCAAACAGTCAATACTGTATATTATCTTGGTGTTATGAAGCGTTTTTTGGCGCGTATTCGCCCTTAATATCGTGAAAATGGTAGCTGGCGTTTGTTATATGCTACAAACTACAAATGGCATTTTAACCATTAACCCTTCACCGTATTTGCCCCCCTCCTCCCGTGATTTCTATCTATTCTCCAAACTACATTTGCCGACTTGGAAGCAGACGGATCCTTTAAAGTTATGGAGTTGCCTCCGCCAAAGTCCCGATCTAAACCCCATAGACTTATTTATTGTGGGAGAAACTTGATCGGGAGGTCCGGAAAGCAGTGCCAACATCGGAGGCTGATTTGTGGAAGAAGCTGCAAGAAGCATGGGTCCAGATAACACCTTTTACCTTGACAAAACTAACTGCAAGAATACCGCGATTGTGTGATACCAATATCAAAAACAAAGGAGGTCACGCAGACGAATCACAAGTGTAGATATAATATGTAATCCAACTACCGGATATGTAATTAGCCATGTATATGTAAATAATAAATTTATGTTTACTTTTTCACTCATGCTTTTCATCATTTCCTCTAAATTTATGGGTGTCCAAATATTTCTGAACGGTAGTGTACTTTCTTTTTGGTTTCATTTATTATTTATACAGCGTAATTACTTATTTTTACATATGCACTTTGTATTATGGTTCATTTTATTCTGTAACTTGTGTTAACCTGTTGGGTAATAAATTATATTATTATTAAATTATATTCCGAGGGTAGTTTGACAAGTAGTGAGAATGGAAAAGAAAAACGAATTCTTTAAATACAAAATAATTTTTATTTTTCAATATATTCTCCTAAAAGAGCAATACATTTATTCCAACGGTGCTACAATGCCCTTATGCCATCTCTAAAATGCGATTCCGGAAGGCTTGCGAAATACTCATTTACGAAGATGATAAGCTCGTCGTTAGACGAAAATTTCTTTCCACCTAGTGCCGTTTTCAATTTTGGAAAGAGATGGAAGTCGGAAGGGGCTAGATCCGGTGAATAGGGCGCATGCGGTACTAATTGGAAATGCAACTCGTGGATTTTGGACATTGAAACAGTGCTGGTACGCGAGGGAGCGTTGTCTTGGTGAAACAGAATATTTTTCTTTGCCATTCCTGACCGTTTAGCACGAATCTCAACATTTAATTTTTGTAGAAGTTCTGCATAATATTGTCCGTTTATTGTGGTACCTTCCTGAAGATAATCAGTGAACAAAATGCCCTTTGAATCCCAAAAAATTGATGCCATCACCTTGTTTGCCGATAAAGTGATTTTCGCTTTCTTTGGAAGTGTAGAACCACGTTCTAACCATTGTTTCGACTGTTGTTTAGTTTCGGGTGTACTGTAGTGTATCCACGTTTCATCGCAAGTAACAAATCGCCTACAAAAATCAACCGGATTCCGCTTATAAAGGTCTAAACACTCATTGGAAATGTGCGAGTGAACTTTTGATCAGTCGTAAGCAATCGCGCAATCATCTTACTGAAAGCTTGGAAAGGCCCAGTTCTTTCGTTAAAATGTGGTGTACGCGTTCTGTTGAAATGTTTACCATGTCTGCTATCTCTCTCACTTTGAGTCGTCGATCGTGCGTAATAATATTATGGATTTTTATAATCATTTCCTTAAAAGTCACGATTTTGGGTGCTCCAGAGCGCGCTTCATCAACACAGCTTGTTCTACCACGTTTAAATTCATTTACCCATCTACTTATTGTGGCGGATGATGGGGCAGATTCACCTAATGTTTTCCGTAACTCATCTTTTATTTCGGTAGCTTTCATACCCTTAAATACGAAGTATTTAATCACCGCACGATATTCTGCTTTTTCCATTTTAACAAAACGACGTGTTGCTTCTTCTTCAATCAGCTGTCAAAAATAAACTAATCAACCGATTTATCTAAATACCGGAATGTAAACATATAAATAGGCAACCTAAATTACAGTGCATTTGTTTTACCAATTAGAGCGCCACTTACTGGTCAAATTATTCTCGTAACACGAAGATAGTCGTTTATATTTCGAGAATTGGCAACACTGCTAGTGTTACCTCCGATCTGATAATTACAGCGTGAAGTTTGCCATTTTTGACAATATATTTACCTTGACAGTTTTATTACCCGGCCGCTATTCTAATGTTGACAGTGTATATCGAAAACGCACTTGGTCTAAGGAGAATAGATCAAGACTGTTGCGAAGTTTGGACTTCATCCAAAGAAAGTTCTTTTATCCATTTGGTGGGACTGGAAAGATGTAGTCTACTACGAGCTCCTTCTTGAAGGAAATTCCATTAATTCTGACAAACACAGAAATCACTTTGACAAATTGAAAGCCGCAAGACAAACGGTCAGAATTGCCGAACAGACAAGGCGTCGTTTTTCATCGCGACTATGCAAAATCGCATTAGAGCGCCACTTATGTGTCATTCTCATTACTTGTCAAACTATCCTCGTATATGCAGTTAATCCGCACGAACTTATCGGTCAACCCGGTAAAACAATTTATTCTCCCTAATCCGTAAAGAATTAAAAAAAATTCGTTTATTGTTCCACAAACAAAAACAAACGCGAAATGACAGATAAATTTTAACCCAGAGGGAAAGCAATTTTTCAAGATCAACAAGGACGTGTTGTTTCATTATATTTTAGGAATTCCATAAAGGGAAGATGAGGAGACCGAGGAAAAAAATAAGCTCGCCCATCAAAAAAACGAATTCATTAATTATAGATATTACTGGCAAGTGAAAATCCACTAAAATCAAGATATTTTTCAATTGTGCGCGATAACTGAATGAAAAGAGGGAAAAAAAGGCGAACGTCGTTTGAACACGAAACACAATGAGGAAAAAAAAAGACGACGAATACATAACAAAAGGTACACTAATGAATTCAGTGGATGGAAGAAGAGAAACTTAAAGGGACGCAACATCGTTGTTATATGTAGGTATATGCGAATATATAAAATATAATTAAAACCAGAAGCGATCGCGGAAAGATGGAAAACAAAAGGCATCATCACCAGCGCCACCATACAACCGCATCGCGAAATACTCAAACCGACCGACACACACATAAAACAAATAATAAATCCCTAATTAAATTATTCATTAAAATTAGCAGACAACTGAGGCGGACGTAAATAAAGGCGAACAGTCGAGGAGAGGAGCACACAACAACACAACGTCGGATAATTGCTTATTTTATCCGATTCGAAAATCCAAAGTTGCGGTTAGCTTCCAAACATCACCAAATATAGCCTGTTTCCTCTTATTCTCCCTTACATCCTTCATTTCACCTACTTACTCTCTAGTCGCTGCCTTTAGTGAACTGTTTTCCTTTGAATTAAGACGTGGTTCAACTAAAGTCGATTCGTAGAGATTACAGAAGAATTGAGTTTATTGTAGACTTTCGAAATTTACATATGGACTGCCGTGTTTCGAAATTAATTTTGTAAAATAATTTCCATTGTTTAAGTGAAATGAGAGACAGAGTATTTTATGATTACAAAATATTTGACGTGTTTTCGAAGAAATAAATTTTCAGCACGAATACTTTGAATTAACATTAAAAATTTGTTACATTTATCTCTTTAAAAAATACCTTTTACATTTACGAATTGTAATTGCAGATAATGAACATGATAATAATACGTAATAATTATTATTCTTTCAATTCATATACCGTGAATATATTTTATTATGCAACATGCACATAACGGGTGTTTTTTTTAGAGGTATAGAACTTTGAAATGGAATAAAATAAATATGATTTTTTTAAATTGACATGAAATTTACTTTATTCGAAAGACAATCTTCTGGCATTATAATTTAAATATGACTTCTGGCGTATGACCGCCACGGCAGGCTCGGACGTAGTCTAATCTGGAGGTCCAATTTTCGATGACTTTTTCCAACATTTGTGGCCGTATATCGGCAATAACGCGGCGAATGTTGTCCTCCAAGTGGTCAATCGTTTCGGGCTTATCTGCGTAGACTAGCGACTTCACATATCCCCACAGAAAGTAGTCAAGCGCCGTTAAATCGCACGATCTTTGAGGCCAATTCACGGGTCCGAAACGTGAAACTATGCGGTTACCAAACGTTTCCTTCAATAAATCAATTGTGGCACGAGCTGTGTGACATGTTGCGTCGTCTTGTTGAAACCACAACTCCTGCACATCAGGATTGTTCAATTGAAGAACGAAAAAGTCAGTAATCATGGCTCTATAGCGGTCACCATTGACTGTAACGTTCTGGCCAGCTTCGTTTTTAAAGAAGTACGGACCAATTATTCCACCAGCCCATAAAGCACACAAAACAGTCAGTTTTTCTGGATATAACGGTGTCTCAACATACACTTGAGGATTATCATCACTCCAAATACGGCAGTTTTGTTTATTGACGTATCCATTCAACCAAAAGTGAGCTTCATCGCTAAACAAAAATCGATTATGAAAATCGGGATCAACGGCAATCTTGTTTTGGGCCCATTCACCGAATCTACGCCTTGCTAGGTGATCGTGTGGCTTCAATTCTTGCACGAGTTGGATTTTGTAAGCACGCAAACCTAGATCTTTCCGCAAAATCTTCCATAAAGTGGATGGACACATATCCAATTCCTGTGCACGATGGCGGATAGACTGATTCGGGTCTTCCTCTACGCTACGCTCTACAGCAGCAATGACTTCTTCTGTACGCACTGTACGACGTCTCTCTGGATGCGTGCTATCATTTAGAGTATACGTGGTGCGAAAACGTTCCATAGTTAATCGAATTAATTGCTCTGATGGACGATTATGTTGACCGTAATATTGACGTAGTGCGCGATACGTATTTCGAACAGAACCATGATTTTCAAAATAAATTTGCGCAATTGGCAAGCGTTGTTCAGGCGTCAGTCTATTCATGTTGAAATGACAAACCAAACTAAATATAAATCACTTAACAGCTGACAAAATGGCCGCCAGTTAAAAAAGTGTTGCCAAATTAAAGTTCTATACCTCTAAAAAAAAACACCCGATACATACACTAGTTGCTAGAGTACCGTAATAATGAAATGACAGCAATGTATTTTAGCGTGTATTTTATTTTGCAACATAGGATGTCAAAATAAGTTACTCTATTTTGTGTAGAAGAAAAACTGTTATTAGTGAACTGGTATAACTCGAATATGAGTTTGAGGAGAGTAGCAGATTTGTTTCAAATTACATATCCTGACCGTCCAAGACCGAGTCCAACTACAATAAGTAGGTTAGTACAGAAGTATAAAAATAATGGATGCATTGTTCCTAATCATAAAAAAAAGAATAGGCCAAGATATGTTTTTACTGACGGCAAAAGAGATGAAATTCTACAAACAATCGAAAATAATAATATGCTCTCCACAAGAGCATTAGCACGAACTACAAATGTAAGCAAATCTTCCGTGCATAAACTACTAAAACGAGAACATTTTAAATCGTATCATTTTCAAAACCATCAGGAACTAATTGCGAATGATGCAGAAAGAAGAAGTAACTTTTGTGAAATCATGTTGGATAAGCTTCATAATGATGATACTTTACTACGCAGAATTTGCTTTACAGATGAAGCAACATTTTATGTAAATGGTGAAGTAAATTCTCAGAACTGCCGCTACTGGAGTAGACAAAATTTGCATAGATATCATATCACAAGGACTCAGCGGCCACAGAAAGTCAATGTTTGAACTGGGTTGATTGGACACCATATTGTAGGACCGTTTTTTATTGAGGGTACTCTTACAGGAGAAAAATATTTAGAATTGCTTGAGTACAGAGTTATGCCAGCCCTCCACGCTTTAAATATTGATGGTGAGATTTGGTACCAGCATGATGGCGCGCCGGCACATAATTCTCATATGGTTAGAACATTTTTCAACCAAAGATTTCCAAACCGTTGGATAGGCCGTGGAGGAGAAGTAGAATGGTCCGCAAGGTCCACCAGACCTGTCTCCAAACGATTTCTTTCTTTGGTCATGTATCAGAAATAAAGTTTTTCATGGAGAACCTCTAAACAATATTGACCAATTAAAAAATAGAATACTAGTTGCTGCAAGAGAAATAACTCCAGAGCAGATACAAAATACAATAAATGAATTCTACAATCGCTTAGGATACTGTCTGGCCGTCAATGGTGACATTTTTGAAAATTTGTTAAATTAGTTTTTAAATTTTGTTCAACTACTGTTTTTCACATTCTATGTTGCAAAATAAAATACATGCTAAAATACATTGCTGTCATTTCATTATTACGTTATGTATGTATGTGCATGTTGCATTATAAAATATATTCACGGTATAATGCGATAATAACACAAGTATACACGGTTTTGGATCTAAGCAACCAAAAGCTGTTTCTAAGGTTATTTGGGGCGCTGAATCCGAATCTGCACTCCGTTTTTTGATATTGGTTCTAGTTTTCGAGATATTAAATAATCACATTTTTTACAATTATTGACAATTAATCTCCATTTTCTTCATTAAAAAGTGTTAAATTAGAAATGAAGAGCAGTCGAACTGAGTCGCTTGTACTGTTCGGGATCTGTTTCACGCATTAAAGTCCAACAGTAGTCGCTCATCATGCCCTCGTCCCAAAATCCTTTGTATCGTTTTTCGATTTTCGCCAAATCTTGGTGTAGTCGCTCTCCTTGCTCGTCGCTTGTATCACCCAAGTTGTCAGGAAAAAATTCGAGATGGGAATGCAAAAAATGTATTTTGCATATATTCTCCTCTTTTTTGAAAAACGGTAAAAGCGCCTATATACAGTGACTTTTGTATGAGTGTCAAGATATTTCCACTCCTGCATCCGTGAAGCGAGCAATTCTGATTTTTGTTTCGATAAATTCAAATCACGAACCAAATCATTGAGTTCACTTTGCGAAACTAAATGTTTTTCCTCCATGTTAAAATCGCTTCCACTGTTCGTCGGTGATGAGCTACAAGTTTCCATGGAATTTGCACTCGTACCTGGACAAATTGGCAAAGGATCATTGCTAGCACGGGGAACTGGCTTAGACACTGATGATACTTCAGGATATTTATATTTTGCTAGTTTTTTTGCATTTAGATAGACGACATTCATCAAGCAAAAGTACCAATCATCAACATGATTTTTCGGCTCTCTCCATAACATTGGCAATGAAAATGAAAAACATACTATTTTACCGCGTGACCACTTGTATAATATTGTGCTACACGCGTTGCAAAACAATTTCGGTACCCACAGCTTGTGAGTGTTTGATACAGAGCAACCAAAATAATAAAAATATGCATTTCTGATCACATAAGTAATAACTTTGCCACTTTTTCTGATCATATAACATCCGCAAACATAACAAGAACACTTTGAATCAACTTTACAATTCTGTTTTTGCATTTTCACACGTTTTGGATTCAAAAAAAAACTTTAAAAGTGCAAATTAAATAATGTTTCTAGCGACGTCACAGCTGATGTCATGATAGTGCAGTGCTGCCAACATGCGTGAACTCACAAACTAGAACCAATTTTGAAAAACGAAACCCGGATTTGAATTCAGCACCTCAAATAACGCCAAGATTTGTTCTCATCTGCTCGGATCCAAAAGTTGACCGGAATTTGTAAACTTGTGTAATTTAAATTTTTAAGTATTTATTAACTTATGCCACATGTTAAAAGCCACAAATGTAATAATATAAAATGATGCACCACGTTGTCGCGCTAAAAATGTACTAATGTAAGATTTAGAATATACACAATCTGGCGCAAAGAAAACCGAACGTTCTTAAAATAAAAACAAAAGTATTCCTATTTTGGTAAAATTAATTTATTTTATTCAAAGTTGTACTGAATCGTTTATACCACTTATACACACTCGTACGTGATAAACACGCATCACCATACACTTGTTTCATCAAATTAAATGTTTCGGTAAACGATTTACCGAGTTCAAAACGGTTCTTGATATTTGCTCTTCGTTCAAAATATATTCTTCGACCAACGCCAAATACACACTAAAGTAACAGTGTGTATTTGGCATTGGTCGGAAAATTAATGTGCAGAAGTTACTTAATCGAAAGTAAAGAGCAAAAGGACGTCATCATTTGCTGGTAGAAACTTACGGTGAGTATGCTCCAACCATAAAAACATGTGAGGCGTAGTTGCGACAATTCAAAAATGGCGATTTCGACGTGCAAGACAAAGAACGTTCTGATAGACCGGAAAAGTTTGAAGATGCGAAACTGCAGGAGTTATTGGATGAAGACCCAACCCAAACTCAAAAACAATTGGCAGAAGCGTTAAATGTGGACCAAAAAAGATTAGCGACCGATTACGAGCAATGGGAAAGATCCAAAAGATGGGAAAATGGGTGCTACATCAATTGAATGACAGGCAAAATGAAAATCGAAAAATCGTCTGCTTCAAAGGTATGATGGGAAGTCATTTCTGCATCGCATAGTGACGGCTGATAAAAAATGGATTTATTTCTAAAACCCTAAGCGCAAAAAAGTATGGTTATCACCTGGCGAGGTCGGCCCATCGGCTCCAAGGCCCAATGGTTTTGGTCGCAAAAAAATGCTCTGTGTTTGGTGGCACCAGAGTGGCGTGGTGCATTACGAACCGTTGAAGCCTGGTTACTGTTAATATTAATCACTACCTACAACAAATTACCAACTTGATTTTACAGTACGATAACGCGTCGTCTCATAAAGCAAAACCGGTTTAGGAAGCGTTAAAAGTACTTAGATGAGACATGATAGCGCACCCGCCGTACTCGTCAGACCTTGCCCCGTCCGACTATCACCCTTTCGCATTAATGGGACACGCGCCTGCAGAGCAGCACTTCGCCAATTTCGATGAATAGTTTTGCTCAAAGAACAAACACTTTTTTGGGATGGCACCCATAAATTGCCTGAAAGATGGGCAAGATGTGTAGAATCAAATGGCCAATACTTCAAATAAATTTTCCCATTTTATTGAAAATTATGTAGTTTTTTTTTGCGAAAAAACCGGTAATGAGTTTCCGGTACACCTGGTATACACGTAATGATGCAAGAACAATAAAAGAACGTCTCCAGTGCCACTAATTGGTTAAATAGATCGTTCCGATAATGGGCGTATTGATGCGGTTCCGTCAAATGTACAGTAACTAGCATTATACAGAAAAGGATTACGTATAGGAGGTCTGAACTTCGAATAACACAAACTCTCGCTTGTCGTTAGGTTTCCTGGAATTATCTCCATCGTTCAAACGGAGCAGATTAGAATTATTGGAACGTTAATAAGTAATTAATAAATGTATTAATTTCCAAGAAACGGGTTTCGAATACGACTGGCAATTGCTAGGCAACCACTTTATATTAACGTGCCGGTATGTGTCTGAATTACTACACAGAGGCGGATTATTGAAGTCCCGATGGACTACGTATTAAAGCAGAATTAGGTACGGGAGAAACGAATAAAACTAACATAATTTAGTGCCAGTTTCTCGTTTGTTTTGCCTGTTTAGTTGGTGTTCTTTTAATGGGGGGTTCGAAACTTATTGTTTCCGGGAGTTCGTGGCATATGTATTGGTCAAATTGCTATTTAATAATTCACAATAACACAAAAGATCTTCGAGTTAAAATAGAATACGCCAGTGGAAAATTCGGTAATATATAGAGAGGAAGACGGAGTTACTTTTCCTTTAAGAGTGCCAATCTCAGAACTATAAAACTTAATTCATCTTAAGAGAATTAAATGCAAAATTGCTGGAAAGTTATGTCAAAGTTATTATCAAGAATCTGTTGAGTGCTTTTCGCAACACAAACTGATACCATTCAAGAGAAATTTGTATACGGCCATGGAGAAAAAAATATCTTGCTTCGGAATTTTTGAAGAAATCGTGTATATACATATATTGGCAACTCCAAAACCAGCATGAGACGTGGCTACATTCATGTAAAATTTTTGTATTCTTTGGGAAAGAAACCTATACTTTGGAAAAGAACTACACGTCATTGATTTTATGAATTACGTTTTTAAATTGGTTTATATTCCTTTTCTTGGAATGATAACGTGCCTTCATTCATTCATACACAATCTACCTACCTTTTCAAAATAAAAGCAAAAGCTTACTTACTATTTTGGTAAAATTCATTTATTTTATTCAAAGCAGTCGCCTTCGGCTTCAATTCAACGTTTTGTACGGTCAATTAACATGTCCAATGAATTTTTGAGTTCATCTTTAGAGATGTCCTACAAGATCACTGCCAACGCCTTTTTAATGGCTTCAACGTCAGTGTCACGATGTTCTTTCATCGGCAAATGTAGTTTGGACAATAAATAGAAATCACAGGGTACCAAATCCGGTGAATACGGTGAATGGTTGATGGTTAAAAATGCCATTTGTAGTTAAAAAATCAGTGATAAGCGTCGAGCGATGAGATGATGCATTAACATAGAACAAGCCAAGAGTAGTTCTTTGAAAAATAACAGTGTATTAGAAAGTACACAATCCATAAAGCATATGATTGAAGTTTGAAGACGTCACGCTATTTAGTATTTGTTTGGCGGCCATCAATAGTGAACGTTTTCAGTGAATTTGTAAAAATAGAGAAAATTGATCATCGTTACGTGATACAATACTTTTGTTTGAAACGCTTCAACCCAACCGATATAAAAGCTGAACTGGATTCTACTCTGAGCGAATCTACTCCTTCGTTTATAACAGTGAAATATTGGGTAACAGAGTTTAAACAAGGCCGTACGAACTGCCAAGACGAGCATCGCAGTGGTCGACCAAATGAGGTGACGACTCCAGAAATGGTGAAGAAAATCCATAAAACGGTACTGAATGATCGTCGACTGAAAGTGGGCAAACTAACAGACACAGCAGGCAATTCAAAAAGTGCAGTACATCGCACATTATCTGATAATTTGGACATGAGAAAGCTGTGTGCAAGATGGGTGCTGCGTTTGCCCACACTCGAGCAAAAACAGTGTCGCGAATATGTTTCAATTGAGTGTTTAACGAAGTTTCACAGCAACAAAGCAAAATTTTTGCGACGTTTCACAACAATGAATGAAACATGTGTCCATCACTTCACATCTGAGACAAAAGAACATTCAAAACAATGGACTCAAAAGGGAGAACCGGCTCCAAAGAAGGCGAAGACCATTTCATCTGCAGGCCAGGTCATGGCATCGGTTTATGGGATGCGCGTGGAATAATTTTCTACCTTGAAAAAGGAAAAACTATCAATGGATGAGTATTATGCGAACTTATTGCAACGTTTGAACCAAGAAATCAAGCAAAAATTGCCGCATTTGTCTAAGAAGAAAGTGTTATTTCATCAAGACAATGCACCAGCTCACAAATTCGTTATTGCAATTGCCCAAATTAATGAATTAAAGTGTGAATTGCAACCTTATGCACCCTATTCGCTAAATTTAGCCCCTTCGGATTATTTTCTGTTCCCAAATTTGAAAAAATGGCTCAGTGGTCAAAGATTTTCCAATGAAGAAGTGATGGCAGTTAATGGCCATTTTGAGGAGCAGGATTTTTCTTATTATAAAAAGGGTATCGAACTTATTGAACATCGCTGGGAGAAACGTATAGAGTTGAAAGGAGATTACGTTGAAAAATAAATATTTTTCATTCCAAAATTTTTGTGTTTTCTTTGTTGGGTCGGGTACTTCTGGGACCCTCGTATAATAAGACATATTGCGGTTTTTCAATTAACAGATCTGTTTTCATAATCTAATTTACGCGCGTTTAAGGAATCGAATCTTACGCTCCTCGATAACTTAATGGTAGAGCACTTGTGCCGTAAGCAATGGACATGGGTTCTACTTCCCTGAAAAGGCATGCTTTTCTCATTAATTTCTGCCATAAGTAAAGCAGGCAATAAGCAGGAAATTTCTAGTTTTCATAAATTTACATCGTGGACTGCACGTAATTGTATACATAAATGTGTGTGTGTGTATGCAATTGCATACGCATTTAATAATAATGTGAATTTAATTTTTGTATATAATTACCTCTAAATCCCCTCACTAATAACTGACCAGTCCTCGTATATAAATTAGATTAAATAAATAGAAATAAATTACAACGAAAACCAAATTAAATTCCAATAATATAATTAGAGAACATAACGATACACTCCTAGCTAGGACGTATCTCCCTCTAGTACGATCCTGCCGTGCACCGAAAATTAAAACTTTTTCGTCATCCGGAATAAAGTTCTGATCTTTTCAGCTTCTCCTTAATGGCGTGTTTTTAAACAAGTTGATGCGGAAAAAGATATCATCCCGAGGATTAAATAAAAATCCGGAAAAATTTCCTTCAACTTTTTAATTAAGAATGATAATGTTACTGAAATACGCTTTCGATCCGGTTTTACCGTTACGAATGTTTTTTTTTAATGTCTTCTTCAAAAGCCAAACATATTTCCAAGGAATACGATACGATTGTGACGTCTTCTTTTTTGTATATCAGGGGAAAAAAAAAGAAACGCATATCTTCTTACAAAGTCTAACTAAAAAAAAGGAATTCGAAAAATATGTAAATGTTTGGTAATATTATATAATGTATTAGATGGTTTAAAGTTGAGTTGAAAAGAAATGAGATTTTTTTAAATGTTTTAAAGGCGTATATACTTAGCTGTTGCCAGTTTGATATGTTTACTTTTGGTTATGCAACAAAGAAAAATATACGAATTTGTTTATTCAAAAGTCAAAAGCTATCGGGCGCTGATATGTAATGTGATGCGAATGTTTTTCCGTCGCTACGAGTATTAGATATGTATCTTCCTTTACGAATTATATCTACAATTTTTTAAAATAATAATAATAATAATAATATTAAGAGGTGTATTTGTAGAGTTGTCAAAACGATCGGTATACCATACCAACTGTTAGGAGTAAATAAAAATGTTAACAGGGCATACCAGCTGTACCGGAAAAGTCATTTCCGGTTTTTCTAACAGATGTCGCTAGGCTTAAATATGCAGTGTTATGATTTTGACACATATGTACGTCATTTTATTCTACTGACATCAAACTTCAAAGCAACACCGTCATAGATTTATATCTCTTTGAGGACGTCGAGTTTCGTGCCTGAAAAAGCGCATTTGCGGCACGAATCACTTTTCTTATTTAATCAAAAGAAAAAAGCTGCTAAAGGTCATTTTTTGCTGGTAGAAACTTACGGTGAGCATGCTTCAACCATAAAAACATGTGAGGCGTCGATTTCGATGTGTTTGAAGATGCGAAACGGCAGGAGTTACTGGATGGAGAGACCTAACCCAAACACAAAAACAATTGGCAGAAGCGTTAAATGTGGTCCAAGAAATGATTAGCGACCGATTACGAGCAATGGGATAAAACTAAGATAGGAAAATGGGTGACATCAATTGAATGCCAGGCAAATGGAAAATCGAAAAAACGTCTGTGAAATGCTGTTTCAAAAGTATGACCGGAAGTCATTTCTGCATCGACTAGTGACGCGTGATGAAAAATGGATATATTTTGAAAACCATAAACGCAAACAATCATGGTTATTACCTGGCGAAACCGGCCCATCGACTCCAAAACCAAATCGTTTTGGTCGCAAGACAAGACTCTGTGTTTGGTGGGACCAATGTGGCGTGGTGTATTACGAACTTTTGAAACCTGCTGAAGCGATTAATAATGATCGTTATCGGCAACAAATTATCAATTTGAACTATGCATTTATAAAAAACGTCCAGAGTTGGCCCCAAGACACTGTGAAGTGATTTTACAGCACGATAACGCGCCGTCTCATAGAGCAGAACCGGTCAAGGAAGCGTTGAAAGCACTATTGGGTTGGACATAATATCGCATCCGCTGTACTCTCTAGACCTTGCTACGTCTGACTATCGCTAGCTCGTCCAATTGATTACATTGGACGCGCTGGCAGAGCAGCGATGAATGGTTTTGCCCAAAGGACAAACTTTTTTTGGGGTGGCATCCATACGTTGCCTGAAAGATGGGCGAGATGTGTAGAATCAAATGGCCAATACTTTGAATAAATAATTTTTTCCATTTTCTTGAAAATTATGCAGTTTTTTTTCGAAAAAATCGGTAATGACTTTCCGGTATATCTAGTACATGGTAAGATATGAAATATTCTGTGAAACATTGTATTGTATAACTGAACAAGCTGGTTATACTTGCCGTATTTTATGTATTTCCAATAGCGCGTCACAGCGATGTTCGTCACGATGAGAAAATTTTCTTATACCAACAAAAACGACCGTTCTACATCTTAGTCTATTTTCAAACTATAAGAGGAGCGTTTCAAGGACCTGCATTTCTAATTGGTTGTTCCGCAGACAGGTTTATACACATAAAATATACAATAAATAATACATTTGACATATTTGTATTCAAACGCTTGTCAGTTTTCGTTTATGTTTTGTGTTCCCGTTATTCCGTTGTTGTCTATTGCTCCTTCGAACCTAAACAACCCTTTCCTTTTTAGAACTTGCAAAGCGTTTAATGTACCATCTTATTGTTCTTTATATTGATACTGCACCTACACGTTCAGAATTATTTTCGTCTCCAAATAAACATAAACGTGTCGATTTAGGACATTTATCGATAGATGAAAAGCAGTAGATTCTAAATATGTACAAATAGCTAGTGCAAGATGGGGGTTGCAAATGCTCGCCGCGTCTCAGAAACAAGTGCGAGTCAAATGTTGAGTATTTATAGAGCTCTGACGAAATGGATGTAAGTAAAACTGTTAGCATTTCCAAAATTTACAATACCATGGGTACATTTTGAAAGGTTGAATATTGTAACAAATGTGGGCGAAGCTAAAAGGAGTATTTGTTGGACCGGATATCCGAAAACTTATGAAGGATGACAACTTTGAGGCAAAAAAATGGGCTCAAAAGAAAAAGCAGCGTGGATATCTTTTAAACTTGCTTTAACCAGATTTCTTGGGAGCGAAAAGGATCCTAACTACAAGGCCATTGTAGCTGCAATGTTGGAAAGATTCAAAAGTTTAGGCTGTAACGTGAGCCTAAGAATACATTTGCTTCACTCACATCTTAAGTATTATCCAGACAACCTTGGTGCTGTCAGCGAGGAACAAGATAAAAGATTTCACTAAGATATAAAGGAAACAGGAAAGCGATATCAAGGAAGATGGAATGTTAAAATGATAGCGGACTACTGCTGGATGTTGAATAAGGACGATCCCCAGCGATCCTATAGCAGAAAAAGCACAAAATGAAGTTTCGATGGAAAGCGAAAACGATACAACAAAGCCTATTAAATGACATCATTCAGTTTTACTAATTTTGTGTTGTTTTTATGGAAAATGTTTGGTTAATGTAAAATAATACATACATTCCATAATTTTTTTGTATTTGCCTTAGTATTCCTAAAATACATCTGTTTCTTTGTGAGAAAACCCTACGTGATAGAAAAAAACGATTTTCATTTTTGAGAACAGCATTTAAAAACACACAAAAGTGATTGAAGTTAAAACAATTTTTAAAAAGTTCTTTTTGCGGGCCTGTGTTACTCCTTTCTAATTGTTGTGTATGGTTTAAAAATCTGTGAAAACTTCAATATCCTGAAATTAGCTGAAATAGCCGGCGTTTGTTTGTGGCGATTGCAATATTAAATTCTTCATTTGTTGAAAATGTTCAAAGTATTAACTTATTTCTTGTATTGACTTACCTTAATGCCTATGTGAATTGGAAAGTCTGCTTGTGAGTTTAATGTTGGCAGCGGCTGAATCACCGGAACGATTGGTAATGAACAGGACATCATACTTTCAACCTGTAATTAAATAAAAAATTGTATAAGTCAATTTGGTACTTAAAAAATAGTTTAATTATATACGAGGGGTGTTCTGTATTCTGAGTATCGAGCTGATTTGTTAATAATGTGGGTAATTCGACTAATTAGATAATGACATTATAAATATAATATATAGTTGTGTTCATAAGTTAAGGTAATAATTTTTAGTTGACAAAGATCACAATGGCTGACGTGGCAATATTGAAGAAAATCGAGAACCGCTCTGTGATTAAATTCCCTACGAAACAAAGCAAAAGTCAAAAAATCATTCACGAAGAGATACTTGATTATGCTAAAAATGGTCAAGTGAAATTAAAAGGGCCAGAAAGAGCTTCGCAGACGATACTCGCTATAATAAAATGTAAAAAATGTTGAGACTTGTACTAGAGGATGCCTGAATAAAAGTTAGAATGTTAGCAGAGGTGACTAACCTATCAGTTGGTACCATACACACTATACGTCATAACCTTAATCTTTCCAAATTTTAACTTTTAATTTGTTCAAGATGGGCCTTGCGAATGCTCGCCGCGTCTTAGAAACAAGTAGAAGTCGAGTGCTGTAGATAATTTTTAGAGCTCTGTGGGTATGATTTACTCAAGTAATTATGTCTGAATTGTTACTGGAGGTGAAACGTGGGTTTACCACTATGATTCTAGAAATAAGCAGGAGGCCATGCATTGGTATAAGAATATAGACCTCCCTCCCCCTAAAAGATATTCAAAGTCACTCCGTCTGCCGCGGAAAAGCCATGGTTACAATCTTTTGGGACTCAAAAAGGAATTTTTCTGATTGCATGAAAAAAATTAAACCATAAATGCAGACTTCGAATCTTTTTTTATGTTTAACTTGATCTGGCATTCTAATTGATGTTTGGGTTGCTACAATCCTGACTGCAATTTGCGTTGTCTACACGCAAATATCGATAAAAAGAAGACTGCAGATCCTTCTCCATCACGATCTTAACTTTTCAAAAGTCAGAGCAAAGGTTTCGCGAATGCCTACGGCGTCTCAGAAGCAAGTGCGAGCAGAGTGCTATAGAGAATTTTTAGAACTCTGTGGTGATGATTCATCAATTTCAACTGAATTGTTACTGGAGATCAAACGTTGATTCATCACTATGACGCTGGTGTTCATGCAATGGCAAAAGAAGGGTACAGATTTCCCCAAAGGGATTCGATTCCACAGTCTTTGGGACTCAAAATGAATTCTGATGACTGAGTACATAAAAACAATGAAAATCATAAAAGCAGACTTCGAATTTTTTTTACGTTTAACTTGATCTGGAATACCAATTGACGTGGTGCTTAGGGTGCTACAGTCCGGCAGCAATTTGTGTCGTTTACACGCAAACATATATAAAAGCAAGACTGCAGTTCTTTCTTCTTCATGATCTTAACTTTTCAAAAGTCAGTATAAGATGGGTGTCGCGATTACTCACGGCGTCTCAGAATCAAGTTCGAGTTGAATGCTGTAGGGAATTTTTAGAGCTTTGTGGTGAAGATTCATTAAGTTATTTCGAGCGAATTGTTATTGGAGATGAAATGTGGGTCCATCACTATTATTCTGGAAATAAGCAGGAGCCTATGCGGTGGCAAAAGAAGGGTACCGATCCCCAAAGAAATTAAAAGTCACTCCGTCTGCCGGAAAAATCATGGCCACAGTGTTTTCAGATTCAAAAGGAATTTTGCTGGGCGAGTACATGAAAGAAGATTAAACTATAAACGCAGACTTCAATTTTTTTTACGTTTAACTTCATATGAAATTCCAATTGAAGTGGAGCTTAGGTTTCTACAGTTCTGGCTGCAATTTGTGTTGTCTACATACAAACATTGACAAAAAGAAAACTGCAGTTTCAAAAGATAGTAAGCATAACCTTTTTGGCCGAATGTACGATCTATACCGACAGTACCATCAGCATAAGTACTCTGGAGACTAGAGTACTTTTTCTTCTAGCTTTCTACGCAAATAACGAGCGTCCTTATCATCGAAATAAAGGCAAATTTTGACGGTTATATTTTAAAGGATTGTCAAATTAATAAACAAATAAATTTTTTTTATTAGTGCTGCCATCTTTCGTCAGGTTAACTAATTACTAAACTTACAACTAAAATAATACGAGTTTGACACTTTAAATACATAAATATAAATTTAAATTGCGCCATCTGTCAGTGAAATTCGTATTTGCTTAGTGTTACCAACTTGATAGCTTAATGGAAAAGAAATAAGGTTGTTTGACTGGTTGCCACAGTTTGCAAACATGTTGTTCATGAACACGATTTTATTTTAAAAAGAAATCTTATTTATTGATTAAGAATTGAAAGAATCGTTCCAGAGGTAGGAAACGTCTAAATTATGAGGAGGGAAGAAGCGAAATTAATATTTTAATAATTAATTTAATTTTTCCAATAACAGCCAAGTTGCGGATTACGCATCGTGATATACTATTTTAGGCATATTTTGCAATAAAAAATTTAACTCTGCAATAGTTATGGTCAGGTCTGTCGGTAATAAATAGACTTAATTATACAACATAATTTGCGTACAACAATATCTTGTAACACATGAATCTTTGTATCGAAGCCAAAGAAAGTTATTTTTAAGTTACGGGTATGTTTGCAGCTAGTTTTCTGTATTTATGTACTCCAATAAAATTTTATAGCCGTGTCATTTCGACGCAACGGGGAATAAAAAAGATCCTATACAAAATAGCGAAAGCCTATTTTCGTTTTGTGTAATTTAAAACAACATCCTAGTCGTGAATGAAATATTTAGGACATCATGTTTTGCAGCTGTATCGACAGTATTTGAGATTTCGATGCAGATAACATCCGGAAACGTTGGACGAAATATAAAACCGAAGAATCATAAGTCGCCATAATAAATATATTGCGATAAAATGTCTGATGTTACGTCGAAATTGTGGAAAACTAAGGACACTGGTACTGTTTGGGTCGAGAAGTCGTTGAAAATTAAATTACGTTCTCTTTATAGTTCTGAGATGTGTACAGTCGGTTATAAAAATATTCGTACGTATTGTAAATTATAAGTTTTACAAAGTTTCACTAAAATAATTTTCTATTGTATCTTTATTTAAATCTAGTATAGTGCAAAAGAGGAGATTTCTTGGAAGTACTAAAGGTTAGATGGTTGGGTGAGGACGCAACAAAACTATAGCATTTACATGTAATAAAAATTATAATTCAGTATTGTACCAGTTACTATATGAGTAGAGGAACGCAAGCATGTATTGTAGGGGCAGCCCTTCGATGCAAATAGTAACAGTTGGAGTAGTTTTGCCTGAGCTATAGTACGAGGGTTATATTTTAAATAAGGCCCGTTCGTGAATGAGAATGAAAATTATGCGCGATCATCATAGTGTGTATGCGCGTCTGCTCCCAACATGCTTTTTGCGCACCATTTACAGTCCTATTGTCTGTGTGCTGAACTGTAGAAGTTCTTAATGTTTAAGAAAGTTGATTCGCTCGCCGTCTGTGAGGTACGATCTGTAATTCGATCGTTGAGTGCAAGAAGCTTGACAGCAACGGCAATTCATCGTCAGATTTGTGAAGTGTACCGTGATAATGCACTGAGTGAAAGTAAAGTTTGAAAGTGGATGACAATGTTCAAGGATGGGCGGATTAATGCGCATGATAAGCTCAACCCAGGCCGACCCTTTTTGATTTCTAAAAATTTGGTTTGTCATGTGAACAATAAAAGCCGGGAATACGATTCGCGACTTCAAAGTTATCATTTCATTTTGCACAGGGTTCAAGGTCAGGTCTGTACACCATTGTTTCGGAGAAACCGAAGTATCAACAATTGTGTTGTCGGTTCGTTTCAAGACTATTTTCCGACGATCACAAAACAAAAAGATTGGGTTGTGCTTCATCGTTTTTGACTCGATACGATCTGCAAGGAGATGAATTTTTGGACGTCGTTATAGAAGATTAGAGTTGAGTATCTAGCATGACTTCTGAATCCAAGCGACAGTCAATGGAATGGCGACATACATCGTCGCCAACCATAGTAAAAGCCCAATAAACAATTTCAGGACGAAAAGTCATGGCAACTCCCTTTTGGGACAGCAAAGGCATTTTGTTAGTGGATTTTATGGCGAGAGGTACAACAATCAATTCTATTGCATATTGCGTGCTTAAAAAACCTCTAGCGTGCCATATAAAACACGCGGTGTGGCCTACTGTCTTCCAGTCTGATGTTGCTCCATGACAATGCAAGGCCACATGTTTCTGCATAAACACAAGGTCTATGTTAATCAGGTATTTGGATGTGAACAACTGGGCCATCTATCTTACAATCTATACCTTGCACCCAATGAGTTTCACCTGTTTTGGTACGTAAATGGGTTCTTTGATTGCAGTTATGGATTGGGCTTGTTCACAGGCAGCAGATTTCTTTGACATCGGAATTCAAAAACTGAAACTGAATTTCAAAGCCACTGAAACTGAGTTTCAGAGCGACAGACAGTAGCAGTAGTTGAGCCCCATACGAGTGGGTACGAAACTTCGGCAGTTATAGCAGTGACGCGGTTCCAGCCCGGAAGCCCAGAAGAAGATAGCACTTTATTAGAGTGTTTTTTTAAGTACACTATTAGTATTTCATTGAAAGATATGGCCGACACATATGTGTAAATTCTAACTTAATTTGGGGCTCGTGGTACGGTTAGCATTTAATTGTTCATTTTCTTTGCTCATTAACAAGTAAATAGTTTGCCATCAGCCAACTAATATAGTTTTTCTTTCAATTCGCTTAAACAATTGCTTTTGAAGACCACGGTCAAATTTTACTTTTGTTATTGCTTTCAATATTTAAGTAACTTATAAAGCTGAGCTTTATTAATCTAATGTGTGAAGATTTGGGTCGTTGCATATTTTCATTGCTAACGTCAATATGTAAGCTGACTTGACGAAAGGATTACGATATAAAACTCCATATGGAAAATGTAGTTTGGAAATTGAGTTCTTCTAATGCGAAAGTGAAGCAATAGCGAATATTTTGGAAAAATATAAGGATATTTTCAAAAGAAAAATACTGTATTTTACCATAAGATTAAGAAAACACCCTCGTATTGTATTTAATCGTTTTCTCTTATTTAAACCAAATTAAAATATGGTTGGTAAAGACAAAAACATGTTCTATTGATACATTTATATCCACATACCTTCAAAAAGTTCATTTTTACATATACACGCATACAAAAAGCATTTAGATTTCCCTAAGAAACTACCTATCCAGCACCTAAATATACAATTAGTGTCCATTCGTCTGTGACTTGCGTTGATCGACTTCTAATGTAAATTTGATAAAGTGATGTATCATGAAGGGATCAGGTTCCAAAGCGCTTTTTATATTCCGAAGTTTGTTTATCCACTTCGTTTATACGCTATTTTACGGTGCAACGACTTTCTAACGTTAAACGTGTGTGTACTTTCAAAGGAGTATATATTGTGTCTCCTGTGATCAAAAACTAGGACAGATGCCATATGTGATACAGGATACTTTAATGTTTAAAGCAATTTCGCCGCAACTATCGATCAGTTTTAATAATATTTTTTTTGAAATCGTAAGTTTCTCATCAAAATTAATATTTTTACAATAATTATAATAACTATTTGTTAAAATATAATTTTTAATTCTTAATCATATGTATTACAAAATATGTTTAAAAAACAAAAACGAAATTAACATAAGATGAGAAATTCAAGCACATTTGAGAGGGATTTAAAATGAAGTCTATTCAGAGTGTGGTGCGTCTGATACTAGGCGTAGTAATCATTTTCAGAATTAATGCGAACATTACCTACCCAAATTGATCCTTGTAAACGGAGATCCATATTCAAGACAATATAAGGCAAAAAATTGTATTTGTATTTGTGAATTGCAATGGTAATTTTGTTGTGTTTTCTTTGTTAAGGAAAAAAATTGTATTTGTAATTGTGAATTGTAATGTTAATTTTGTTGTGTTTTCTTTATTATATTATCCTTGCATATAGTTAGGTCACATTGTGATATTGTCTTTAATCATTCTTAATTTTATGATTTATACTGAAACACTCTTAAAGTGATTCAAATTATCATTGACCATATAAATATTTTGTGATATTTTCGCTATTTAAATTAAAGGGTGTTTATATACAGCCTTGGCCATATGTCTGAAGCACCCTCAAGTTTTGGATGTAAAATGAAATTAGGAGGTATAAAAATTAAACTACAAGTGTATATACATTTTGAATGCAAATTTAATAATATACATTAATATTTTGTAGCACCACCGCGACATTTGGTAACGGCTTGTATCCGTTTAGGCATTGTAGCCACTAATTTGCTACATATCTCGGGTGAAATCTTTTCCCATTCTTCAAATATCCTCGCTTTTAATTCGTTTTTGTTTTTATGTCTATATTTTGCGACATTTCTCTTTAAAATACGCCACAAATTTTCTATGGGCGACAAATCCGGCGATTGTGCCGGCCATTCGAATATGGGCACGTTATTTGCGCTAAACCACTCGATTGTACGTTTGGATTTATGGCAGGGTGCATTGTCCTGCTGGAAAATGTAGGCCTCTTCATCGGAATCGAACAGCTTTACAATAGACGGTTCTAGTACTTCTCCTAACATATCGATGTACCTACTGCTGTTCATTCTGCCTTCACAGACGTACACTTCGCCGACACCCTTAGTGGTCATGCATCCCCATATCATCACGCTACCACCCCCATACTTTACTGTAGGCACAATACAATGTGGCTCAAACGCTTCCCCCGGTCTTCTACGAACAAACTGAGCCCCAGGTGTTGGCAAAATCTACGTAAGATATAGAAAAATTAATAGCTGTTCAAAAAATTCCAATTCACTATTCAGCACATTCAAAATATCATATTTATGTAACACAAAAGTAAAACTGCATTAATTTATCATACCTCCTCTACATTGGATTCGTCGGACCATATGATTTTGGACCAATCCTCAACTGTCCAATTTTTGTGTTTTTTTGCCCACAACAACCGTTTTTTCTTCTGCTCCTCGCTCAATAAGGGTTTGCGGCGAGCTTTACGACCATGTATATTTACTTCTACCAGTCGTCTTCTCACTGTTCTCGCTGATACAGAAGTTCCTTGGCGCTCATTTATTTCTGCAGATAAATCTTTTGATGATTTCATACGATTTTTCAGAGAAAGTCGCGTTAAAAATCGATCATCTCTCTCCGTTGTAATACGTTTTCGTCCACTTTTCGGTCGATTTTCGTAAGAACCTGTCTCTTTAAAACGTTTTATTGCCGCTTGGATGGCATAGCGCGACCGCTTCATTATTTTCGCGATTTTTGATTGCGATAGTCCTTGAGTATGTAATAACACTGCTTTACTTCGCTCTATTACATCTAACTCCCGTTTTCTAGGCATGTTGTCACAATGTACAACACTATACAAAAACACAATATTCAATACAACTGGTTAAATCAATTTTATAACACAATATCGTTTCTAATACACCTCACTTATTGAACAGTAAAGATCAACTAACAGCAATAAACCTTAAAACTACAGAATATTTGTATACTTCTTGAGATTTTCCTGGTAAACAGTCATTATATACACATTAGTAATGGCCCCTTTCATTACGTTCTTAGGGTTCAGGTAATATTGCACGTTTATGGGGGTGCTTCAGACATATGGCCAAGGCTGTATGTGCATCCTTTTCGTTTACCGAATTGCCCTGAATACTACCATTTGTATAGAGAGTAGCACTTATCTTTATGTTTATTTTGAAATTTAATTTTTATTTCAGTTTGCGGTCCGGCGCATTGTGTTGAATTACGAGGGTGGTCTCATAAGTATCCGGCCTGACCTAGAGGTGGCGATAGTTATTTGAAAAATATCACTGTATTAGAAAATACCGGCCTGACCTAGAGATGGCGATAGTTATTTGAAAAATATAACTGTATTAGAAAGTACACAATCTATAAAGCATATATTTCAAGTTTGAAGATGCTACGTTGTTTAGTATTTGTTTGGCAGCCACCAATAGTGAACGTGTTCAGTGAATTTGTAAAAATGGAGAAAATTGGTCATCGTTATGTGATTTAATACTTTTATTTGAAAGGCCTCATCCCAACCGATATAACAGCTGAACTGGATTCTACTCTGGGTGAGTCTGCTCCTTCGTTTACAATAGTGAAATATAGGGTAGCAGAATTTAAATGAAGCCGTACGAGCTGCCAAGACGGGCATCGCAGTGTTAGACCAAATGAGGTGACGACTCCAGAAATGGTGAAGAAAATCCACAAAGCGGTACTGGATGATCGTCGACTGAAAGTGCGCGCAGCTCCTTCGTTTACAACAGTGAAATATTGGGTAGCAGAGTTTAAACGAGGCCGTACGAGCTGCCAAGACGAGCATCGCAGTGGTCGACCAAATGAGGTGACGACTCCTGAAATGGTGAAGAAAATCCACAAAGCGGTACTTGATGATCGTCGACTGAAAGTGCGCGAGTTAGCAGACACAGTAAGCATTTCCAAAAGTGCGGTACATCGCCCATTATCTAAAAATTTAGACATGAGAAAGCTGTGTGTAAGATGAGTGCCGCGTTTGCTCACACTCGAGCAAAAACAGTGTCGTGAAGATGTTTCAATTGAGTGTTTAGCGAAGTTTCACAGCAACAAAGCAGCATTTTTGCGCCGTTTTATAACCATGGATGAAACATGGGTCCATCATTTCATACCGAAGACAAAAGAACAATCAAAACAATGGACTCAAACGAGAGAAACGGCAGCGTTGTGTTCAGACGGCATAGTACCAGAACTTTTAGGTAAACACACTAAAACAAAACCTGGTGCAAAAGGGTCGACAATCTCCAAATAGTTTTTGTTATAATGTAAGTTAAAAGCAGTTAATGGCTATTTTGATGAGCAAAAGTTCTTATTATAAAAAGGGCATTGAACTTATTGAACATCGATTTGGAAAGTGTATAGAGCTGAAAGGAGATTATATTGAAAATAAATATATTTCTTTCCAAAATTTTTGTTTCTTTGTTGGGTCGGGTACTTCTGGGACCACCCTCGTCTAATAAATTGTTACATCACCTCAAGTCCCTTCAATTTAGTTCATAACTTCTAAATTTTAATTTAAAAAATATGAAAATAACATTTAAATATTGAATAAACGTTCGGTGACAATATGGTTCAAAGTATAGGTTTAATCTACAAGGGTGTAATAATGTTAAAAGGAATCATTCTATTATCAATAACACCCTATCAACTACATATGTTTCATCGAATGCACGAATCGTCAGGTTGATTTGTGTCATTAATGAACGATTCCTTCAGAGCGTTTATCATATCATTTCGCTTTGTCGGTCAATACATTTATGTATTGGTCGAGAGAGGGAGATATGATATTATTCATTATTTTCTGTATCGAAATGATATGATAAACGCTCTGAAGGAATCGTTCATTAATAACACAAATCAACCTGACGATTCGTGCATTCGATGAAACATATGTAGTTGATAGGGTGTTATTAATAATAGAATGATTCCTTTTAACATTCTTTAATTGGCATAAAGCCTAGCACGCAAGTTTCTGTCTATTACACACTGGAAACATAGTCTCCGATCTTTGTGAGATAGAAGCGTTCTCGCTTTGTCGGTCAATACATTTATGTATTGGTCGAGAGAGGGAGATATGATATTATTCAAGGGTGTAATAGTTTGAATTATAAGAGTGTTGATAAGCCAAAACTCGTGTCCACTGTCTTTATAATTGTTCTTTTTTACAATACTCGAGGCGGTCGCCTCTACTGTTTTTATAATTGTTCTTTCTTACAATATAAAAGATCGTGTCTCGTTTGTAAATGTATTTGAGAGAGATTTTATTAATTTACAAGCAGGAAGTATGCAAATTATGTTGGAGTCCAAGCGAATAAACAAAAAACTAAAAAAATGTTTTCTACACGAATATGTATTTGTATCGTAAATTCGTCTTTCAAGAGGTAAACTGTAATCTTTAGTAGAAAAAATAAACGTTCTGTTGAAGTATGGACACGAAGTAAAGCTACACGGAGACGTTACAAAGCTATCTACCCGATGTCCACATGCATACAGACTTGTTCATTCTAGAATTAGATATGCGCTGTCCACAAGTGGAAAGAGTGCAGTTAGGTTAAAGCGCGCGAGAAAGGAGGATAGAATATCTCTCACTGGCAGTTTCGTTTTCTCCCACTTTTGTATTGCAAACAACTTCCCCTACTTTCTCGCGTGTTACGCGTGAGAATGTCTGAAATCAGTCTTCACCAGCGACATGATGTGTGTAGGTCGGGGCTGTAAATCATTATGCATTGACAATACGTACCTACATTTTTGAATTGTATAAATTATTTGATGCATTTTATTTGAATCTTTTAATAAAATGCAACATGGCTATTTTCTTGAAATGTTTTGCCGTTTGGCGTGAAACTAATAAAATATTCTTGAAATAAATGAAATAGAAAATTCTAAAAATTAAAAAGATTTTCAAACATGGATATTTTCTTGAAATGTTTTGCCGTTTGGCGTGAAACTAATAAAATATTCTTGAAATAAATGAAATAGAAAATTCTAAAAATTAAAAAGATTTTCAAACATGGCTATTTTCTTGAAATGTTTTGCCGTTTGGCGTGAAACTAATAAAATATTCTTGAAATAAATGAAATAGAAAATTCTAAAAATTAAAAAGATTTTCAAACATGGCTATTTTCTTGAAATGTTTTGCCGTTTGGCGTGAAACTAATAAAATATTCTTGAAATAATGCATAATGATTTACAGCCCCGACCTACACACATCATGTCGCTGGTGAAGACTGATTTCAGACATTCTCACGCGTAACACGCGAGAAAGTAGGGGAAGTTGTTTGCAATACAAAAGTGGGAGAAAACGAAACTGCCAGTGAGAGATATTCTATCCTCCTTTCTCGCGCGCTTTAACCTAACTGCACTCTTTCCACTTGTGGACAGCGCATATCTAATTCTAGAATGAACAAGTCTGTATACAGTGATAATGTAAATTATTAATGGTAACTCTACATTAATTCTTTTCATAAAACTTGAATAAAATTCAACATTATTAGTGATTACCCACTTCTAATTTTTAAAACTAGTTTGCAGCGGAACGTAATATTTATTATCTATAATACATCCAAACAAATTAGTTAAAACCAGCATATCAAAAGTTCGTATTTTCAATTATTATGAAACACATGAATAAAATATCAAGCACTGAATAAATGTGTGTATAGTGTGCCTACAGCTTAGGGTTATAGAAGCAGCGAATTTATCTTTTAAAAAGAAACAAACACGTTGATGATGTGTTTTTCCTTTTCACTGAGGTTTTTTTTTTGGAGCGTAATAGCAAATTATATCTCCATCAGGGATATTTTAATTCGATTTCAGACTTTTTTTGTATATGTTTACAAGATTTTGTTTATAAGAAAATGTGTTTTACGTAACATTTTGATTTTTCTTTTACGTTTTTGTCTATGTAAGTGTATGTGTTCTTTCGGGTATTGTACTGCGTTGAAGGACAGTCTTGATGTGGACTTTTGGTACCCTGATGTTTCAATGATCACTTCTTCAGCTTCTTCGGAAGATAAGCATATAATCAGCATTATATTTTTTAACACCAAAGAAGATCCTGATATTTTAATGTGCTTTTCTTAAACTTCTTTGGAGGTTAAAAATATAAATAATATTAGTATTATATTAAAGAAGAGTTCATCGAAATGTCAGGATACCAAGAGTCCTCATCTTGACTATCCTTCAACGCGGTACGAGGAGGTTAAAAATATAATTAATATTAGGTACGCAATTAAGTTCTCGCTATTTTGCAAGAGATGGCTCCAGTAGTAAGTGCTGGTCAATTGTGACATAACCAAAACGTCATGAACCAAGGTTAGACATATGCTAAACAAACCGCTTTGACACATTAGTGATTTCGTTTTTGCGTCATATTCTTTTGGTTGTGTGAAAATGTCTGATTTTGTGCCAAATAATCGTCATTTGCGGGAAATGTTGCTTTTCTTCTTTCATTCGAAGAAAACGGGGGCTGAAGCGCATCGAGAACTCCACAAAGTTTACGGAGATGCTGCTCTAAGTGAAACAACGTACCGTGATTGGTTCCGTCGCTTCAAAGACAGTGATTTCGATGTTGACGACCGTTCGCGTGAAGGAAGACCAAAAACCTTCGAAGACGCTGAATTGGAGGCACTGCTCGATGAGGATCCGTGCCAAACGCAAAAAGAGCTTGCTTCAGCATTAGGAGTTACTCGCCAAGCCATTTCCCAGCGATTGCATGCGTTGGGAATGATTCAAAAACAAGGATCTTGGGTTCCTTATGATTTGAAGCCAAGAGACTTTGAGCGTCGTTTTTTCGCCTGTGAACAACTGCTCCAGCGGCAAAAAAGGAAGGGTTTTCTTCATCGCATCGTTAAGGGTGATGAAAAAAAATTCATTACAGCAACCCAAAGAGAACAAAATCATGAGGACTGCCCGGTCATGCTTCTACGTCGTCGGTTCGGCCGAATATTCACGCTGCGAAGGTTTTGCTGTGTATTTGGTGGGACCAGGGCGGTATTATTTATTATGAGCTGTTGAAACCGAACGAAACCATCACTGGGGAACGGTATCGAACTCAATTGATGCGATTGAGCCGAACACTGCACGAAAAGCGGCCACGATACGAGCAGAGGCACGAAAAAGTGATTCTACAGAGTGACAACGTGCGTGAAATTTAAATTAAAAAGTCTTACTATTTTTTGCCCACAGGAGTATATAGCAAATTCACCACCAATAATGGAATGAAGGGGGAAAATTGATGCTATATAATAGGGATTGAATTACCAATTTTATTATGATGACTAAACTTGTTAGAGCCATGGATTGCTGCCAGGCACTATTCAAGTTTTGTCTTCCCAACAACGAGAACTAACACCTTGTGTAGCGCTTTGTTGTTTCATGTATGAGATAATGTCGATTTATTAATTGAAGATGTTTTTTTTTACTCAATAGTGTGTTGCCTTATAGTGGTGTGGAATTTTTTTGTCCTTTTCGGAAAATTAATTTACTATTGCTATTATAAATCCCATAACTTTCCTTTCATAAAAGTTAATTAAGGCGATGGTTTATCTATCGTAACTAGAATATCTCAATGATTCCAGTTGTAGAATTTCACAGGAATTCTGCGCCTTTGAAAGTCTATGCAATGCACAATTTGTGTCTCTCTCAAATAGGTAATGCCCATCTCTTTGAAGAAACATAATTCAAGCGCGCATTAAAAACACAACGATCACGAGGATTTATTTTGGGTAGTTGGAAATCAACAAAGACGAGAACCGCCTGAGTCGCGGCGCATAAAAAAAATCAAGTCATTACCTAAAGCGATGAATCTGAATATAACAGGAGAGAACGCTTGAAATTAAAACAGGTTAAAATAGCGTAATTAAACACAAACATAAAGGGTTCCTGCAAGCAAGGAATATCATTAAAATTAGGAACAAAAAAATAATAAATGTGGTGGAGCGCGCCAAACTGAATCTAATAAAAAATCCATTTTCGCCGAAATCACAAAAGGAATAACATTTAATTAAGGTAGTAATTACGTACTTTCAAGTAGGCTATTCAACGCTATTTTCATTGTTAATTAAAAGACGTACATTTTTTTGAAATATCTAAAAGCTGTTACATAAGTTGTCTTATTAAATAACATTACAAAAAAGGAACACTAAACTTTTTAGTTTTATGAAGTCTGGAGCCAAGTAAAAACAAAACGAATGTGATAGTGCGATGTCTTTAAGTTTTGCAAAGTGGAAGTACTAAAAATTAACCTCCATCTTTAGTTAACCTAAATCCAAAGTTTTAGTGCGATACGTGTTGTGTTGTAGCTACAAAGAACAGTCAAAGTTGACAAGTTAATTGAAAAATGGAATTTAATCGAGAACATTTTCGCGGACTAATTTTTTATAATTTTCGAAGACAATTATAAAACAAGAATGGCTCGCCGAATTGGTTTCTGATTTGAGCAACGAAGCACCACATCAGTCAACAATTTCTCGCTAGTGTGGAAAATTCAAACTTGGACGGATTAGTTTTAGCGACGATTCAAGAGCAGGTTCACCAAAGACAACAGTCACTCAGGACAATGTCGATGCTGTGCGCAAGATCATCAATGAAGATCGACATGTGACATCTCGCCACATTGAAGCATTATTGAGGATTTCAAAGACTTCGATTCAAAAACTTTTGCATTAAGAATTGTGTGTGAAAATTAGTTCCCGTTGGATACCGAATCTGTTGACTTAAGAAGAGAAAGCAGCTAGGGTGAATTGGTATGAAAAAGCTCTAGATCGCTTCAATGCCTGAAACTCTAAAAACGTACTCAACATTATCAGTGGTGATGAATCTTGGATTTGCTCATACGAGCTAGAAAATAAACGCCAGTTGTCAGTTTGGATGTTTCAAGGTGAAGAAAAGCCGGACAAAAGTCATCTATTCTCGAAGTGTCTCCAAGACGATGGTCGCGACATTTGTTTCGAAAGCAGGTCACGTAAAAACAATTCCTCTATAAGATCAAAGAAATGTTACTTACTGCCGATTGATATACAACCATTTGTTTGTCGCAAGTCATCGCTTCGAAAAACCAACTCGAACGATGAATCATCCTCCACCAAGACAACGCACGCAGCACGCAAGATAATTGAATTTTCAACACAACAAAACGTCGAATTGTTGGACCATCCTCCGTACAGTCTGGATCCAATTACAATGATTTCTTTACCTTTCTGCAAATCAAGAACGGACTGTGTAGTCAAAGGTTCCAGTCGTCAGAACGAGCAGTCGATGCCTTCAAAAACGCAATTTTGACTGTATCAACAAACGAGTGGAACAACTGCTTTCAGAGTTGGTTCGAGCGCATGTAAAAGTGCATTAATCTTCGTGGAAAATACTTCGATAAACAAGTCTTTAAAAGCTATCTACTGTTTTATTCCAGTTGTATACGTAAAATTTAAAAGACAATCCACTTATACGAAAATATTTATTGATTATAAAGTAATAATAATTTGGGAGATCACATTTGAATGAGGGTACATCAAGTCATTATCAACATTTAAGCATTACGTAAATAACTTAATACATATTTTGTGTATATTACTCACAATAGACATAAAATTAATTAATTTTTCATAAAATCGTTTATGTATGCATCTGCTTTGTAGTGTCTTTCGGTCGCGGTAAATTATAGTGTAATTGTCTTCTGGTTGAATATTCATCTACTCTATAAATTTTTGTCAGATTCTATTGTATGATAAAAGCACAATCTTGTATTAAAGGGTTTTCCAATAGAGACTTGACAACTTTTAATTCAATTTGTGAACGCACCCTTTCACTAATCATCGAACTGTCACTGTCAATTTATTCAGTAAACTTACATTTTCATCATGGTAAAGTACACGAACGAACAACGTCCGCAAATTATAAAAATTTACTACAGAAATTCGGAGTCGGTGACCGCTACTTTAAGAGCGTTAACTCCGATTTTCGGTCGTAATTCTCGCCCTAGTAGACAGGCAGTAACGAGTTTAGTGCAAAAATTTGAGTCTACATATTTGTAGCGTGATGTTGCCATGCCAGTGAGACAACGGGTTGGTCGAAGTATCGAAAATATCGCTGCCCTTGAAACGTCCGTAGCAAATGATCCGAATCAGTCAATTCCACGGCGTTCTCAAGAGTTGGGCATCGCCCAGACCACTTTATGGCGAATTTTGCGTAAGGATCTTGGTTTACACCCATACAAGATCAAGCTGACTCAAGAATTGAAGCCGATGGACCATTTGAAGCGACGTACGTTCTCCGATTGGGCTCTGGAAAAGCTGCGCCAAGATGATCCATTTCATCGCAAAATCATTTTCAGTGACGAAGCTCATTTTCGGCTCAATGGGTTCGTCAATAAGCAAAATATGCGTTATTGGTCGGGTGAAAATCCACATTTTTTCGTCGACGATAATGATCGTCACGTTACTGTGAATGGTAATTATTTTTGCGCCATGATTACCGATTATTTTTGGGCCGAATTGGAAGATATGGACTTGGACAACATGTGGTTTCAGCAGGACGGTGCCACAAGTCACACAGCACACGTTACAATCGATTTATTGAAGAGTAAGTTTGATGAGCGTGCTATCTCAAGAAATGGACAAGTCGATTGGCCGCCTCGTTCGTGCGATTTAACGCCTCTAGACTTTTTTCTTTGGGGCTACGTCAAGTCATTAGTCTATGCCAACAAGCCGACAACGTTGGAAGAGCTCAGAGCCAACATTGAACGCGAAATAGCAGCCGTTTCGGCCGAATTGTGTGGCCGAGTCATCGAAAATTGGGTCCAACGAATCGACCGCTGCAAACGTGCCCGCGGTGGCCATATGAACGAAATCGAGTTCCATTCATAAATGTTTTGATTGTACTTCAACCCGATAATCAAGTTTTTGAAATATCTCAAATGGTCTGCATTTTATTTTGAAAAAAAGTTGTCAAGTCCTTATTGGAAAACCCTTTATTTATAACAATAAAATAACCAGTAAACTAAAAACTACTTCTATATCGCCATTCAGTGCCGCTTAATATGATATTTTATTATATATTCATCTTGTATCTAGTAAAATATTTTAAAATTAAAAGCTTCCCCTGAAGAATATGTCCTATGTCGTACCTAAATTACGTTTGTAAGTGGTTACAGTGCTTTATTATATCGTACGCATTTAATTAAATGTAAAAGTTTAACAGCAGAGACATACTTAACATTTTCCTGAATATCTTTACACCATAATATCTCTGAATAAGTTTAATTCACTTCTTGTGTTATCCGTTTGTTCCATTTTCTCGTACTTCTTTTTGGTAGTTCTGTTTAATGTAGGTAGTAGTAATTTATTTACATAAAACGACCTTTTACAATTCTAGCTGTCGTCAAACGTTACATTTTCTCGACTGGTGGCTCAGTCGAAATTAAAAGAAATAAATATACGAGGTATGACAATTAAAAACCGAGAGTGCGTGCCTTCCATCGCATAGCCGCATCGGGCGAGGCTGTAATTGAAATGTCATTGACATTGATACTTCCCAAGCAACAATCCGTAGTTTCGTCTCTTTATCTGCTTTAGTTTGCTTTCGATCTTTAATTGTACAGGACACTGTTACTTGGTAGTGCCGTGATTATGGTTGACATTAAAATCGAGCAACGAATTAACCTGAAATTCCTTGTGGAATTAAAAAAATCGCCAATAGAATGTTCGCAAATGTTAAAGGCGTTTGGTGATAATGTTAGGTCACGTGTGCGAGTTTTTGAATGGTACAAATGGTTTTCTGAAGATCGGGAAAAGGTGAAAGATGATGATTGTCCCCTGGTCGACCTGTAGCTGCAAGAACTGAAGGGCACGTTCAGAAAACTAATGAAATTGTGCAGAAAGACTGACGTCTGAACATTCGGATGATTGCCGATATGGTAAACATTAATAAGGATACAGAAAGACACGTTTTGCATGATGAATTAAACATGACAATTGTTTGTGCAAAAGTGGTGCCGAGAAACCTCACTTAGGAGCAAAAAGACAATCGGATGAATATTTGCTCTGAGGTCATGAAACGACTCACAGAAGAATCAAATTTGCTCACAAAAATTATCACATGTGATGAAACTTCGATTTTTCAATATCACCCGGAAACAAAGCCCTAATAGATACCTTGGAAGGCCGCTGGATCGCGACAGAAAAAAGCACGAATGAGCAAATTGAAATTGAAGGCAACGCTGATCGTTTTCTTCGATATCAAGGGTGTTATCATTACTATCTGAGTGCCTGAGGGTCAAGTCGTTGATCACAAATACTACAAAGAAGTCTTAATCAAGCTGAGGGAAAGAGTAAGGAAGAAAAGGCCGGGTTTGTGGAAGAACGGCTCGTAGATTCTGCACCAGGACAATGCGCAGCTCACAATGCCCTATCTGTGAAGCAGCTTTTAGCGGTCAAGCTTGCAGTCACAAGTCGACTGCAAGAATTAAAGGGAACATTCGGAAAATTAATGAAATTATGCGGGAAGACCGACTTCTGAGCATTCGAATGATTACCGATATGGTAAATATTAACAAAGAAACAGTAAGACACATTTTGCATACTGAATTAAACATGACACGTGCAAAAATGGTGGCGACAAACCATATCTGTGAAAAAGTTTTTAGCGAATAAGCGCTTGATCATTCTCCGTATTCGTCACATCTAGCATCATGTGACTTGCATCTATTCCCAAACGTGAAAAATGCATTAAAGAGAATACATCTTCGGTATGTTGAAAATGTAAAAGCAAAAACGGCAGAGTTGTTGAAGGGGCTGACAACTGATAAACTACAGTATTGTTTGTGTGTAGATAGTGGAGGAGAGTATATTGAAGCGGATGAAAGATGAATATACGTTTACTTATTAGGTGCGCAACTAAGTTCTCGCTGTTTTTTTGATGAAAATGCAACTTTATTGTGAAAAAATGTTTACATTCAAAATATTGCCCATCGCTAGCGACCATGTGCCATCGAACGGAACAAGTAATAATCGGACGGCGCAATATCTGGGGAATATGGCGGGTGCGGTAGGACCTTCTATTTAAGCGTTTCTAAGTAGGTTTTAACGGGTTTGGTAACGTGAGGCCAGCGTTGTCATTCTGTAGAATCACTTTTTCGTGCCTCTGCTCGTATCGTGGCCGGTTTTCGTGCAGTGTTCGGCTCAATCGCATCAATTGAGTTCGATACCGTTCCTCAGTGATGGTTTCGTTCGGTTTCAACAGCTCATAATAAATAACACCGCCCTGGTCGCACTAAATACACAGCAAAACCTTCGCAGCGTGAATATTCGGCCGAACCGACGACGTAGAAGCATGACCGGGCAGTCTCCATGATTTTGTTGTCTTTGGGTTGCTGTAATGAATCCATTTTTCATCACAGGTAACGATGCGATGAAGAAAACCCTTCCTTTTATGCCGCTGGAGCAGTTGTTCACAGGCGAAAAAACGACGCTCAACGTCTCTTGGCTTCAAGTCAAAAGGAACCCAAGTTCCTTGTTTTTGAATCATTCCCAACGCATGCAATTGCTGGGAAATGGCTTGGCGGGTAACTCTTAATGCCGAAGCAAGCTCTTTTTGCGTTTGGCACGGATCCTTATCGAGCAATGCCTCCAATTCAGCGTCTGATTTTTGGTCTTCCTTCACGCGAACGGCCGTCAACATCGAAATCACCGTTTTTCAAGCGACGGAACCAATCACGGCACGTTGTTTCATTTAGAGCAGCATCTCCGTAAACTTTTTGGAGTTCTCGATGCGCTTCAACCGCCGTTTTCTTCGAATAAAAGAAGAAAAGCAACACTTCCCGCAAATGACGATTATTTGGCACAAAAACAGACATTTTCACACAACCAAAAGTATATGACGCAAAAACAAAATTACTAATGTGTCAAAGCGATTTGTTTACCATTTGTCTAAGCTTGGTTCATGACGTTTTGGTTATGTCACAATCGACCGGCCCTTACTACTGGAGCCATCTCTTGAAAAATAGCGAGAACTTAATTGCGCACCTAATACAATAAATAATATTTCTCATACTAGTCTTGTTATTTAATTGCCACACCTCGTATTTTGAAAGTTGAGCAACTGGGTAATTTTTTTGTCGCGTATTATTCATATTTGTTACAGCCTCATTTGAAAATTATTTTAGAAATTTGTCAAAATATTGAAAATAATTATAAAAGCTCATGAAAATAATTATAAAAACTCAAACAAATGCCACTGCGATATATGTTTATTATTAAATTTAATTTATTTACATGTAACTAGGAAGTTATTTGCATGGAATGTGTGGTGGTTAGTACAGGCGATTCTACTAATTTTGGTTCAACACAAATTCAATTCAAACTGTAGGTGATATTTGTTAATCCACGTCTGACTACTGTAACATCAAAATTTTCACCCGAAACAGAATAAACTATGTCCATTGCATCCGAGGTGCATCTAAACCATTACATGTCCGCACGTTATTATATAATTTTCATTAAGTTAACTTTAGAGACTGTCGGATACAAATATCCTAATTAAATTTTCAACGCAACGAGCGAACGCTTTTGTTAGTTTTCTAGTGAAAACGCGAGTGATGTATTTTAATGTTCGATTATTACAAATTTAATTCCAATATGTACGCAAATATTGTCGAGTAATACGCATCGATCGCAGTACCACAAATGAATAATTTATTTTCTCGTTGTTGTTTTGTTCATTTGAAAGCATGTAATCAGTCATGAAAGTATGCGGAATTAGCTACACTTTTATCATTATGTTCGGCATAAAATTTGTTAATTATGTTTGTGAAACAATGAAGTTACACCACAGCTATCAGTTCTTTTAAATAAAATTCGAGAACTTTATCTGCGTTTTACAAATTCCATGGCAGTTACAATATGCAATGTAAATTTTTTGTTTTCTCTGTGTTATATGTACTTGTCTTCAGCAAGAGGAACTGTTTAATATAAGGTCTAGTAAAAAGAAATCCATTATTTTTGCATTAAATTGAAGGCTTTATTTAGCATAGTTAGAATGATCCGACTTAGGTCAAATATGCACCGTTTTGTTCGATAACTTATTGCCATTTCGAAGGTAATTTCATAATGCCTCTCTCATAGAAACCCTCGTCCCTATTGGCAAAAAACTGGGACAGTCGATTTTCACAAGCTTCTCTTGAGGCAAATTTTTCACCAGCAAAATCATTCGCCATAGACAGGAACAGGTAGTAATCACTTGGTGCTAGGTCCGGACTATAAGGTGGATGCATAAGAACCTCCCAACCAAACTCCCGGAGCTTCTGGCGAGTCACTATCTATGTGTATGTGTGGCCTGGCGTTGTCCTGATGGAACACAATTCCTCTCCTATTGGCCAAAGCTGGCCGCTTCTGGGCGATTGCTTCCTTCAGACGGTCCAATTGTTGACAGTACAGGTCCGAATTAAGAGTTTGGCCGTAGGGAAGCAGCTCATAGTAGATAATTCCTTGCCAATCCCACCAAACACACAGCAAAACCTTCCTGACCGTCAAGCCTGGCTTGGCCACCGTTTGCGCCGGCTTACTACGATTCGACCACGACCGTTTTCGCTTGACGTTGTCGTAAGTGATCCACTTTTCATCACCAGTAACCATCCGCTTCAGAAACGGATCGATTTTGTTGCGATTCTGTAGCAATTCGCAGATGTAAATTCGGTCCATGAGGTTCTTTTGCGTTAACTCGTGTGGCACCCATACATCAAGCTTCTTTTTGTATGCAACCTTATTTAAATGGTTCCAAACAGTTTTTTGTGCAATGTTTAGCTCCTGGGCAATCGAAACAGTGCTTACATGACGGTCGGACTCGACGATTTCCATTATTTTATCGATATTCTAGACAATTGGCCTTCCAGAGCGTGGTGCATCTTTGACATCAAGATTACCGGAACGGAATCGACGAAACCAAAATTGCGCATGATTGACTGTTACAGTATCAGGACCATAAACACTATTCACATTTTTAGCCGCCTGGCTTGCGTTTTCGCCTTTATCGAAGAAAAACTGTAAAATATGGTGTATTTTAACTTTGCTGGTGTCCATCTTTGACGCGCGCTCAAACAGTATTAAGTCAAGTAATCACAAAACTGTCTGAGAAGTTCGTTTAGTACAAAATCTTATCTTTCGAACGCCATCTAGCGGAACGCGATCGCACTTATACAACGCGAGATACAGATTACTAAAGCCATCTATTGGAAAAATAATGGATTTCTTTTTACTAGACCTTATATATTACACGATTATAAGGTGTACAACACATTATGAGCAACATAGACATGTAAATAAGAATGTATAGTATGTATGATGTGTTTCATGTTTGTCTGTATTTAACTAATTTTATAAAATAATATTCTTAACAGTTATGTTATTTTTTGTACATAAAAAGGTAAATGCACACTTTTACTTTGATACATTACAGGCTATTTTAATTTAAAGGATACATTTTTCATTAAATGACATTTTTGTATTCCAAAAGATTGATATCATGTTTTAAAGCATCTATCTAGAAAAGAAGTAATATCATGTATAACTGAAATAAAGATACGTTAAAGATACCCATGATATTGCTTTATGTACAGGTTTAAGTTCTTCAATCACATATAAAGATATCTTCTCAGCTTACAGCTATAACTCTGCCCATAAAAGTACATGTAACATTCTTTTCGTATACTGCTAATGACAAGTATAAATTGCAAGACGTTTCTAGCATAGCTTTTTCCAATAAATACTACTTGTTGAGTAAGTCAGGACTATGGAATAAGAAAAATATGACTCAAGTTACAAATAACGTACCTTTCAGTATGAATATCAACAACATAAATAATAATACTAATTTCACGAACTTTTTCGATTTTAATAGACTTTTACTCGCGATGTTATGAACTAGAAATAAACCAACGTGATGTATATATTATAATAATAAGTGGGTGGTCTTTTATGTTTTGCATATAAAACTGGAATAAAACAGCAGATAGCTTTTAAAGCCTTCATCGTTTTTCGAAGTATTCTCTATGAAGGCACTTTGGTATGCGTTCGAACCAACTCTGGAAGCAGTTGTTCCACTCGTTTGTTGGTACAGTGTGTTTTTGAAGGCATGGAATGCTCCTTCTGCGGATTGGAACCTTTGACCACGCAGTCCGTTCTTGATTTTCAGAAAAGTAAAGAAATCTTTGGGCCTTGGGTTAGGACTATACGGAAGATTCAATTGTCTTGCGCGCTGTGTGCGAACTTGTATTGCTTGGTGGGGGATGATTCGTCGTTCGGAGTTGGTTTTTCGGAGCTCAGCGATGACTTGTGGCAAACAAATGGTTGTATACCAATCGGCAGTAACAGTTCTTTAACCTTGTATAGGAATTTTTGCTACATGGCCTTCTTTCGAGACAAATGTCGAGACCATATTCTTAGAGGCACTTCGAGAACAGATGACTGCCAAACAGGCGACTAGCGTTTATTTTCTGGCTCGTATGAGTAAATCCAAGATTCATCACCACTGACAATGTTGTACAAGTTTTTAGAGTTTCCGGCGTTGCAGCGATCTAGAGTTTTCTGATACTAATTCATCTTAACTGCTTTCTGTTCTTCAGTCAGCAGGTGCAATATCGATATGTCACATGTCGGTCTTCGTTGATAATCTTGGGCACAGCATCGACGTTTTCCTCAGCAACTGTACACGTTTGAATTCTCCGCACCAACGAGAAATTGTCGACTGATGTGGTGCTTCATTGCCGACTGGACGAGGCATTCTTGTCGAGATAATTGCTTTTGCGAAAATGTTTTTGGTTTAATTCCATTTTTCAACTAACTTGCCAACTTTGACAGTTCGTTGTAGCTACAACACTATACGTATCGCCCTGAAACTTTGGATTTAGATTAACTAAAGATGGAGGTTAATTTTTAGTACTGACTCTATGTTCCACCATGAAAAACTTAAGACATCCAACGTGTTTATTAAAATTGAATAAATACACCTGATTTTAACACAGTAATGATGCAATTAGTGTAATAAAAAGATGCATACAAATATTTAAAAGCGACAGGTTTAGGATTTGTCTGTCGTCGTGCATTTTATATAGTGGAAAAATAAGAAGGAACACGAAGAGACACTTGTGGCTCTAAGAAAACAAAACAATACCCCACATAAGCAAAGCAGAATTCAGACATAAGAGATTTGGTCTAAACCTATTGAATTGGTCGGTCAAAACAATACATTTTTTTTATAATTCATGTGTGGTTTTAAACTTTTTTGCCATAGACTGTAGTTTCTTAATTCTTATTGATCATAAACTACTTCTAGCTAGGTTGGAGTGTATTGTATTATATCAATTGGTTTTAACATTAATGTATTCTTACATAATAGACAGAACTACAGTAAAACTTGTATAAGACTACCAAGAATGGTACCAAAAAAGTAGTCGTTTTCTAGACCATTACTTCAGAAAACTGCATATATTATTTTTAATATATAATTAATTGTTATTTCTAGTTTCAATTAAGCACTTATTTACACTTTATAACGATAAACGTAACAATAAAAACACAAAGAAGAAATAGATTAAAAATATTAACTGAAATTGTTATATGTTTAATGCGCAATAATGCATCCCACACTAAATATATTATTTTCGTGGCATTATAATTTTTGTATGTTTACTATTAAACTCTTTTACTTTATTGGCCAATTGTCGCCTTTTAGCTCTTTGCACATTTAACATAATGGTTAATATTATATTACCAATTATTACGCAGGTATGTATGTCCGATTCGGTAGCATGCATTCGCTGATATCGATTGTCGGCGGTTTCCTGGCAGACGAAATACGTACGGGCGACCTCCTTCGCTACGTGACGGCAATTATTCAGTTCTATTTATAAGTTTCTAATTTGAATAAACGGCGATTTGAACGTCATTACCGACCATGTACTTCGTCATTAAACTTCAAATATAAAATATTTGCCTGACTATCTTGTTCTGGGCATCCGGACTGGAACCGCGTCACTGGTATATCTGCCGACGTTTCGTACCCACTCATATGGGACCTCTTCAGGGCTCAACTACTGCTGCTATCTGTCGCACTGAAACAGTGTCAGTGTCGGGTAGGTGGCTAGGTCTGTCGCACTGATACTGAAAAGGTTTCAGTGCAACAGACAGTAGCAGTAGTTGAGCGCTGAAGGGGTCCCATATGAGTGGGTACGGAAACGTCGGCAGGTATATCAGAACAAGATAGTATGGACCACGACCGCGGAAGTCTACGTACCAGATTAATATTTGCCTTAGTTATACAGCTTAAGATAAAGAGTTTATTCGACAAAATAAATTGCTGCTGTCTAGATTAAATTTTCAAAATACATTTGTTTAGTTAAAAAATGCACCCGGATATACATAAATATATACGTTAAGCGCGTCAACTGAAATATCAACGATTATTCCTGTACTGTTCAAATTCATAGTACGGATTAATCCATATATCAGGGGAACGTATGCAGCTCTTGCACCACACGGTGGCGTCGCTTTCCAATCTGCTTTACGAGAAGGACGGGCGACTGGTCGGTACCGCTTACCTGTGCAATCAGTATTGCCAACATAGAGTGTACAATTCTCTCACCCTCATAAGGTCTTTTATCCGACTCTCGGCTCCAAATTAATTTCGTAGCCATATTGTTTTGATTTAATTAAGATACCTCCCGCCTCTCTATCTCACTTTATTAACGTTACCAGGTAGGTGGATAGGTCGGCAATAGCTGGGACGTATATATAGGCTATATACATAATAGCTTCGGATCTCTGTTTCATTCCTGATACCATTTCTACATCATAACAATGTTGCACTAACGACACACGGAAATTCATCGTCTCTATCAACGTCTCCCTCTACTTCTTCTTCTTTAGTTGACGATGTTCGAGAAGAAAATTAAATGTTGACTGTGTAACTTGGGGAACCACCAGTTCCCTTCCCAGTGCCAACATTAAATTAGTTCTTCATTGTCTTTTAATACCTGTTCGCCCTCAGGTTAACAAGCGGGGTAATATCAAACGCGTGTGTACCTCAAGTTGAAATAATATTCGTAATTAAACTTACTCATATTTTGCTTTAATTAAAACAAATTGATCGTAACTTAGTATAGTACTGATCTGTATTCTGTATCTACATATTTTCTAAGCAAAATAGATATTCAATGTTTCATAATATTGATTTAATTCACTACAGCTTAAAACTTAGAAATCACGTGTTTAATTTAGAGGTTGTAGTAATTACAATTTCTCGACTTTTCTACAACAAAATTGGATTAACTTATAAATTTGATACAAGGAACACAAAGATAAAGTATTCAAAGTAAAGGGTGTTTCAAATTCCGCGGTTTTTTAAGAATGAATAACATATAGATGGCGCACTGAATTTGTCTGGATATGTGGGCATTTAAAAAGCGTGATGTATGACATTTATAAAAATGGCTTCGTACACGGTACAACAACGCGTTCAAATTGTTGAATTATTTTATGAAAATCAGCGTTCTGTGAAAAGACTTTTTAGAAAATTACGTGAATTTTATGGTTTACATAATCGTCCATCTGAAAGCACTATTGGTCGCATTATTAAAAAATTTCAGGAGACGGGTTCGGTGGAAGATCAAAAAAGTGAAAAATACTGTTGTAGTGGTCGTTCACAAGAAAATGTTGGTTTGGTTCGTGAAAGTGTTGCTGAAGATCCTGAAATGTCCATTAGACGACGTTCACAACTTGGACTTAGTAGATCAACAATATGGCGTATTTTACACAAGGATTTAGCTCTGAAGGCATATAAGGTTGAAATAACACAGGAACTGAAGCCATTAGATCATTTAAAACGTAGTTGTCAATTTTATCAGTGAACAACCAGCTGATTTTTCTCAAAAAATAATGTTTTTCGATGAGGTACATTTTGAACTTGGTGGCTATATTAATAAACAAAATTGCCGTATCTGGGGTGAGGAAAATCCACGAATTATTCGTGAGAAACCTATGCATCCTAAACGAGTTACTGCTAGGTATGCATTATGGTCAGGTGGTGTAATTGGACATTATTTCTTTGAAATTTTTTGAAATTTCTTTGAATTTTTGTGGCCCGAATTAATGAATATTGGTCTAGAGGATATGTGGTTTCAACAGGATGGCCTTACACCACACTTTGCATACGAATCAATTGATTTATTGCGAGAAAAATTTCTTGGACGTGTAATCTCAAGAAACGGTGATGTTAATTGGCCACCAAGATCATGTGATTTGACACCGTTAGACTATTTTCTTTGGGGTTATGTGAAAAGTCAGGTTTATAATAACAATCCACAATCAATTCCTGCTTTGAAAGATGAAAGTATTCGTGTGATAGGTGAGATAGAGCCTCAATTATGTCGAAATGTCATTGAAAATTTTAACAAAAAAGTGGACGTCTGTGGAGCTGCAAGAGGAGGCCCTTTGGAAGATTTTTTCGCATTTAAATGTCATAACTAATACTTCAATTACCAATAAAAATTTTTGACAGTGAATGCAAATTTTGCGCTTTATTTATTTAAAAGAATAAATAAAGCGCAAAATTTGCATTCACTTTCAAAATTTTTTATTGGTAATTGAAGTATTAGTTATGTCATTTAAATGCGAAAAAATCTTCCAAAGGGCCTCCTTTATTTATTCTTTTAGGAAATCGAGAAATTTGAAACACTTTTTATATTTAGTTCAGTTTTGCATTGAGAGTTTTTTTCAGAAATTTAATTTCGATGTGAGTAAAACAATTAACATATTACTCGAGAAAAAACAACCTACCTTTACGATCATCGGGGTCACCCTAAATCAAATAATGGCAAAAGACAGTAAATATTTAAAAATATATTATAAATGTATCTGCTAGTATATTTTGAAAATTATTCTCAGAAACTTAAAACTCTCGCAGTGGTCAACGATTACATGATTCACAGATCTGAGACCGTACTGTATAACGAGATAGCATTTTTTAAATGTCTAAGATGTAATTTTACTTCGTATTTAACTCAAGTTAACAATATAACTTTCAACAGCAGCCTACTATTAACACTGGTAATTCCATCAGGCAATTCTACTAAAGCATTCGTATCCCCTTGACCGCTTTCATTGTTTTCCTAAAAACGATCCCCCGCACTTGTAACCCACACCATGCCATTACCCCAAAAGAATAGATAATTACGACAATAATCGAAGGGCAAAGAAACGGGCAGTCGACTCGAACGAACGCCGTTTTCATTTCGTCACACCCATGACGCTTCAGATATGTCACGGTCTGTTGTTATCCGACTTCTTGGTGTATTTCGAAGTGCACTAAATCCACAATTTAATGCCTTTTCCTTTGTTAATTGTTCGGTCCAGAGCGAGAGACACAATGCCATTGGAACCCTGTTATAGCTGGTAGGGAACGATCCGACCCCCCCGCACAAGTCCGTCGTTGTAATTTAGGAGGCACTTGAAGCGCAACTTTCAAGTAGTTTCCTCTCAAGTGTTTGCGGGTTACTGTATGACTTTTATGTGTTTGCGTGCGTATGTGTGCACGTATAAGTGTGTTTGTGTGTGTCTGCCTGGCGTTACTGTTCTTTTATTTGACGCATTCGACTCAGATTTATTTTTAGTTTAATAAAAAGAAAATCCTAGTGCTTGTTGTTTGTCTGCAATATTTCTCTGAACTGAATATACGATACTTGCATTTATTTTTAGATTTTTTAATCTAAAGCTAATGGAATAATTGAACATAAATTTAATCCTTAACAGTAATGGAGCTTTTTACTTATCTTAAAACGTAGGAAAGAAGTACATTGTCAGATCTGGTGGTTTAAAATAATTGAGGAGCAGACTTGCAAAACGCATTTTGTCCATTTTTGTAATTTTTCAGGAAATCCGAAAAACGGTAGCACAAAAACTGTAAGAACTACAAAAAATTACTTCAAGTAAATTATTTGCATTTAATAGAGAAGAGTCAAACTATAAAAGTTCGTACTGGGAAAATAACAAATAACTGTTAAAATTAAAAAAAATGACAGGACATAATGCAGTTTGCATGTCTTTTGTGGACAAAATGCATTAAGAAAGTCTGTAATGTAATATTTTACTGTAAAAAGTACTTAATCCATAAAACAAATTGTCATTTAATGTTAAATTAAACAAAAAACGTTTATACAAAAAAACATTTATTTAAAAATCGATTATTGAATGAAAAATGACGTTTTAAAGGATTATGCAAATATTTAAAGAAACTTTTCAAAATACAAAAATCAAAGCAATAAAATAAATTTAAAGAAAATTGGGATGTTCTTCATCCATACATTCGCAGTCTTGAACTTCTTCTTCGCTATCTTGTTCATCAGGATTCTCTTTACTAAAAACTGGGATCATCCATCTTAAATCGGGATCATCACACCATTTTTCTCCGGAGAGCGCTACAAGTAGTTTCCTTAGGCTGTCTAATTTTTTCTTTTTAATCGTATGTCCAAGAGGTAGTTCTGGAACTTCAATCTGATCAAGGCGTCTACGCCCTTTTAAAAGTGTTTCGAATTTCTTTGAGTAATCATTGTTATGCTCATTGTCCAAACTTTCCATTTTTATATCACAAATTAACTTAAAACACTGCAAAATACATTAGCACGCTTAGATTGCCTCAAATAAACTACCAAACTGCATTAGGTCCAATGTTTACGGACAAAATGCTATTTGAATGTCCATTTCCTTTGGACAAAATTCACTTTGTTTGTCCAAGTGATTTTGTCGCTTTATTTAAACTGGGACAAAACGCACTTTGAACGTCTAAGATATTACAAAAACCTAGATATGCTTGTGAAGAATACAGCGCCACCTCTAACTCAAAACTGAAAATTTTGGACAAAATGCGTTTTGCAAGTCTGCTCCTCAATTTATTATTATTATTACGTTTCTGTGGCGATGAACAAACGGTTGAATACGTTGAAAAAACAAGCGTAACGATTTGAATCCAAGCCTACGTATTATTTAATTTGTTCGTAATTATTTAATGTTAATTTTATATCCAACTTACATAGAATACACACCTTGACAACCAAGATATCCACATATGAATATCTTTAGGCATCGTCATATATTCCAGGATATCCACGTATAGATGTTATGTGCGAGGGTAGCTGTTCATATTTCGGGAATAGCGAACAAAAAAAAATTTATTATCGAAAATAGTTTTATTGCTTTTCAAAATATTTTCCTTGAAAATCAATGCACTTTTGCATTCGTTTAAACCAATCCAAAAAGCATTGCTGCCGCTGTGAAGGCGGTATCTCCAAAATATGAGTTTTGAATGCCTCAACTGTCTCTTCCGATGTTGAAAAACGTTGACCATGAAACTCATTCTTCACGTGTGGGAACAAAACGATATCACAGGGTGCCAGATCAGGGCTGTACCTGTATAGCGGATAGCTCATCAATTCAATGTTTTGCCCGGTCAAATATTTAATTCTTTGAACCGACTTGCGAGAGCCCTCATTATCATGGTAGAGAATGATCTGTCGTTTTCGGTTTCTTTTCCTTATTTCTTCAAATAGTTGTGTACCATTCGGAATTAACCGTTCTACAACTCTTTAAAGCCACGGTTGCAACGTGACCGATTTTTCCGAAAAAACAAGCGATCATTTGTTTTGATGTGCTTCGAGCGCGAACAACTTTTGTTGGTTTTGGCTCATCTTGGAATAACTACAGAGTCAACTGCTGTTTACTGTCGGGCTCATACGTATAGATCCAAGATTCATCACCTGCGACGACTTTATAAATGTTCTTTGAAGCATTGCCATTGTATTTTTGTGCATTTCTTGGCATCAATCGACGCGAGTCCTTTTTTGAGCGGTCGTCAAATTATGTTGTACCCAACGTGAACATAGCTTCTTAACGGCTAAATGTTCATACAGGATCTTATGCACGCTGGTGCTACTAATACCTAAAGATGCCTCAATCTCATGGTATGTCACATGATGGTCTTGCATTATCAATTCAGACACTGCATTAATGTTTTCCGACACAACAACATTTGTGGGACGACCTTCAAGAAATTCATCGTCCAAAGAACGCCGTCCATGTTTGAATTCACTCTACCAACGATATACTGTAGTTTTCGATGGTGCTTCATCACCATATAAAGAATTCAGCTTGTTGATGCATTCTTGTTGAGATAATCCACGCCGAAAGTGTTCGCTAGTTAATTCCATTTTGTCGTTGACGAAAAATTTTCAAGTTACTATCAGCAATAGTAATAGCGACCGGATAATAAAACTGTCAAGTTGAATATATTGTCCAAAATGACAAACTTCACGATGCAATCATCAGATCGGAGACAATACTAACAGTGTTGCCAGTTCCCGAAATATAAACGGCTATCCTCGTAGTAAAGGACGGATAGTTATTGTAGTATTCAGAATAAGATGTCTGGTTATTTTCTAAACAGACAGGAGAGAATGTATCTGCGAAGACTAATTTCTGATATAGTGGATTATTGAAATTAGAATCGGAACACTCTACACTGTCATCACTAACTAAGTCTGACACGTATTCGTCTTACATTCCTTCTTCCACTAGAAATGTCCATAAAGTGGTCGAATTAGACTTTACATTAGCTTCAATAGCCTCGTATAAACATATGTTTTTGCGTAAATTTAATTATTTAAATCTCAATTTTTTAATTGACTTTCAATTAGTGTATTATCTTTTTACTATTGTTAATTAGATTTACTAATATAAATATATATCTATATATATATATCTACATATATAAGCAATTGCTGCGCGCTAAACGAGAGCTACCAACCCAGAAAAGGAAAGGAGAGGGAAGAGCAATACAACTGAGATCCAGACAAGTACTTCTTCCCAACCATAGGCTACGTACTACTGCTGCCCAACACAAACATTTGGATATGTTTAACAAGTTGTCATTATCGTGGACTGAAAAACCCATTTTGAAATTTAGAAATGATATAAAAACATTTCTTTTAGAAAACGGATTCTACACAGTAACGGAGTTCCAAGAGCAGATGAAATCAATCAAATATTAAACTGTATGTTCTGCTTTGTGCACACATATGTTTATACCACACTTACACACAGTACATACATATGTATGTACATACATCTTTACCTGTATTATAATAGATGGTAAAATAAAGCTTATTATATATATATATATATATATATATATATATATGTGTGTGTGTGTGTGTGTGTGTGTGTGTGTGTGTAACGAATTTATGTTGTGATTCATAGACATCCTTTGACTGCCATGTGTTGATTACATTATGTAAAGACTATCCTATATGAATTCGGCAGATACATATATTTTAATGTACATGTACATGTAAATTTTTTCTGCTATCTATTGTACGTAAGCATGTTCAAATTTTGTATGTAATACAATATTTTTGACGCAAACACAAATATCACATACTTTAATCTCAATCGTAACCGTAACGTTCCATTGATCCATTATGAACAACCCATCCGCAACACACTTACATCAATTTCAGTGCAACAACGAAAGCATGAAGTTGGTTGATCAGTTAATTAATTTGTAAAAAAATTCGTCTAACGTCCCATAACATTTATTTTTTAGATATTCTTTAATATGCCTTTTAAATTGCTCGAGCGAGCACCTTGTCAAATCAGACAGACTATTACATACTTTCACTCCCAGGCGCTTATGGGAACGAAAATATCAAGGCATTTTTGCAAGGTCACAGCGAATACACTCCCGGCTACTTGTTGAATAAGAATGAACGTTAAAATTCTTTTGAAAATTTGCTTTATTTTCCTGTAGATTTGTCGCTAATATTTGAATATATAAACTATAAATCGTCTGAATATTTCCATTTCTGAAAGGCCAGGACGACTCATTAATTTCTATGTCAAATATTAGTTTTCTTGTAAAAGTAATTTAAGATTTGTATTTAGACACCAAAATAACAACTCTGTCTTTGCCAAAGTCATAATTAATTTTTCTTAAAGAAAATACACCTTAGGTTTGTTGATAATGCTTTACTCATCGTCTGACCAAGTCTTTCGACTTGCGTAAGTATGTAGTTGCCGTTGCAATTATTGTCTATACGGTGCTAACACAAAAATACAACTGGGAAAGATTTTGCATACGCCGCACTTGTTTCAGTAAAAACTGTTACCCGCTTCGCATATAATGGATAACTGAACTAAAAATTACTAGACGTGTTAGAGAGAAAATATTTCCACCAATTCTCCCAGCCCCATTTTCTCATTAATTTTATGTTCATGAGATATTGGTCTGCGATCTTCAATATGCAGACTATATCTTCGTAGTGTAAACGTTGTAACGCATTTGTAGATTTGCAACTAAAATTTTATATTAATGTGTTATAGTATATTTATGATATTAAAAAGAGCCACAGACTTCGTTGTTGAATATTGTTATGAATACGAGGGTAGTTTGACAAGTAGTGAGAATGGAAAAGAAAAACGAATTTTTTAAATACAAAATAATTTTTATTTTTCTATATATTCTCCAAAAAGAGCAATACATTTATTCCAACGGTGCTCCAATGCTTTTATGCCATCTCTACAATGCGATTCCGGAAGGCTTGCAAAATACTCATTTACGAAGATGATAAGGTCGTCGTTAGACGAAAATTTCTTTCCACCTAGTGCCGTTTTAAATTTTGGAAAAAGGTGGAAGTCGGAAGGGGCTAGATCCGGCGAATAAGGCGCATGCGGTACTAATTGGAAATGCAACTCGTGGCTTTTGGACATCGCAACTGTGCTGTTATGCGAGGGAGCGTTGTCTTGGTGAAACAGAATCTTTTTCTTTGCCATTCCTGGCCGTTAAGCACGAATCTCAACATTTAATTATTGTAGAAGTTCTGTATAATGTTGTCCGTTTATTGTGGCACCTTTCTGAAGATAATCAATGATCAAAATCCCCTTTGAATCCCAAAAAATTGATGGCATCACCTTGTTTGCCGATAAAGTGGTTTTTGCTTTCTTTGGAGGTGCAGAACCACGTTCTAACCATTGTTTCGACTGTTGTTTAGTTTCGGGTGTACTGTAGTGTATCCAAGTTTCATCGCAAGTAACAAATCGCCTACAAAAATCAACCGGATTCCGCTTATAAAGGTCCAAACACTCATTGGAAATCCGCAAACGAGTGAAATTTTGATCAGTCGTAAGCAATCGCGGCACCCATCTTACCGAAAGCTTGGAAAGGCTCAATTCTTTCATTAAAATGTGGTGTACGCGTTCTGTTGAAATGTTCACCATGTCTGCTATCTCTCTCACTTTGAGTCGTCGATCTTGCGTAATAATATTATGAATTTTTATAATCATTTCCTTAGAAGTCACGATTTTGGGTGCTCCAAAGCGCACTTCATCAACACAGCTTGTTCTACCACGTTTAAATTCATTTACCTATCTACTGGTTGTGGCGGATGATGGAGCAGATTCACCTAATGTTTCCCGTTACTCACCTTTTATTTCGGTAGCTTTCATACCCTTAATTACGAAGTATTTAATCACTGCACGATACTCTGCTTTTTCCATTTGAACAAAACGATGTGTTGCTTCCAACCTAAATTACAGTGCGTTTGTTTTACCAATTAGAGCACCACCTATGTGTCAATCTCACTACTTGTCAAACTATCCTCGTAGTGTTATACTGCATTAATTAGTATTCTACTGAAATAAGGGAGTATCAGAACATAGTAATTCCATGGCTAAAGTTTTTTTAAGACACATCAAACCGTTTCAGAACCGTCGAAATTTAAGAAATTTCGCCCGAGCAAATTCAAGCGTTCTTTTCAATTCCATAGAAGGAATTACTTAAAAAAGAGTTCTTACGTATTTTCCAACGTTCTCGAAAATTGTATTTAATAAGATTATTATATTATTTGACATAGCAACCACTAAGTAATCCTCAAAAAATGTTTTGTAAACATCATTTGTTGGCGAACAAAACTCAATGCTAGCCGTAGCGGAGCTGTCTATATAAAAAGCACAAAAAATCTCACAAACCGATTTCTTTAACGAAGCAATCGATAGAAGGTGAAATAGACCCGCGTGTCGGGCTCTTCCTTCTGCAGTTTTTCCACCGGAAAAATAATATGTTAAGTACGACCGTTAGTTTCTCGCAAAAGCGGAGCCTCGGTTCATGATGACGATAAAGATCAAGTGGGTCGTGCGAGCGAACTCTGGCGGGTGCAAGAGCGCAATTAATGTCGACGGCGGCATGAAAAGTTACACCGAGAAGTAACTACCTATAACAGGAAAAACAAATGGCCGCGTTTCCGTTTCCGCTCACGTCACTTTCTCGGCTAATCCGTTTCTGATTGCCCAACTTTGACATATATATTAAACCCCTGTGTCATGGCGCTGACGTGTTGCCTACCATCTCGACGTGCTGTCTCGTCCTTCACCTTCCATCGCGAGGTTCTCGAGAAATCCCCGAATCTCCGCACGGCACAGAATTGTGCGTGAAATCTCGGTTATCCGAATTGCAACTATATCTGAAACGCCGGTTTAACAGGATCTTATTATTGCTTTTCCTTCTAACTGGTTGGGGCGTAGCAAAAAATAATGAATTAAAGATGAAGCATTGTTTTTTTATTTCGTAATGGAAAGTATACGATTTTGGCAAAAACAAAGGGAATCTCGAAAAAGTTTTTTTATTTATGAACTGAAAGCAATTACAGCTTATCGCGATTTATATTGTTGAAATATCGGGGGTCGCTCTAAAAATATTTGTTTGAGTTAAGTGATTTCTCCAAATACGAAGACTGTTCTGAAATTTTTTAACAAAATAATAGTTTTCCAAAATAATCTCCCTTCGTTAAAATATACTAGTTCATTCTTTCGAACCACTTCTCGAAGAAAAACCTTCTTTGGGTAAGTCATCAAAACTGTCTCTGAAAATTTGAAACGGCGATTGGTTAAATGGCCATTTCACTAAATTCTTTAATCATGGGTAAGATATGTGGAGATCATTAGGAGCAAGATGTTGACTGTCGAATCATTATGATTGTAATGTATTGGGTTGGCAACTAAGTACTTTCGGTTTTTACTGATAGAGAGCGTTGCTTTATTTTTTGTATAACGTATGTTAGTGCTGTACTTTACCGTTTGTCGCGTGATACTAGTCACATTGACGTAACTTCAGAAGCAAGTAGTGGGTGATTTTTATTAAAGCTATTAGTTGTGAGTTAATTTTAAATGGAGTGCAGAAACGAACATTTTCGACATATTTTACTATTTTATTTCCGTAAAGGAAAGAAAGCTGCTGTGGCTCACAAAAAGATATGTGAAGTTTATGGTGCTAATTGCCTAACAGAGCGCACGTGTCAGAATTGGTATAAAAAATTCCGTTCTGGAGATTTTTTCCTCAAAGATGAGCAACGTTTTGGTCGGCCTACTGAAGTTGACGATGACCAAATCAAAGTCATAATTGAAGGGGATCGTCATATAACTGTTCGAGAGGTTGCGGAGAGGCTACATGTATCGCACACAACAATTGAAAAACATTTAAAATGTCTTGGGCTGGTTAAGAAGCTTGATATTTGGGTGCCTCACGAATTGAAAGAAATTCATTTAACACAAAGAATCAACTTTTGCGATATGCATCTTAGACGAAATGAAACCGACCCTTCCTTAAAAACAATCATCACTGGTGATGAAAAATGGGTCCTGTAGAGTAACATAGTTCGAAAACGATCATGGAGCAAACACGATAAACCAGCTTAAACCACAAAGCTGAATTGCATCCATTTTTATTTTTATTTATTCTTTAAAAAAACCGCGAAATTTGAAACACCCTTTAAAAATTTTATCTCTGAATAGTTTAGTCTGACTGCAATATTTCAAGTATTATTCGAAGTTTAAAGCCTTATTATTTTGCTGCGGTGGATCTCCCTGTATATGTGTTCATTGTATTATTTTGCTCGAGGTGACTACCCATATGATTAATAATTCAATCGGTAAAAATAACATTAGACATAAAGTAACGAAGTATATATAAATCAATACACTCAATTCTAAAAATACATAATAAATCTTCCATGTTTTAATAGTATTTACATATTGAAACGATTTCTTAAT
>JAVIWB010004906.1:0-11128 GCA_031893035.1 Dermolepida albohirtum | reverse complement strand
TATCATAAACAATTTAAGATTTTCGAGAAATTCATATGGAATTACTTCCACTAATAATATTGTTGAATAATTATAATACAGATTTTTCGAAGATAATCCGTATTTCAGGAAACACATAAAATTGGGGTGGGCAAATAAATATGACCGGTAGTGTATATATTTCATGATTAAGAAATAATATTTCTTATTGCATTTGTTTTATCCTCTTACTCTACAGTAGTCTGCAGTGTTATCCTTACATGTGGTTTTTTATTCATATTTTCTTCTTGATTTATGTAAGTACCAAGACTGTAATATTTTTCAATGATTGGAGTTTGATTTAATTGAAGAAACACAGTACTTCTCTTGATTATCTCTTTGATTTTTCCAGTAATGTCAGTTATGTTTTGATATCTACACCAGACCAATCTGTTTCTGTTACACATACAAAGGGTACTAGGAAAGTTTTGCAATATGACGCAACAATGAATCGTAGGAAGCTGCTTGTTGCTGCATGTTGAGACATGTTCATACGTGCATAGTAGCCGCCGTGCCATGTCGATGGGCTCAGTTATTCATTAGCAGTGAGAGTGTAAAGTGCTTGCGATGGCATCGTGGTCACGAATGAGATAACGGCAGTTTTGCGTTATAATTTCGTGTGTGATTAATCATAGACTAGTGCTATTTGTCCACATCTAACAACGATATTCAGGTGGTATAGAGAATTCCAAAGGGGAAATTTAACTGTGGAGGATGCTGAGAGGCCGGGAAGGCCACGAACGTCAGTTACGGAGGAAAACGTTACTACTGTGAAGAAAGTGCTTGGCGATACCAACAGATAGAGGGTACTTCAGGTCTAAATGCACCAGCAATTCGTTAGATTCTGCATGATCATTTGCACGTGAAGAAACTTTGTTCTCTCTGGGTGCCGCATCGACTGACCGAAGAGCAGATGACACGACGCATGACTTGGTGCCGGGAGATGCTGAAAAAGTTTAATAAGGGACAATCTCAGTATGTGAATAACATTGTGACAGGTGACGAGACTTGGCTGTGCCGACCAAAGCTCAAAACAAAGTTTGGGTCTTTGATGATGAGAATGCACCTGTAGTTGTCAGAAAATCCCGATCTGTAAAGAAGAAAATGATAGCTGTATTTTTCAATTCGAGTGGAATTGTGGAACGCGTAGTTTTGGGACACACAGAAGACAGTCACAGCTAAGTGGTATACTGAACAGTACCTGCCTAAAGTTATTGGATCTATGAAGAACTTGTGGCCAAAGTCAAGAATGGACACCTGGTTCCTCCATCACGATAATGCTCCAGCTCCTGCTGGCTTGGAACAACGAGTATGCTTTACTCTCTAGTGAAACTTGGCAGAACTGATTTAAAGATTGGTTCGGAGGATGAAGAGGTGTATTGAGTGTAGAGGAAATTACTTTGAAAAATTTAAATAAACAAAGCTGTATTGCAAAACTTTCCTAGTACCCTTTGTATCAATTTATCTGCTAGTGTTGATTTGATTTGCATATCATTTTCAATAGTTTTTTTTAGTTGTTCTGTTCTATTGTTTTAGAATTGACGGTTGACAGATTAGAAGCCTTTATACCCCAAATACTTTCGAAAATGCATATAGAGTGTTTACTACATGGTAACATAAATAAAGAAAAAGCCTTAGATCTGGTAGAAATAGTGGAAACTCGCTTGACGGAAAGTATAAACATGTCCCCACTGTTACCTCGACAATTGCTCTTGAATCGCGAATTAAAATTGGAGAATGGTTGCAATTACCTCTATGAAGTACAAAATAATGTTCACCGATCGTCCTGTGGTGGAATTGTATTATCAGTGCGGCTTGCAGAATACTGTAAATAATATGTTACTCGAATTATTTGCTCAAATTATCAGCCGAACGATGTTTTAATATATTACGCAAACAAAGGTATGTATTAAATTAACAATTTTCTACAAGTTCAAAAGGCAATTATTTGATGTAAATGGAAAAACGAATATAAGACTAGGCTATCTACAAAACAGCAATTCAACAAATTAATACTTTAAGCTTAAAATTGATGAAGCCTGTGGTTGAATAACTTGATCACTAAGGTTGATATATAACCCCTTTCCACATTAACTTTTGTAAATTCTGTATACGCATTTCGACAACCAAGTTGTCATCATCAGCGATAATCTCAAAGTGTCGCACCTGGTAAAACACGGCGAAAAGCAACTGTACGAAAATCAAACTCCGTACGCGATCCACACTGCTCAAAACCGAGATGTACACTGTGTACATCTTGGTTTTGAGCGGTGTGGATCGCGTACGGAGTTTGATTTTCGTACAGTTGCTTTTCGCCGCGATCCACACCGCCCAAAACCGAGATGTACACTGTGTACATCTGGTACAGTTCTTTCGCCGCGATCACACCGCCCAAAACCGAGATGTACACTGTGTACATCTCGGTACAGTCTTCGCCGCGATCCACACCGCTCAAAACCGAGATGTACATTGTGTACATCTCGGTTTTGAGCGGTGTGGATCGCGTACGGAGTTTGATTTTCGTACAGATGCTTTTCGCCGTGTTTTACCAGGTGCGACACTTTGAGATTATCTGCTGATGATGGAAACTTGGTTGTCGAAATGCGTATACAGAATTTACAAAAGTTAATGTTGAAAGGGGTTATATATCAACCTTAGTGATCAAAAAAAATAATACTTTAAACAAAATATGTTGAGTTATTTTTATTCCGATGTTTTAACAACATTGAATCTCTTATTCTATTGTAATTAATATATGAGACACATCAATTATGTATTCAAATAATAAACCAATGATATCAATAAAGCCATATATGATGGAGTATTTATATAATTTTACAGCTCCATGCATAGTCTTTTACTAAAGTCAATCTTTCTCTAACAAGCAGTTTTACCCCTTCCGTGTAAAATAGAGGTGAAAATTTCATGCCCTTTAAAATTAACATTAAAATATTTATTAGTCGCGCAATAAAAATATGTTTACCAAAAAGTGTACATAAGGGAGTATTGTTATTATTTCAGGAACAATTAGGCTTTTCGTTCTTTAGTGGTATTAGGAGATCAAACGGCGTTAAAGGGTTTAAGGATAATCGTTCAATCCGAAAATTTTACGGATGTTACTGGGGATTGAGGTATTCTTGTTAGACATGCTTGTAAGTAATAAACAAACAGTTTTTTATAGGAAAAATGATTGAAATGTGCACCACATATCTTTATAATTTATATAGTAACAGTATTTAAACAACTTAACCTTTTTAAATTTTTTAGCAATACATAGTGGAAATGTCCGAGGATGAATTTACTAAACATAAAAAAAGCTTTAGGGGTTCAAAGACTAGAAAAACCCAAGCAATTATCGCATCAGTCCTCCATTTATTGGTCAAAATCACAGCACAACAGTATCTTTTTCGAAGGGCTAATGTTGAAGTCGCCTTTTTGAGAAGTATCACGAAAAAAAAAATATTTTTGAAATGTATAAGGTACGTTATTTCTTAATTTTTGTATCTGTTTTCTTTTTTTTTAATTTTTATATGATTAGCAAGCTAATTTTATATTGTTTTACCCTACAGAATTTTTTGGGATGAAAGTGCAGAAGAACGTCACAAAATAGCCCGTTTTTTTAACCACAGAAAGTCCAAAAAAGAAAAACCTGAAGATACACTGTCCCAATAAAGAATTGTCAAGTTATACAAGATATAACTGTTTTCAAAAGTTGTCACGGCATGCATCCTCTCGTTTAACCGGTAATTAAATTTTACGGGGAAAGGGGAATAAATCAAAACTTTGATCGTTTAATTTAATTTATCTATAGGATTCTTATTAATATAATTGTAAAATTGAAATATAAAATATTAATTTCAAAACGTTTGTATTTAACATCTTCATACACAATATTAAATAAAAATGGCAATCAAAAATTTGCCTGGAAAACTGTTGGAAAGTGTTATTAACAAAGTTAACTTGTGTTTATATATTTTATTACTAATTTATTTAAAAGGTAATTCAAGATACGCCTTTACAGTCAAAAATACAAATTTTATTTTTTCTTATAACAAATTTCAATAAAAAAAAGTTATAAATTCCTGGATTATCTGAAATTTGTTGTAATTTTCAGTTTTTTTTCCATATTACCTTTCATTTTTTCCCTCTGCCACAAACATTTTTTCCCATCTTATTCTTTTTTATCATTTGGTATCCGCACCTTTTCTTTCCACGTTTTTTTGGTCTGCTTCTCTTCTTTTTCCCATTTCTTTCGCCTTGCATATTTGCCTAATTAATCTGTTCTAATCTCTTCTCTTTAAAATTTTAATAAATTTAGTTGATCTTGTCTTATTTTGTTTCACAAAGGGGCTATGTTTGGGTTTTTTAAAATGCCGGTTTCTAATTCTATACCTTCGGGTTTTTTGTTTTTATTCCCATTCATTTTCATACTTGTTAGCCCATATTTCTTTTTTTGTGTTGTTACCCCAAGATTCACAAACATATGTCTGTGTCGGTTTTACGATTCTTTTAACAGTTTCTGTTTTTATTTAGTCTTTTTTGTGTGAAAAGTTGATTTTTTCCCCGTTAATAGTTCCCAGATTTTGCTATTCTATCGTTTATTTGTTCTTTGTTAATAATTACCCCTTTAAGTATGTAAATTTTTTAATTGTTCAAATTTTTTTTTCTAACATAGGGTTTTAATATAATCTTTATTTAGTAACTTCTTTAGTTATTAAGTCAAAGAGAGGGGCTTAATTTCATAAAAAAGTTTTTAAAATCAAATGGCTAAACAGGGCAATAGACTGATGCGTTTATTCCCATTTCTAACCAAATGTCTTATTCAGTAAGTCACTAGTTTCATAACGATTCTAGGCAAGGCCCTTTATCCTGCCGAAAATGCAATTAATAAATTTCTCCATAAAAGAGTCAAGAACTATCAAATTTTTAAACCTATCAACCAGGGGCCCTCGTGAGTATTTGACATGGTGAGGCAGATAGAATAATAAATATTGTTTACAATTGATTAATAAACTCTATATACCTACTACATATAAAAACAGTTTATATATATATATATATATATATATATAAAAGGGTTTCCCAAATACAAACAGGGCTGCCAGACGTGAACTGACCCCTATATCGCGCCCCATTCGTTTTTTAAAGGGGAAAAACCCAAGTTTAAAAAGCAAACCCTTGTGAAACGAAAAAAAATTCTAAAAAATCAAACAAATTCTAAAAACATTAATCGAAAATAAGAACTCAATCTTCTAGGTTTTAAAAAAATAAAAAAAAAAGACTTTCCCTTTTATAATATAAAATTTAATAATATAACAAATATATACATATATATGTATATATATATAAATCAACAACAATCCAATAACAAAATTTAAAAATTACATGCAAAATGAAAATTTTTTAAAATACAGAAAAATTTTTTATTGTCATTGCACTTAGAATTACATTTAATAATTTTACTTTTGTATGGAAAAGGATCCCCCCGGTTTTTTGTGTTAGCAAAATAATCAATTACATCATTAAAAAAACCGTTTACCCCCGTCATCTTTTTAAAATTTTTTCCTTTTCGATTGCAATTAGTGCAAAAGTTCCCAAAAAGTTTTGTTGTCCAATTGTATTTCAAACATACGTTTTTATATGTTTCAATGTGGAAAAACGTCGCTCAACGGACGGGAAAATTACCGATAGGGTAACTACTATACTTAGCAATTTAAAAAGTTCTGGCATACAGATGGCTAATTTTTGTTCGTGCATAAATCTTAACATTTCACATGGTGTTTTAGAATTACAAAGGAGTTGCATTTCACTATAAATAACACGTAATTCATTTTTTAATTGAATTTGATAAAAAAATTTTTATTGTTCAAACAAATTATTTAAGAGCCTCTGAGGAAATGCCTTCAATATTCTTCAAATTTACTTTCTGTTAATAAATCAAAAAAAGCAAGTTTTTCTAAATCAATAAATCTAATTCCAATTTGACTAATAAACGTATCTAGAATTTCGAAAAATAATTTTCTATAATTTTGTTTAGTATCTGGAACGTCATCAATTCTACGCCTTTTATGTGCAACAGATTCGTCAGACACCGAATTTTTCGTATACAGTACTGAAATATGTATCACACTTGCCATTCTTCTAAACTTATCAAGCAAAAAACGTAATTATTATTATTATTATTGAAATTTCTCTTTAGACTTACCGTGTATTGTAAGAGATTTTGATAAACCAGGGTTTGGTCTTGGAAGGTTTTTGACATATGATTGATTCTCTACAGATAGAACAACAACATATTCTTATTAAAAAATCTACAATGTCTTGTGTATTTCTTTTACATTTTCTAAATCCATATTCACAATTTTTAATAAACAAAAATATCACTAAACAAATATTAAAATATTTAATCTAACTTTGTTATTCCCCCAACTGCTGTAATTTTCGATTCGGGCCGAGAATGTCAGCCTAGAGTATATTCGGTAGTTCGGCGATTGTGATTCGATGAGAGGCTCAGTTCAAATTGGCTTCAGACTAAATAATACATACATACATACATTAATATCTAAAGAATATCTACTTGAAACAATAAAAATACTCCTGTTAAAACTTAAAACATATTATTTGCGTGGAGGAAATATTGAGAAACTGTACAAGAAGAATGTAAACCTTTAGACATCTTTATATGATTAAATAAATACTTAATTTATCCTATTAATAATGCTTTCTATATTATTAAAAAATTCAAAATCTCACAATAAAGTTAGAATGATTAACTTTTTGAAGAATTCTCTTCTTGATCTTAAATATGTAGCTAATACTTTACTGTAATTTCCATAGAAATTGAGAATTTTTTTGACTGCTGTAGTGCGTTATAAATTTTAATTAGAGGCAATGAGTGGCCGGGCCCCAAAAATTCGTGTATAGTAGGGATATACATAGATCAAGCATGAAGTTGGTCGGGGCAAGTATACGCGCTCGTACATTCGCACGGAATTAAAATGAAATGAAAAATTTTTATTTTTTCTTGTAATGCCGGTTTATTTAAAACTATTTTCTTATTGTTTATAAGATAAATTCTGAATAAAAGATGATAATTAATTTATAAAGAATTTTAAAAATATACATATTATTCTTGTTATAATTCCAAGATTTAGATGGTGAGGACCCCCCCCCACCGGGCCCCCCCTGACCAGCCGCCACTGCTATCAACAATAAACTAGCGATTGTTGAAAAATTGTATAAAAATGAATGAACTTTATTATATAAATGCAAAATGTTGCAGTATGTAAAATTAAAAGAAGCAAAAGGGAAAAACCCAAGGCATAAATATGGTAATGTTATAAAACGCTTTATTAATTCAGGGATGTTATTGTAAATTTTTCTAGAGACAAGTATAAATTGTCACACGTGATAAAAGCTTACACGATTAAATCACATATATATATACACACATAATTGTAAATCCTTACAATGAAGGTGGACTTAGATCTACATGAAGCGAGTTCTATATATAATATTTCACTTTGTATACATATATAAACCATGTTAATGTATTAGACACCCCCCGGAAAAACCCTTACTCTCGATATTATCCAAATCTACGGAAATTAACCGTAAAAATAGTTAATGGTATTTACAGAAATGCGTTTTTGAATACCCTAGTTAATCCCCCCATTGAAAAGAATAGGTAGAAAGGGGGAAAAATTTTGGATTTTAGAAATTTTGTGTCATTTTAGCAGTGTGTGAGCAACGTGCGTTTGTGAGTTTGTGGTAGAGATCAATTAGATTATCCTATTTTTTCACGTTGTGTCAGTTATTTGTTGAAGAAAAATGCCAAAACACGCGAGTTGTCGGGAGGAGAACGCGCCAAAATAGTGCTACTGCATTCCCAGAAGTTATCAATAGCTGCAATTGCAAAAAAAAAATGTTCGCGATGTGCAGTCCGTACAACCATTAGTCGCTATCAGAAGAGTGGGTCGTTTGTTAACAGACCAAAAATGGTAGAAAACCCTGTACCTCGATTAGAGAAGAAAGAATTTTACAAAGACTGGCTCTCAGTGATAGGAAAAAATCGTCGAAACAGTTCGCCAGTGAGTTGAAACAGCGTTATCGCGTAACAGTTTCTGCGCAAACAGTGAGAAGGGTCTCCAGCGTGCTGGTTTACGAGGGTGTAAAGCGCGACGTAAACCGCTTTTTACGCTCATAAAAAGAAGCAGCATTTATGGGCCAAACAACATGAAAATTGGACAATTGAAAAAATGGTCGAAATTCTTTGGTTAAATGAATATTGAGGGTGAAGTACATCTTCATGACTACTATTCTTATCGTTGTATGCAATTAGTCTACATGTAACATTAAAAAAAATTAATCCTGTCTAAGTGCTAAATTTCTTTTGCCCGGCAGCCTTGGGGGGCTACCTGGGACGTTTTACGTTCGGCGTAGGCAAGGGGAAGCCATGAACCATAATGTATCATTCCCACATAAAATTTGGAGGTGGTAGTATCATGGTTTGGGGTTGTATGTCTGCATACGGTGTTGGAGAAGTGTACCTGTACGACGGACGGATGAATAGCCAACGCTATTTAGCCATGTTGGAGGAAATATTAGAACCCCTCTGTGCTAAAACTATTACCAAAGGGTATTCCACAAACAATTTTTTAGCAAGATAATGCGCCCTGCCACAAAAGGGAGCTGTAATGCGTTGGTTCGAGGAAAACACAGTGGAGGTATTGGATTGGCCGCCACAAAGTCCCCATTTGCCGCCCATTGAAAATTTGTGGCTTATCTTAAAAACTAAGATCACGGAACATAAAAGCCTGTCAAAAGCAGAATTATCAACAAAAATTCGCGAAATATTTTAAAAGGCAGAGGTTTCAATTTAATAGAGCCCCACGAGTGCCCGGGCCCCGACGAGTGCGAGCTGTCATTAAGGCCCAAAGGGGGAGCGACAAAATATTGATAAATTGTACTATATTACTAAATAACACTTTGTACATAATTTTCACAAGTTTTTTTTTTCCTCACCTCTCTTTTGACTAAACTATATAAATTATATAATTTATGTATTACATAAAATTTTGTAAGGTGTCTAATACATTTGAGCATGGTTGTTTTATATATATATATATACAATGTGTTCAATAAAGATTGAGACGGATTATGCAACCAAGTATACAACAACAAAGATTACAGTTGGATGAAATATCCTTGTAATTAGATCGTGACAGATCTCTCTTTTTTAACCCTACTAAATTGTTTGACATTTTGCCTTATTTGATTTGTAATTACGTGTTATCAATTATCAGTAATTTTCAGAAGTATTGGTAAAAATTTTTTGGGAGTTAGAGCAGTAAGTTGGATTTTAAATTTTATATTAAGTGTGTTGGATAATTTTTTTAAAACTATAGATTTTTAGGGTCTAGGGGGAAATTTTTTAAATTTAACTTTCCAATAGTGTATGTTTGGTTGCATAAGGTTCCATCTCAATCATTAATAACTCACTGTATATATACATATATATACAAAAATACCATTTTACCTTTTAGGATAGTACAAATACGTGAAGTCATTTTACTTCATTTGTATAGACTGATTTATAATGAGAATAACCTAAAACTTCTTTTTTTATTTGGCCAAAAGTCAGCTTTTTAAAATCAATGTAGGAGAAATATTTATGGAAATAAAATGTAAATGTAATAAGGAGGTTATGTCAGACTTAAAAAAATAGGCCTCAAACTATATTACAGTTTCGACCAAGAATGGCTTTTTTCCCCCCTTTGTAACGTGATTATGGGATAATTGAGTCCACAATGACAGCAACGCTACCATTCCAAAGCTGACCACAAAGTCAAATAAAGTAATAAAATTCTATTGGCTTTTGACATACTATAGGGTGTATCACTAAAAGTAATTATTAATTTATCTGGCGGTAGCAGTTATCAGTAATATTTTCAATTCCAACATTATGTTTTTTAATGGGAGCAAAAAAATATTTAACCGTTTATTTTAATTGCACAAATAATTAAAAAAAAAGAAACTTAGAGGTTTGAATGTCGATCATCTTAATTAAAACATTAATTATTAAAAAATCATATTCTTCAGTAGATAATTTTAAATAAAATAAAAATACGACTTTCGGTATGTCAAAGTTTATATTTACATTTCCTCCTAATAATAAAGTCTATTATATATCTATAAATGGTACTGTAAAAAGGCTTAATTATCGTCTGTAAAGGTAAAATTTCGCTATAATTAATTCTGTAATACTTTTGTACATACATCATTTTTATATTCACAGTATATTTTAAATATATAACAATAACAATACATTTATAAAATAACTTTTAAGAACACATTAATACATGGAAAATTTGGCAATATAAATATTATTCTTATTCTTAATTTTAACATCATAAATAAGTATATGTAATACGACACAAAGAAAATCCATCGCAATGATTGAATTTGATGGAGCCTGTGGTTGATTGACTTGATCAAAAAGGTTGGGAAAAACCCCTTTTTCCCCAAAATTTTGGGAAAATTTTGTATAGCATTTCGACAACCAAGTTGTCATCATCAGCAGATAATTTCAAAGTGTCGCACCTGGTAAAACATGGCGAAAAAAAAGACGAAAATCAAACTCCGTACGCGATCCACACCGTTCAAAACCAAAATGTAAACTGTGTACACTAGTGTACATCTTGGTTTTGAACGGTGTGGATCGCGTACCCCGGGACATGGCGGAAAAAAAAACCGCACGAAAATCAAAATCCTACGCGTTTTCCCCACCGTTTAAAACCAAAAATGTAAACTGTGTCACCAGGTACATCTTGGTTTTGAACGGTGGGATCGCGTACGGAGTTTGATTTTTGGCGGTTGTTTTTCGCCGTGTTTTACCAGGTGCGACACTTTGAAATTATCCGCTGATGATGGACAACTTGGTTGTCGAAATGCGTATACAGAATTTACAAAAAATTAAGGGGGAAAGGGGTTATATATCAACCTTATTGATCAAAATTGCAATGATATCTGAAACTAGACACTATTAATTTTGGAAAAATCTAAAAATAAAAAATGCTAAAACATTTAATTTGGTATACACAAAATGTGA
>JAVIWB010004905.1:0-11089 GCA_031893035.1 Dermolepida albohirtum | reverse complement strand
CGTTAGGCGGCAACTGACTTTCAAAAGTGATTGTTTTTTAGGTGTGTACTTATAGATTGTGACACGACTGTTACGCTGCTTCAAACCAGAACATTGTATCTCTTCTCGTTCCGAAGTTATTAGCGACTTTAGAACGCCATAAGACAGAGCTCACATGTAGCGTTAGGCGGAAACTGACTTTCAAAAGTGATTGTTTTTTAGGTGTGTACTTATAGATTGTGACACGACTGTTACGCTGCTTCAAACCAGAACATTGTATCTCTTCTCGTTCCGAAGTTATTAGCGACTTTAGAACGCCATAAGACAGAGCTCACATGTAGCGTTAGGCGGAAACTGACTTTCAAAAGTGATTGTTTTTTAGGTGTGTACTTATAGATTGTGACACGACTGTTACGCTGCTTCAAACCAGAACATTGTATCTCTTCTCGTTCCGAAGTTATTAGCGACTTTAGAACGCCATAAGACAGAGCTCACATGTAGCGTTAGGCGGAAACTGACTTTCAAAAGTGATTGTTTTTTAGGTGTGTACTTATAGATTGTGACACGACTGTTACGCTGCTTCAAACCAGAACATTGTATCTCTTCTCGTTCCGAAGTTATTAGCGACTTTAGAACGCCATAAGACAGAGCTCACATGTAGCGTTAGGCGGAAACTGACTTTCAAAAGTGATTGTTTTTTAGGTGTGTACTTATAGATTGTGACACGACTGTTACGCTGCTTCAAACCAGAACATTGTATCTCTTCTCGTTCCGAAGTTATTAGCGACTTTAGAACGCCATAAGACAGAGCTCACATGTAGCGTTAGGCGGAAACTGACTTTCAAAAGTGATTGTTTTTTAGGTGTGTACTTATAGATTGTGACACGACTGTTACGCTGCTTCAAACCAGAACATTGTATCTCTTCTCGTTCCGAAGTTATTAGCGACTTTAGAACGCCATAAGACAGAGCTCACATGTAGCGTTAGGCGGAAACTGACTTTCAAAAGTGATTGTTTTTTAGGTGTGTACTTATAGATTGTGACACGACTGTTACGCTGCTTCAAACCAGAACATTGTATCTCTTCTCGTTCCGAAGTTATTAGCGACTTTAGAACGCCATAAGACAGAGCTCACATGTAGCGTTAGGCGGCAACTGACTTTCAAAAGTGATTGTTTTTTAGGTGTGTACTTATAGATTGTGACACGACTGTTACGCTGCTTCAAACCAGAACATTGTATCTCTTCTCGTTCCGAAGTTATTAGCGACTTTAGAACGCCATAAGACAGAGCTCACATGTAGCGTTAGGCGGAAACTGACTTTCAAAAGTGATTGTTTTTTAGGTGTGTACTTATAGATTGTGACACGACTGTTACGCTGCTTCAAACCAGAACATTGTATCTCTTCTCGTTCCGAAGTTATTAGCGACTTTAGAACGCCATAAGACAGAGCTCACATGTAGCGTTAGGCGGAAACTGACTTTCAAAAGTGATTGTTTTTTAGGTGTGTACTTATAGATTGTGACACGACTGTTACGCTGCTTCAAACCAGAACATTGTATCTCTTCTCGTTCCGAAGTTATTAGCGACTTTAGAACGCCATAAGACAGAGCTCACATGTAGCGTTAGGCGGAAACTGACTTTCAAAAGTGATTGTTTTTTAGGTGTGTACTTATAGATTGTGACACGACTGTTACGCTGCTTCAAACCAGAACATTGTATCTCTTCTCGTTCCGAAGTTATTAGCGACTTTAGAACGCCATAAGACAGAGCTCACATGTAGCGTTAGGCGGAAACTGACTTTCAAAAGTGATTGTTTTTTAGGTGTGTACTTATAGATTGTGACACGACTGTTACGCTGCTTCAAACCAGAACATTGTATCTCTTCTCGTTCCGAAGTTATTAGCGACTTTAGAACGCCATAAGACAGAGCTCACATGTAGCGTTAGGCGGAAACTGACTTTCAAAAGTGATTGTTTTTTAGGTGTGTACTTATAGATTGTGACACGACTGTTACGCTGCTTCAAACCAGAACATTGTATCTCTTCTCGTTCCGAAGTTATTAGCGACTTTAGAACGCCATAAGACAGAGCTCACATGTAGCGTTAGGCGGAAACTGACTTTCAAAAGTGATTGTTTTTTAGGTGTGTACTTATAGATTGTGACACGACTGTTACGCTGCTTCAAACCAGAACATTGTATCTCTTCTCGTTCCGAAGTTATTAGCGACTTTAGAACGCCATAAGACAGAGCTCACATGTAGCGTTAGGCGGCAACTGACTTTCAAAAGTGATTGTTTTTTAGGTGTGTACTTATAGATTGTGACACGACTGTTACGCTGCTTCAAACCAGAACATTGTATCTCTTCTCGTTCCGAAGTTATTAGCGACTTTAGAACGCCATAAGACAGAGCTCACATGTAGCGTTAGGCGGAAACTGACTTTCAAAAGTGATTGTTTTTTAGGTGTGTACTTATAGATTGTGACACGACTGTTACGCTGCTTCAAACCAGAACATTGTATCTCTTCTCGTTCCGAAGTTATTAGCGACTTTAGAACGCCATAAGACAGAGCTCACATGTAGCGTTAGGCGGAAACTGACTTTCAAAAGTGATTGTTTTTTAGGTGTGTACTTATAGATTGTGACACGACTGTTACGCTGCTTCAAACCAGAACATTGTATCTCTTCTCGTTCCGAAGTTATTAGCGACTTTAGAACGCCATAAGACAGAGCTCACATGTAGCGTTAGGCGGAAACTGACTTTCAAAAGTGATTGTTTTTTAGGTGTGTACTTATAGATTGTGACACGACTGTTACGCTGCTTCAAACCAGAACATTGTATCTCTTCTCGTTCCGAAGTTATTAGCGACTTTAGAACGCCATAAGACAGAGCTCACATGTAGCGTTAGGCGGAAACTGACTTTCAAAAGTGATTGTTTTTTAGGTGTGTACTTATAGATTGTGACACGACTGTTACGCTGCTTCAAACCAGAACATTGTATCTCTTCTCGTTCCGAAGTTATTAGCGACTTTAGAACGCCATAAGACAGAGCTCACATGTAGCGTTAGGCGGAAACTGACTTTCAAAAGTGATTGTTTTTTAGGTGTGTACTTATAGATTGTGACACGACTGTTACGCTGCTTCAAACCAGAACATTGTATCTCTTCTCGTTCCGAAGTTATTAGCGACTTTAGAACGCCATAAGACAGAGCTCACATGTAGCGTTAGGCGGAAACTGACTTTCAAAAGTGATTGTTTTTTAGGTGTGTACTTATAGATTGTGACACGACTGTTACGCTGCTTCAAACCAGAACATTGTATCTCTTCTCGTTCCGAAGTTATTAGCGACTTTAGAACGCCATAAGACAGAGCTCACATGTAGCGTTAGGCGGAAACTGACTTTCAAAAGTGATTGTTTTTTAGGTGTGTACTTATAGATTGTGACACGACTGTTACGCTGCTTCAAACCAGAACATTGTATCTCTTCTCGTTCCGAAGTTATTAGCGACCTTAGAACGCCATAAGACAGAGCTCACATGTAGCGTTAGGCGGAAACTGACTTTCAAAAGTGATTGTTTTTTAGGTGTGTACTTATAGATTGTGACACGACTGTTACGCTGCTTCAAACCAGAACATTGTATCTCTTCTCGTTCCGAAGTTATTAGCGACCTTAGAACGCCATAAGACAGAGCTCACATGTAGCGTTAGGCGGCAACTGACTTTCAAAAGTGATTGTTTTTTAGGTGTGTACTTATAGAGATTGTGACACGACTCTTCTCGTTCCGAAGTTATTAGCGACCTTAGAACGCCATCAGACAGAGCTCACATGTAGCGTTAGGCGGAAACTGACTTTCAAAAGTGATTGTTTTTTAGGTGTGTACTTATAGATTGTGACACGACTGTTACGCTGCTTCAAACCAGAACATTGTATCTCTTCTCGTTCCGAAGTTATTAGCGACCTTAGAACGCCATCAGACAGAGCTCACATGTAGCGTTAGGCGGAAACTGACTTTCAAAAGTGATTGTTTTTTAGGTGTGTACTTATAGATTGTGACACGACTGTTACGCTGCTTCAAACCAGAACATTGTATCTCTTCTCGTTCCGAAGTTATTAGCGACCTTAGAACGCCATCAGACAGAGCTCACATGTAGCGTTAGGCGGAAACTGACTTTCAAAAGTGATTGTTTTTTAGGTGTGTACTTATAGATTGTGACACGACTGTTACGCTGCTTCAAACCAGAACATTGTATCTCTTCTCGTTCCGAAGTTATTAGCGACCTTAGAACGCCATCAGACAGAGCTCACATGTAGCGTTAGGCGGAAACTGACTTTCAAAAGTGATTGTTTTTTAGGTGTGTACTTATAGATTGTGACACGACTGTTACGCTGCTTCAAACCAGAACATTGTATCTCTTCTCGTTCCGAAGTTATTAGCGACCTTAGAACGCCATCAGACAGAGCTCACATGTAGCGTTAGTCGGAAACTGACTTTCAAAAGTGATTGTTTTTTAGGTGTGTACTTATAGATTGTGACACGACTGTTACGCTGCTTCAAACCAGAACATTGTATCTCTTCTCGTTCCGAAGTTATTAGCGACCTTAGAACGCCATCAGACAGAGCTCACATGTAGCGTTAGGCGGAAACTGACTTTCAAAAGTGATTGTTTTTTAGGTGTGTACTTATAGATTGTGACACGACTGTTACGCTGCTTCAAACCAGAACATTGTATCTCTTCTCGTTCCGAAGTTATTAGCGACCTTAGAACGCCATCAGACAGAGCTCACATGTAGCGTTAGGCGGAAACTGACTTTCAAAAGTGATTGTTTTTTAGGTGTGTACTTATAGATTGTGACACGACTGTTACGCTGCTTCAAACCAGAACATTGTATCTCTTCTCGTTCCGAAGTTATTAGCGACCTTAGAACGCCATCAGACAGAGCTCACATGTAGCGTTAGGCGGAAACTGACTTTCAAAAGTGATTGTTTTTTAGGTGTGTACTTATAGATTGTGACACGACTGTTACGCTGCTTCAAACCAGAACATTGTATCTCTTCTCGTTCCGAAGTTATTAGCGACCTTAGAACGCCATCAGACAGAGCTCACATGTAGCGTTAGGCGGAAACTGACTTTCAAAAGTGATTGTTTTTTAGGTGTGTACTTATAGATTGTGACACGACTGTTACGCTGCTTCAAACCAGAACATTGTATCTCTTCTCGTTCCGAAGTTATTAGCGACCTTAGAACGCCATCAGACAGAGCTCACATGTAGCGTTAGTCGGAAACTGACTTTCAAAAGTGATTGTTTTTTAGGTGTGTACTTATAGATTGTGACACGACTGTTACGCTGCTTCAAACCAGAACATTGTATCTCTTCTCGTTCCGAAGTTATTAGCGACCTTAGAACGCCATCAGACAGAGCTCACATGTAGCGTTAGTCGGAAACTGACTTTCAAAAGTGATTGTTTTTTAGGTGTGTACTTATAGATTGTGACACGACTGTTACGCTGCTTCAAACCAGAACATTGTATCTCTTCTCGTTCCGAAGTTATTAGCGACCTTAGAACGCCATCAGGACAGAGCTCACATGTAGCGTTAGGCGGAAACTGACTTTCAAAAGTGATTGTTTTTTAGGTGTGTACTTATAGATTGTGACACGACTGTTACGCTGCTTCAAACCAGAACATTGTATCTCTTCTCGTTCCGAAGTTATTAGCGACCTTAGAACGCCATCAGACAGAGCTCACATGTAGCGTTAGGCGGAAACTGACTTTCAAAAGTGATTGTTTTTTAGGTGTGTACTTATAGATTGTGACACGACTGTTACGCTGCTTCAAACCAGAACATTGTATCTCTTCTCGTTCCGAAGTTATTAGCGACCTTAGAACGCCATCAGACAGAGCTCACATGTAGCGTTAGGCGGAAACTGACTTTCAAAAGTGATTGTTTTTTAGGTGTGTACTTATAGATTGTGACACGACTGTTACGCTGCTTCAAACCAGAACATTGTATCTCTTCTCGTTCCGAAGTTATTAGCGACCTTAGAACGCCATCAGACAGAGCTCACATGTAGCGTTAGGCGGAAACTGACTTTCAAAAGTGATTGTTTTTTAGGTGTGTACTTATAGATTGTGACACGACTGTTACGCTGCTTCAAACCAGAACATTGTATCTCTTCTCGTTCCGAAGTTATTAGCGACCTTAGAACGCCATCAGACAGAGCTCACATGTAGCGTTAGGCGGCAACTGACTTTCAAAAGTGATTGTTTTTTAGGTGTGTACTTATAGATTGTGACACGACTGTTACGCTGCTTCAAACCAGAACATTGTATCTCTTCTCGTTCCGAAGTTATTAGCGACCTTAGAACGCCATCAGACAGAGCTCACATGTAGCGTTAGGCGGAAACTGACTTTCAAAAGTGATTGTTTTTTAGGTGTGTACTTATAGATTGTGACACGACTGTTACGCTGCTTCAAACCAGAACATTGTATCTCTTCTCGTTCCGAAGTTATTAGCGACTTTAGAACGCCATCAGACAGAGCTCACATGTAGCGTTAGGCGGAAACTGACTTTCAAAAGTGATTGTTTTTTAGGTGTGTACTTATAGATTGTGACACGACTGTTACGCTGCTTCAAACCAGAACATTGTATCTCTTCTCGTTCCGAAGTTATTAGCGACTTTAGAACGCCATCAGACAGAGCTCACATGTAGCGTTAGGCGGAAACTGACTTTCAAAAGTGATTGTTTTTTAGGTGTGTACTTATAGATTGTGACACGACTGTTACGCTGCTTCAAACCAGAACATTGTATCTCTTCTCGTTCCGAAGTTATTAGCGACCTTAGAACGCCATAAGACAGAGCTCACATGTAGCGTTAGGCGGAAACTGACTTTCAAAAGTGATTGTTTTTTAGGTGTGTACTTATAGATTGTGACACGACTGTTACGCTGCTTCAAACCAGAACATTGTATCTCTTCTCGTTCCGAAGTTATTAGCGACTTTAGAACGCCATAAGACAGAGCTCACATGTAGCGTTAGGCGGAAACTGACTTTCAAAAGTGATTGTTTTTTAGGTGTGTACTTATAGATTGTGACACGACTGTTACGCTGCTTCAAACCAGAACATTGTATCTCTTCTCGTTCCGAAGTTATTAGCGACTTTAGAACGCCATAAGACAGAGCTCACATGTAGCGTTAGGCGGAAACTGACTTTCAAAAGTGATTGTTTTTTAGGTGTGTACTTATAGATTGTGACACGACTGTTACGCTGCTTCAAACCAGAACATTGTATCTCTTCTCGTTCCGAAGTTATTAGCGACTTTAGAACGCCATCAGACAGAGCTCACATGTAGCGTTAGGCGGAAACTGACTTTCAAAAGTGATTGTTTTTTAGGTGTGTACTTATAGATTGTGACACGACTGTTACGCTGCTTCAAACCAGAACATTGTATCTCTTCTCGTTCCGAAGTTATTAGCGACTTTAGAACGCCATCAGACAGAGCTCACATGTAGCGTTAGGCGGAAACTGACTTTCAAAAGTGATTGTTTTTTAGGTGTGTACTTATAGATTGTGACACGACTGTTACGCTGCTTCAAACCAGAACATTGTATCTCTTCTCGTTCCGAAGTTATTAGCGACTTTAGAACGCCATAAGACAGAGCTCACATGTAGCGTTAGGCGGAAACTGACTTTCAAAAGTGATTGTTTTTTAGGTGTGTACTTATAGATTGTGACACGACTGTTACGCTGCTTCAAACCAGAACATTGTATCTCTTCTCGTTCCGAAGTTATTAGCGACTTTAGAACGCCATAAGACAGAGCTCACATGTAGCGTTAGGCGGAAACTGACTTTCAAAAGTGATTGTTTTTTAGGTGTGTACTTATAGATTGTGACACGACTGTTACGCTGCTTCAAACCAGAACATTGTATCTCTTCTCGTTCCGAAGTTATTAGCAACCTTAGAACGCCATAAGACAGAGCTCACATGTAGCGTTAGGCGGCAACTGACTTTCAAAAGTGATTGTTTTTTAGGTGTGTACTTATAGATTGTGACACGACTGTTACGCTGCTTCAAACCAGAACATTGTATCTCTTCTCGTTCCGAAGTTATTAGCGACTTTAGAACGCCATAAGACAGAGCTCACATGTAGCGTTAGGCGGAAACTGACTTTCAAAAGTGATTGTTTTTTAGGTGTGTACTTATAGATTGTGACACGACTGTTACGCTGCTTCAAACCAGAACATTGTATCTCTTCTCGTTCCGAAGTTATTAGCGACTTTAGAACGCCATAAGACAGAGCTCACATGTAGCGTTAGGCGGAAACTGACTTTCAAAAGTGATTGTTTTTTAGGTGTGTACTTATAGATTGTGACACGACTGTTACGCTGCTTCAAACCAGAACATTGTATCTCTTCTCGTTCCGAAGTTATTAGCGACTTTAGAACGCCATAAGACAGAGCTCACATGTAGCGTTAGGCGGAAACTGACTTTCAAAAGTGATTGTTTTTTAGGTGTGTACTTATAGATTGTGACACGACTGTTACGCTGCTTCAAACCAGAACATTGTATCTCTTCTCGTTCCGAAGTTATTAGCGACTTTAGAACGCCATAAGACAGAGCTCACATGTAGCGTTAGGCGGCAACTGACTTTCAAAAGTGATTGTTTTTTAGGTGTGTACTTATAGATTGTGACACGACTGTTACGCTGCTTCAAACCAGAACATTGTATCTCTTCTCGTTCCGAAGTTATTAGCGACTTTAGAACGCCATAAGACAGAGCTCACATGTAGCGTTAGGCGGAAACTGACTTTCAAAAGTGATTGTTTTTTAGGTGTGTACTTATAGATTGTGACACGACTGTTACGCTGCTTCAAACCAGAACATTGTATCTCTTCTCGTTCCGAAGTTATTAGCGACTTTAGAACGCCATAAGACAGAGCTCACATGTAGCGTTAGGCGGAAACTGACTTTCAAAAGTGATTGTTTTTTAGGTGTGTACTTATAGATTGTGACACGACTGTTACGCTGCTTCAAACCAGAACATTGTATCTCTTCTCGTTCCGAAGTTATTAGCGACTTTAGAACGCCATAAGACAGAGCTCACATGTAGCGTTAGGCGGAAACTGACTTTCAAAAGTGATTGTTTTTTAGGTGTGTACTTATAGATTGTGACACGACTGTTACGCTGCTTCAAACCAGAACATTGTATCTCTTCTCGTTCCGAAGTTATTAGCGACTTTAGAACGCCATAAGACAGAGCTCACATGTAGCGTTAGGCGGAAACTGACTTTCAAAAGTGATTGTTTTTTAGGTGTGTACTTATAGATTGTGACACGACTGTTACGCTGCTTCAAACCAGAACATTGTATCTCTTCTCGTTCCGAAGTTATTAGCGACTTTAGAACGCCATAAGACAGAGCTCACATGTAGCGTTAGGCGGCAACTGACTTTCAAAAGTGATTGTTTTTTAGGTGTGTACTAATAGATTGTGACACGACTGTTACGCTGCTTCAAACCGGAACATTGTATCTCTTCTCGTTCCGAAGTTATTAGCGACTTTAGAACGCCATAAGACAGAGCTCACATGTAGCGTTAGGCGGAAACTGACTTTCAAAAGTGATTGTTTTTTAGGTGTGTACTTATAGATTGTGACACGACTGTTACGCTGCTTCAAACCAGAACATTGTATCTCTTCTCGTTCCGAAGTTATTAGCGACTTTAGAACGCCATAAGACAGAGCTCACATGTAGCGTTAGGCGGAAACTGACTTTCAAAAGTGATTGTTTTTTAGGTGTGTACTTATAGATTGTGACACGACTGTTACGCTGCTTCAAACCAGAACATTGTATCTCTTCTCGTTCCGAAGTTATTAGCGACTTTAGAACGCCATAAGACAGAGCTCACATGTAGCGTTAGGCGGAAACTGACTTTCAAAAGTGATTGTTTTTTAGGTGTGTACTTATAGATTGTGACACGACTGTTACGCTGCTTCAAACCAGAACATTGTATCTCTTCTCGTTCCGAAGTTATTAGCGACTTTAGAACGCCATAAGACAGAGCTCACATGTAGGGTTAGGCGGAAACTGACTTTCAAAAGTGATTGTTTTTTAGGTGTGTACTTATAGACTGTGACACGACTGTTACGCTGCTTCAAACCAGAACATTGTATCTCTTCTCGTTCCGAAGTTATTAGCGACTTTAGAACGCCATAAGACAGAGCTCACATGTAGCGTTAGGCGGAAACTGACTTTCAAAAGTGATTGTTTTTTAGGTGTGTACTTATAGATTGTGACACGACTGTTACGCTGCTTCAAACCAGAACATTGTATCTCTTCTCGTTCCGAAGTTATTAGCGACTTTAGAACGCCATAAGACAGAGCTCACATGTAGCGTTAGGCGGAAACTGACTTTCAAAAGTGTTTGTTTTTTAGGTGTGTACTTATAGATTGTGACACGACTGTTACGCTGCTTCAAACCAGAACATTGTATCTCTTCTCGTTCCGAAGTTATTAGCGACTTTAGAACGCCATAAGACAGAGCTCACATGTAGCGTTAGGCGGCAACTGACTTTCAAAAGTGATTGTTTTTTAGGTGTGTACTTATAGATTGACACGACTGTTACGCTGCTTCAAACCAGAACATTGTATCTCTTCTCGTTCCGAAGTTATTAGCGACTTTAGAACGCCATAAGACAGAGCTCACATGTAGCGTTAGGCGGAAACTGACTTTCAAAAGTGATTGTTTTTTAGGTGTGTACTTATAGATTGTGACACGACTGTTACGCTGCTTCAAACCAGAACATTGTATCTCTTCTCGTTCCGAAGTTATTAGCGACTTTAGAACGCCATAAGACAGAGCTCACATGTAGCGTTAGGCGGCAAACTGACTTTCAAAAGTGATTGTTTTTTAGGTGTGTACTTATAGATTGTGACACGACTGTTACGCTCTCTTCTCGTTCCGAAGTTATTAGCGACCTTAGAACGCCATCAGGCAGAGCTCACATGTAGCGTTAGTCGGAAACTGACTTTCAACAGTGATTGTTTTTTAGGTGTGTACTTATAGATTGTGACACGACTGTTACGCTGCTTCAAACCAGAACATTGTATCT
>JAVIWB010004904.1:0-112208 GCA_031893035.1 Dermolepida albohirtum | reverse complement strand
TTTAAGTTCTGTTTGATTTGAGTCTTACAAGCTTCTCTAATAAAATTTTTTGAAGTTGGATCTAAATATTTAACAGCCGCTTCGATGCTTGCGATCACCTCCTCGGTAGGAGTTTCGCGGTAAGACAAACAAAGTTTTAAACCTTTATTTAATAAGTCTATTTCTCCTCGATTAAAAGTCTCGGATGAATTATTGACGACGGGTGTTTCTTTTATAGGATTTTTATTGACATTCTTGTCTGATCGTGGGCATAAATTTTCGAATTTCTTGTTCAGACCTTTGATTTTCTTATTTAATTTGTGGTTTGTAATTTCCGCGATTTTTCTATAAAAGCAACACCAGTCTTGATATTCAGACTGATTTAAGTTTTTTGTTAGCTTTAAATGCAATTCATATAAATTTAGTTCTAATCTACTTCTTTTGCTGTACAGATATTTCATGTCCATTCCTTGTATATCTTGTGAAAAAGGAAGATTAGATTTTCTATTTTATTTTGAAGTTATTAATTTTTAGCTTTTTAAAATATATTTAGAATATAACTAATAAGCTTTCATAACTGATGAATATACAATATACTCTAGAAGGTCTCGAAATTCATTTTCTTCTAACTTAAGTTTTGTACCAATAACTTCATTAACGACATTTCTTAAACTTTTTGGTGTAATTGACTTACACTCATTTCGGATATGTTCAATTAGTTCTTTTATTGTATGATATGACTATTGTTCTTTCATACACCATTTCAATAACTTCCGATAATGAAATTTTGCAGTAACGAGTAGTGCTACCACTGCCACCCGTACATTTTACATATAATTAATATGTATTTATATTATCTGTCATACACTGACGAGAAGAATTGTATTATATAGACGTTAAATTTAATGTCATGATATATATATATATATATATATATATATATATATATATATATATATATATATATGTATATGCGTAAATACTTAATATGGGTCGCAGTGGCAGTACCGCTGCAACCCGTACTACCAATGAATTTCACGATGTACAGCCCAAAACTGAATAATAAAGCAGTTATTTCCTATTTTACCTATTAATGAAAATTATAGTTCCATTTTTAATGGTTAATTTCATATCGAATTTAATTAAAATCGCTTAGCGCACTTCGTTTTCCCAGTTAACGGCGTGTAGGTATGTAATATACTCGTATCAATATAGTAGCATACCATGTTTACGCTGAAACCAATTATTTGTTCATGAAATTAATAGCAGTGTGTTTAATGATGCAATATTTACGTTATCGACCTCGACAAATTTAATATTTCAACTTAATTAAATGGGTAAATGGAATACAAAACCCAGTCTACATCAGTAATTAATTTTACATTAAGGACGCACAGTTTTACCTCAAGAAGAATATTAATCCTTCCGTCCGAGAATAGGAAAATTCGAATTCATCAAAATAAAAAGTCTGCTCTTTTAGAATACTCTGGGTCTATTAGTATTGCGTGACTACTAATTTCGTTTTTTAAACCGTGTCTTCTACCGTATGTTAATTATTACTACGAGATATTCATATACTAATGTCAGTAATCTTCTGCTATTGTACTCACATGCTTGCTGCGATGTCAAACGCAAATCATCTAAACAACTCTATCAATGAAAATAACTACTCATACCTAATTTAATTGAATTTTATATAGAGTTACAAATATTTAGCGATTAGGTTATTTATGGTTACAATGTCATGATTGCACTGAAACGAATGCTGAAGTGGTTACTCGGATTATACAATACCTCTCTATTGTCCGAATAATGCTTGGTATTGTCATGATGAAATACCAGCCCTCTAGTATCAATCTTGTTAAGTATGTCTTCTCCTTCAACAGTATGCTAAGACAGATATTGCATGACTAAGCCAATCAAATTATCCGCCTAGCGTATACATTTTAAATGATTGTGCATAATGCTGCTATCTCATATATGTAAGTCGTACTATTTGCATTTATTCGTCTGATAGTTCGAAATATTCACCATACTCTCAGTTCAGTCACAATTTTAGGATAGGAAGGATACCTTTTCAGTGTTCTAGAAATAATTTAATTTATACAGTTACGCTTTACGAAATACAGACTTTTATTTATTTACTTCAGAAATATTTTTTCAAGTACATATATCCTTTGCAGGAACACATTTTACCTACAAGAAACGCAAAACAGCATGCTGCTTAGTTAATATTGAGCACGTTAGTGCTATTGTGCTTTTCAACGATGGTTGCCGTCCCGAAATTGACCTATATGGTCGCTTGCCACTTGCGAACTAAATCACTTTTAAATAAGATTGTGAAATCACCTAACAAAATTTTCAGAATCTGTGGACTATTATTTTCAACTACATTTTTAGTTTTGGAAATGTGTGAACGGATCATCCCTCGGATTAATCTTAGATCTATCAGCATCATGCACACGCTATTAGAAAGTTTCTAAATGGGCAATTTTTTTCATTATTCGGTAGGTTTTTTACCCGTTTGGAACTTGAATCTTGAATATGGGGTTTGTCCATTACAGGCTCCATTGAGGCTTGCTCTGAATTGTTTGTATATACTAATGCTTGTAGTATGCTCATTTTTAACTATAGCTTTGTGGTGTATGATTAAATGGATGTAAAAAGGCATGATTCTTTTTCCATACTTTATTAATTGAAAGTTCTTAGCAATGTTTCGAAAACACAGCACAAATAGGGAGAAAGTACATTTCACTTACTTGAACACTTTAATACCTAATTATGAAGAAATTCCTAAAATTCCTTTACTTTAGTGTGAGTCTACTATCTTTTCTTACTCAATAAATTCAAAGTGAATTCTCTTCAGGCTAGGCGACAACTTATAAGTAAAATTAATTATGTATTCTGCTTTAATTTAATTTTTGCTTTAATTTGGATTCCTTGCAATCCGTTGCAGAATAAAAGTTGCTATTATTATTATTGATTCTACTAGGATTTGAATATAGTTTATAAGAAAGTTGTTCATTATGTGGCAATCAACTTATTCATTGAATGAAATAATTGAGTAATAGTTTGTTGAATATCCATTTTTCCATTAGAATTTTTTGTTGGTAGATGATGATAGAAATTTTGTTTTGGATTTTACTACCATTATGGAATTTGAAATTCATACGTCATCATTGTTTATAATTTATTAAATGCAACCCTTCGACAATATTTTAGTGAAAAGGTACTATATAAATATTATATTTCGCTTACGATCAGTTTTATAGAGTAATCCAAGTGTTTCGTTTACTTTTAATTTCATACCAAAATATTCGCATTTAAAATAGCGAAATACCGAGGTCTTTACCTCTACCGAATTTAAGTCCTTGATTTTTTATATTACCATAATTTTGGAAAAGAACTAGGTTAGAAAAAAATTTTAATATTTTGATAACTAGGTAGAAAAAAACTTGTGAACAATATTGTCTCAATGCTATCTGCTTCTGGACTTTTGGGCTGGAACCACGTCACTTGTATATCTGCCGACATATCAGTTTAAGTGCAGTAGTTCAGCCCTGAAGATGTCCTATACAAATGGGTACGAAACGTCGGCAGATATACAAGTGACGCGGTTTCAGCCCGGAAGCCCAGAAGCAGATAGCTTGGACTACGACCGCGGAAGTCAACGTATCAGATTAATATTGTGTCAACTTTGTTCGAAAACTGAAAAGTCGAATATGAAGTTACGACGTCTAAATTCAAATTTTAAATTTAGCGACCATATTTTAGGTTTGTTAAAAAATTATAAATACATACATGTTACACAAAACGCTACAAATTTTATTTATTTTTTCAAAGGGACACATAAACAAATTAGTAATTCTATTACATCGTGAAATATATGCATATACATATGTGTATGTATGTCATATATGTACGTTATATACATATATTTTTGTGAAAAATTAAATTAAGACAAAATACGTATAGAGTATTATTACACTACTTTCGGCAGAGACTAGCTCCGCCTTAATGTCTTACCTCTAAGGAGCACTCTAATAGTTTCTAATTAATATTCTAGTAAATTTTATAGTGCTCTTCAAAGTAATATTAAATATTTAGATGTCATCTTCCTTCCTTAGAAAGTTAAGTGAATATTAGTTGAAGAAGTCCCATATTGATGTGATAATAATAAACTTACGTACGCTTATTCTATAACTGTATGGTATGTACTAAATGTAGATATGGCCAATGTATGTATACTATATACAGTACAGCAAAATACATAAACTAATACATATTTCTAGGCTATTCTTGCGTTTAAACTGTTACATTTTATTTTAAAACAGTGATGAATCTTTGCGAGCTTTATTTAATTCTGTAGTCCTTGATATTGAAGTAAGACTCCAAAGAAAATTATTAGTTCTGATGTACAATAACTCACCGCTCAAAACCAAGATGTACACTGTGTACAACTTGGTTTTGAGCGGTGTGGATCGCGTACGGAGTTTGATTTTCGTACAATTTTTTCGCCGTGTTTTACCAGGTGCGACACTTTGAAATTATCTGCTGATGATGACAACTTGGTTGTCGAAATGCGTATACAGAATTTACAAAAGTTAATGTGGAAAGGGGTTATATATCAACCTTATTGATCAAGTCAATCAACCACAGGCTCCATCAAATTCAACTAATATAGCAGAAATTCATGAAAAATTTAAGATGCACAAGAAGCAAGTGGAATGAAGAGTATACAAAAGGATGCAAATATACATACATACATTCTTTCTACATTTTTTAATAGAATATCTGAACACCCTATGCAAATATTTCGTTAAATAAATGTATATATGTACACATTTCAGTTTAAAATTCCATCTTTTCGAATTCTTCTGTTTCTTTCCAATAAAAGGGATCAAATAAATATTGCTAATCTTTTCTGCAAATTCTAATTTATATAATTACATTGTACCACTAGTTGATTGATGAATACTACATCAATCAACTATTTGTTATTAATATTTAGTTGCTTTAAATGTCATCAAAATTTTTGTTAAATGATTCGAGATTTTTAAAAAAGAATACTACTAATTATATAATAATAATGTAGATTCATGACAGAAATTTATTTGGTTGGCATATGCTACATGCTGCGTTTAATGAGTAAAATTTAAAACTACTTAGTTTCAAGAAACTAATGTTTATTAATACGAGGGTAGTTTGACAAGTAGTGAGAATGGAAAAGAAAAACGAATTTTTTAAATATAAAATAATTTTTAAGACGAAACATGCTATATCGATTAAATATAACTTTTTATAGATAAAATTTTCTCTTCTCAGAAAAACAGGACAGTTACTTTTGTATCAACACAGTAGCCTGTTTTCTTTTGTATTACTATTATGTAATCCTCTATCGACATTGTCTTTATGTGTAGATGTATTTATGAATATAATTTTTGTATAATACGAGGGTAGTTTGACAAGTCGTGAGAATGGAAAAGAAAAACGAATCTTTTAATTACAAAATAATTTTTATTTTTCAATATATTCTCCTAAAAGAGCAATACATTTATTCCAACGGTGCTCCAATGCCCTTATGCCATCTCTAAAATGCGATTCCGGAAGGCTTGCAAAATACTCATTTATGAAGATGATAAGCTCGTCGTTAGACGAAAATTTCTTTCCACCTAGTGCCGTTTTCAATTTTGGAAAAAGATGGAAGTCGGAAAGGACTAGATCCGGCGAATAATTCGCATGGGGTAATAATTGGAAATGCAACTCGTGGATTTTGGACATCGCAACTGGGCTGGTATGCGAGGAAGCGTTGTCTTGGTGAAACAGAATTTTTTCTTTGCCATTCCTGGCCGTTTAGCACGAATCTCAACATTTAATTTTTGTAGAAGTTCTGCACAATATTATCCGTTTATTGTGACACCTTTCTGTAGGTAATCAATGAGCAAAATGCTCTTTGAATTTCAAAAAATTGATGCCATCACCTTGTTTGTCGCTAAAGTGGTTTTCGATTTCTTTGGAGGTGAAGAACCACGTTCTAACCATTGTTTAACAAATCTCCTACAAAAATCAACCGGACTCCACTTATAAAGGTCTAAACACTCATTGGAAATGCACAAACGAGTGAACTTTTGATCAGTCATAAGCAATTGCGGCACCCATCTTGCCGAAAGCTTGGAAAGGCCCAATTCTTTCGTTAAAATGTGGTGTACGCGTTCTGTTGAAATATTTACCATGTCTGCTACCCCTATCAATTTGAGTCGTCGATTTTGCGTAATAATATTATGGATTTTTATAATCATTTCCTTAGAAGTCACAATTTTGGGTGCTCCAGAGCGCGCTTCATCAACACAGCTTGTTCTACCACGTTTAAATTCATTTATCCATCTACTTATTGTGGCGGATGATGGAGCAGATTCACCTAATGTTTCCCGTAACTCATCTTTTATTTCGGTAGCTTTCATACCCTTAATTACGAAGTATTTAATCACCGCACGATACTCTGCTTTTTCTATTTTAACAAAACGACGTGTTGCTTCTTTTTCAATCAGCTGTTAAAAATAAACTAATCAACCGATTTATATAAATACCGGAATGTAAACATATAAATAGGCAACCTAAATTACAGTGCATTTGTTTTACCAATAAGAGCGCCACCTATGTGTCATTCTCACTACTTGTCAAACTATCCTCGTATAAAACAATCATCTGATTGAGTATATTTTTAAAAGCTTCTCAAAAAAGTCTTTTATCACAAAGATAAAGGTTTTTATCGCAACTTTAGTATTTTTTTAATTAAGGAATTGCTTTTCCTTTAAATGATGTCGAGCCAAACATTCAAAAAATAATGTTTTATTAAAAATATGTATGATGAATGAGGCATATACTGTATAATCTTTGTTTCCATATTGTTTATTATACATATGCAAAGTGTCATATTATAACATCATAACCTTGACCATTGTATTTTCAAATTCTCATGCATTAATAATATGTACAGAATCCATTTGGTGGTATGCTTTTTCTTTCGAAACAGAAGCTTTTGGACTTATTCTGGAGCTTTACATTTATCTAAGCAGTAGGATGTGCTTCAAGAATCACTGTTTGTGGGATAAGCGTTTATTCAACATCGTGTCAATATTGTTGTAGAACTATAGTAAAGTTCTTATTAAGAGTTAATTATCGAAATGTTTTGAAAACCAGTGTCTTTAAGGCAAATATTCATTAACAGTATCGAAAGTTATTTTTAAAAGATATTTCCAAAATGAAATATATCGGATTAAAAATAGACGGGATATTCCTAGTTTAATGTACAAATGTATATGCAACAATAAAACAATTTATGAACTTTATACATCTACAAAATTAACAATGAGACAAAGTTACTTGATTTAATGTTTATTAATATCGATTTTAGCTTTTAAATCAGGCTACTCTCGATATTTAAAACTGTTCCGGTTAGATTTACATCTTCTACATATTTTGTTCCATTTACTAAAACCTATAGTATTTGTATTTGTTTGTATGTATGCTCAAATATCGTTGTTTAATATTTGATTTCTATTTAGGTTTGTATATTCGCATATATTCGTTCATTTCCAGGGCCAATATTGCATATAGTTAAACGCAGTTTATTTCAATAGAATTTTATGTAAGCCACATAAGCGAATTTTATTATGGCCATAAACCAAACATGACAAACATGACGTCATCCTTTATGTCTGTCTCACTCTCGCTGCACCGATGGATGAGCTGCGGATGCGCGTTGTTCTTTCGGGTCTACGTGCGTATTAGGCCTTATTTCTCGAACCTTCTAGAACGCTTTCTTCCAGTACCCCCTTTTGCCCTTGGCGTGCATTTTGGCGTTGACTGCGTGTGTGTGATATTCATACAGGATCAGACGTTCGTAGGGACGGTCGCTTGTTCACCAGCGATAGGGGTTCCTCAATTAGAGAGTTATTGTATAAATTTCGAAATAAATTGAATAATATATATTTATAAGATTTCAAAGATATTTGGATGTGAGATAAATAATAATATAGAAAAAAAAGCGACGTTATCTTCGAATGTGATTCGTACAGCGAAACCTGTCCACTAACTACAGGTATGTGTTTAGTAGCGCCATTTGAAATGCTTGTTTTGACAGAATTGTGCTCTTTGTGGGTTCCTTCTTTCCCCCTTCCTTCGTTCATCATTTTTTTCATCTGTATGTGTGGGGCCTGGCTGACATCAGGATATCAGTGCGTGAGGAACGATAAGTAGGTCAGACCGATTTGTTATTCGGCATATATTTCGTCACGTACTCAAGTTGAGAGATCCATATATATATATATATATATATATATATATATAATTATTTTGTTTATTTTCTTTGTTTTCTTATGTAAAGTACTGTCTCGTAACTTTAACACTAGACATTCGTGAATCATATAATCATAATAAGTATCTGCCTACTAATTCATCTTGTATTATTATTATATTCTTTTTCCTTTTCTCGAGATATCTAGTACCTTGAGTTAGTTGTTTGTAAACTGATATTACTTCTAGAGTTTTGTGTGTATCAACCAATTAAGAACCTGTGCTGCCGAAGCACTGTAATAAAACAAATAAAAAGAACAATTCCTCATTAAAACTTGTTAATATAGACTGGTACTTTGTTTAAGTTTTGGGTATTACATGATATACCAAATTGATTCATAAGAAAGTCTTCTTAGGAGTTAACGTTCTTAAGAGACTTAACTAAATTGTCGGCGCTCAACTTTTGAACTTCCCTAGAGACCTAAACCTCCATCAGTTATATATAAAATTCGTATTACCAAACAAATATTTTAAATTACCTGTATGGTGTATAATGTAGAAATCCAAATAAGCCAATATTAGTGTTTCAGTTACAAATCAAATTGTGACATTTATATGTACATGCTGAAGCAAAAGGTAATCATGCCTGTCCTTAAGGTATGCGATGACGAATCAGTACTTTATTATCCTGATGAAAGAGGGTAGCACCAATGCAAGATCTTAGTTGTTTTTCAACTTGGTAATCCTTTAAAACGTAATTGTCAACATTTGCGTACACTCTGATGGTAAGAATATTTGTTATTTGTATAGAAAGCGAACAGTTTCTAGCTTATTTTGAAACATGGAAAAAATGAACTACAAATCAGTGATTAAAATGTTATTTTAAAGAACAGAAGAAAAGATGAAATCAAAGCTGAGCGATTGCAACCATAAAACGATGGACATCTTAGGACATGCCTGGACCAGTATATTTTACGAACAACAACGTGAACACTCAAGAGACATGTATTACAAAAATTATTACAAAAGTACATGACATGGTGGTAGATGATTGTCAAATAAAATTACGCAAAGTATCAGAGTATCAGAGGCACTACATATTTCGTTAAATTTTCATGAATTGAGTATGAAAAAACTATGTGCAAAATGAGGGTCAGATTTATTTACACTTTTCGAAAGTGTTTTTTCTTCAGAATAATGCGCATATCCATACTTCGACTGCGACTGATAAAAATTCATCAACTACATTTCGAACGCTATTCTTCATCCAGCTTATGTATTTGTCAAATCAGATCCTATGGGTCTTCCTTCCTCTAAACTGAAAGCTTAACTCTCTCGAAAAAAAAATTGGATCGATGAGGTAGGCTTTCCTTCTTCCGAATTTGAAGCTTAACTCTATTGTTAGAAAATTTGATCGATGAAGAGGTCATCACCGAAACTAACACATTTTCCGATAGAGTAATGTATTGTCCTGGGCATAGTAGGATAATAAATAACGCCCGTAAGTCCTGTTATTAAGATCCTAGAGGCCTTAAGTCAATAGTGAAGCAAAAGATGGATCAATAAAACACATTCCGTATTAAGTTAAAGAAATAAAGGAAGCGAATCCAAGTACTATTATTAGCTTATTATATTTTGTAATACACGGTATTTTTAAAAAGATATAGACTAGATAGATATTTAAAAGAACGCGGGAAAGAGCAAACTATTGACTCATTGTTACGGACTTTTTTTGCAAAATATTTGGAATAACTTTAAATTAATATTTTGACCATAATTGTACCTTAATGACAGTTAAAATAAAAATAAAAACATATGCTGACAAATACGAGAGGGTAATAAGAGTAACAAAGAATAATAAAACGAAAATTGGTCGAATACTTTGTAACACCTAAGTTCTGATTGGGACTTCAAAAATTATTAATGCTCGTATTTTTGGTTAGTTGAACGATTCGCTAACTTGCTTTTAGAGTGTTTACAAGCTCAATAATTTGTGGAGAGTGATAGGGTTCCTTATTAATACGATGTTCGAAAGCGCCACAATATCGTGCCTTAAAACCCCTTTGTTAATACGGAGAATCCGCTAAAATACGTTAGTAACTTATTAAAGATCAGGACCTCGTATACCAAAAAATAATGAAAAAAAAGACATAACGGCATTGAAACACTAAGCAGCATTATTGTAAGCTCAATAATAGTGTATCAAAAGGAGTAAGTAAAATTAAATAATTACGTGTCTACGGTAGGTTTTGGTTGATTGAAAAGCCAAGTAAAAATTAATTCATTTAACTAAATAATTGTATAAATATTTTGAAATTGGAATAATTACGTCTATTATGTGTCTAATATTCAAACACAAGGTATGAAATAATTGATTCAATTACGGAATTTAGAAATGAACTAAAAAAAAACTGAAATGATCATGTGTCAAGGCTACGTGTCATTATTTAGATAATTTAGATAACAAAGGTATGGAATAATTTAATTTAGTTAACGAAATAGCATAGATTATGTAAACTAACTAAGGTAAATATATAAATTCTTTTTGCCAGTGCTATACGTATAGTCGGTTCACATCAGGTAATGCAATTATGCATAAGCCCCTAATGGACTCACCTCTGCCTCTGAGGCACAACCACAAAATAATTTCAAGATCAAATATACAAGCTCATGAAATTCAGCCTCCGCTGAATTAACTACTAATTATAAATTTAAAGAATCACAATAAATTCTGACTTAGCTGAGGGCTAACTGTTGTTGTTAATGCAAACGTTTAAAAAATGAAAAGAAAATTAGGAAAGTTAGCAGAAGGCTAGCTATCCTCGATTAATTCACATAAAATAATTAATTAAAATTACTGTTCATTACCACAGTCTTTAGCTTGACTTAGCACTTTAAGTTGTTGACAAAATAGGTCTAACTGTGAAATAGTATATTTGTGCGAACGGTTTAGTGTCCCAGGTGCAATACTCCAGCACGACGATTACTCACTGACTGGATATTTCCGAATAGTTTGGTCAGTGATCAAATTCGGCTTATATGCAGAAGTGCCTCGTTCACGTAACCTGCATTAACTATGGGGGTGTTTCGGAGATGCGCATCGGATGTGGGGACAAATCCCCAAAATAAAAACTCTTGAGTTGGCGGTGAGGGTATCAAGCGTGTCCTACCTAGATATCACAATTTTAAATTCCACAGTGCCACGTACCTAAGGTGCCAAAAAAAGCCCTTCCCATATTAAAGGGACAGCCAATAGACTTTTATAGCCAGTCTATTTAAATGCAACTCAGTGATTAATTGGAAATTCAATTAATTTTCTCCATTAATTATGCTCGATTATTTAATTCAAAATTGAACTAATAACTGGCCGGGACTCGGAACTTGTACATTTGTTGACAGACGAATGAATAAGGGGATGAGGAGTAGCCAACATCACTTAAAAATGAACCCAAATATAAGCAAAAATCGTTTTTGGATTAATGGGTAGATAATAACAAAATTATCAGGGATAAGTTAACTCAATACGGGGATAATAATTTCAAAGTCTCATTAACAACCTTACAATGTTTAAATCTGGAATTTAATAATAGTATTCCATAGTCTCTGATTATCTATATGTACAATATGTCCTAACTATGTCTTAGCTCGATTTTATCAAATACTAACACAAATCCAACTGCTTCCGAATGACATTCTACTAATTCCATATTTTATAGTTAAACTGCTTGCTGTTCTTAAATACTATATTAAGCTTACCTAAATTTTGCTTCTTAATCTTTAGTTTAACATTCAGGCTTTTATAAATGCTATAATTATAGAGTAGAGTATAATTTGTTCACGCTCGTGATTCTTCTATTAACTTCAATCTCTAATTCTCCTTGTACACCGGATCAATTATATTTCCCCGTTGCCGTTTCTTTTTCACATTTATATTCAATTTGTATTTTTAATTTCTGTTCCATGCATTTTTAAACTTTGCTGTAAGTTCTTTTCTGTGTTTGAACAAAAGTTAATAGATCAGTCACGTATACAACTTTTGGAATGCAGATTTGGTTTAGATATCTCACTCCTACTCCTACGCCTTTAAGTCTCATTTTTCCCGGCTTTTCCAGATTATGGCAATTTTAACTTTTTTTGGTTCGATAGTTATACAGGACTTAAAAAAAGAGTAAAAGGTAAGTAAACTTAAAGAGCAGAGTAATGCAACATACTGAAATTATAAAACTGCCTAATCTGCAGAGAATTTCGTCAGTTTCTTGTTATAGTCGGATGTTTCTAAGATACGAATGACACATAATTTTTCGATCCGCCACGAATGTAAAATTTAATTTTTTTTTTCCAATCCAAACAATAAAAAACAATGTAAATGATTGGCAACGAGGATATGTGTTGAAACTCCATTTGAAGAAGTACGAGTTTTAAATACTTTTTGTTTTACCGCATTATATTGTTTCACTGAAAACTTTATCATTCACCTAATAAAGCTAAAATTTAACATTAATGAAGATACTAATATCAAGTAACGAAGGAAAAATGATGTGCCTGTAAGCCTCTTAAAATAGGACGCACAAATGTTTGCTGATTAGTATGCACAAGGGCATTTACATCAAGCAACGTTATGTGGCAGACTACTCAACATATGTACAATATGCAAAAGAATATCTGACTTTAAAATGAACGGTAATGATTTTAATATATTTTTGAAAATACTGCTTAATTATACGTGTGACTTCTTCATTATATATTATATTACATGCTCGTGCTAGTATAACGTTTTTCAAACTTATATATAATGAAATAAATAGGTTTATTATTATGTTTTTGACAAAATGTATTTCTTGTGAAAGAACAAAAATACGAATTTTTTAAAACATATTTACTTATTTTATGTACTTTAGGAAAAACATTTAAAAATAACCTCAAGAAAAAATTGTGTATCAGATATACTTTAACTTGCATCAGAGTACCAACCCGCAGGCATTCAATATTGTTGTTCGTTTACTTGCATTCGTCTTTCCAAAAACGTAATATCAAATTTATTTTGTTTAAAATATAGGTATGTTGAATTATGTATGAAACCGTCTGCCTCGAGTGCAAAGTTAAATAGAATGATCGTGTTTTATTTAGAAAAATTATACAATTAACTTTCATGCGCAACTGTGAACCTATTTTACACGAATTTAAGCAGCGGTGTAAATATGCACGGAGAAAATTAGAAAACAGATCACTGCTAAAAACGAATATACTGTTGTATGCTGTGATTAAATTTAATTAAAAAATATTTCACTTTATGAAATTATACACATATTTGTACGAATGAGAAAATGGAATTTAAATGAAAAGTTGCTCGTTCTTAAAAAGTAGTAATATAAGAAAGACTCAAAACTTAATTAGTTGAAAATTAAATCATATAAATTTCGCAATCAAAAGTATGAGAGACTGAGCATCTATAAATGTTATTGACTATAAGGCTAATATCTTAAAGAAAATACAACTAAATAGTACTACAATTAATCAAACATATTAAGAGGAAAAAATGAAACTTAGTGTATAATAATAATAATAATAAGCTTTATTTTACCATCAATTATAAAGTACAAATAAGGAGGTAACGTCATTGTCTATGATTTGGTATGTGTGTGTATGTACGTGTATATGTACTGTGTGTAAGCGTGGTGTAAACATACATACAGTTTAATATTTGATTAATTTAATCTTCTCTTGGAACTCCGTTATTGTGTAGAATCTGTTTTGTAAAAGAAATGTTTTTATGTCATTTCTGAATTTCAAAATGGATTTTTCAGTCCACGATAATGGCAACCTGTTAAACATATCCAAATGTTTGTGTTGGGTAGCAGTAGTACGTAGCCTATGGTTGGGAAGAAGTACTTGTTGTCTGGTTCTCAGTTGTATTGCTCTTCCCTCTCCTTTCCTTTTCTTGGCTGGTAGTTCTCGTTTAGCACGCAGCAATTGCTTGTATATGTATGTGGAGGTCAACGTCATTATCTTATTTTTTATGAATATAGGTCTACAATGTGTCGTTATATTAACTCATTCTATTATTCGTAATGTTTTCTTTTGTAAACTAAAAATGTCATTTGCATGCACTGAATCGCCCCATAGTTGGACACTGTATGCCATCCGCGAGTGAAAAAGTGCGTGATAGGCTGTTTTTGCAGTTTTCTTATTTGTAATGGCTCTGATTCTCCGCGCTGCATATATTGCACAAGAGAGTTTTTTCGAGAGAGCGTCCACTTCATCTTCCAGGTTAGTCTGGTATCTAAATTTATTCCCAATATTTTCACTGACCCTGCATTCGCGGGCGTTTCTTTCCTTTTGGAAGTGAATGCCAGTTTGACAGTTTTGGCTTCATTAAGGACAAGCCTGTTTGCCGAAAACCATGCCATGGCCTCCGACAGCGTTTCGTGCGATATATATATATATATATATATATATATATATATATATATATTGCATACATTCCAGCTTCTATATTTAATCAGTACATTTTAATGCACTGATACATTGACTCCTTAAATAATTTTTTACTTTAGTAGGCTGAATTCGTCAAAAACCTTTTGCGACAGTACGGAAGCAGGAAGCAATTAAACGTGGCAAAAATCATGGCCCATGAAATCAATGACTGATAATATTAAAACAAACTTGGGATTTCTAAACACAGAGTAAAAAAACCAATATTTTACAGAAATATCCTATTCAATATGGAGATCATTTTTAATTAAAAGAAAATTTAAATAAGGAAATGACAGAGTTTATGACCGGTCATCTAGTGAAGTCTCCGAACTGAGTAAAGTTTAAATTAACACCACACTCTTTCAAAGCCAACCATGGATATTCTAATAAGATTCTGCGCCAACTCATAACCCCAAAACTATCTAGACTAAAACCTATTCAAATTTATTAAGCTTTATTATCTCAAAAGACTAGCTCTTTGCCAATATAAACTCTTTAGATTCGAATTGTCGTTTATTTTGTTAAACGTAGATATGGAAACTTCCAAGCAAACTTTGACACGAACGGTGGCTAATTTTCGAATACGGAAAGCGGGTGACGCAATTAATAGCTGGCCAGTGCGAATCGAAGCTTGTATTAAAGCCAAAGTAACCATCTTAAATAATATTACTTTATTAATTTTCATTTTCATTTTATCGGATAAAATGTGTGTGACGATATTTATTTCGCTGATAGGTACATAATGTATTCAAACAATTTCATGAACGACCCCTTTATAAACTTTCTCAAATAGCGGAATGATTATATAATACATTATTATCCCTGTATGAGGCACATGTATTGTAATATACGTATCACGATTTCTGGACCAAAACAAAAAGTGGTAATAAAATTTTATTTTAAAAACTACTTCGGAAACAATCGCAAGGTGATATTGAATGAGTGGTCGCACATAAGTCATTCGAAGACAATCAGTTTCTTCGATGCTAAAATCTTACATCACTCTGAAGTCGTTCCTTAACTCAAACGGTCGATGCAGTCTTCTATTCAGGTTTTTAGCATTTCCGTGACTGACTTTTCTTCACGACACATTAGTGTACACGTTATGTGTTATTGTTACTCGTCTTATAGCCAAAAATTTATGATAGTGAACTCACAATATTTGTAAATTCAGCTCGGACACACACTTTATATTCCAATAATTGAAAATCGCTTTAAAAAAAAGAATTTATACAAATAGAAATAACAAGCGTTTTAAAAGGCATTATCCTAGAAAATTTCGCACAAACGTTTCAGCGGAATCCATTATTGAATTACTTTCAACTTACGTTTATTTATTATTCCTATTTTCATTTAAATATTTTTATTTATATGTGTATATAAATCATTTTTCTATTACATTATATATTACAATATACATTTTTTCTATCACATTATACAATTTCCATGGCACGTGTGAAATTTAGCCGATAACTCTAATTTACTTCCTAATAAATTGTTTATGATTTAGATTTTACCTTCATAAATTTGTTAGCTTCAATTCAATTAATTCAGGGCGAGTAGATAAACAGTTATGATTTATTAGTTAAATATTACCTTTATATATGTATTATTATAACTTAATTATGAGCTCGTTAGATGGTTAGCCATAGTTGTTCATTTTTGCTAGCCGACTATTAATTAGTAAACCGTCAGCTACTTACAATAGTTTTTTCCTATCACATAATCTTTTGTTCTTCATAGACCACAGACAACTATACGCCATCAAGTCAATTATTTAATGTAACTATTGATTCAGTAGTGAACTGAACATTATTTTCTTATGTAATTTATTATTATTATTGTTAGTTTCTTTGTTTTTTTATCAGAAAGTGCTTATTAAGTTGTACTAGCTGAAACCAACTATACGTATAAGTGAGGATAAGTAATTAGAGACTCAAACTGCAACTAAGACGTTTCCTTTTTTAAAATATTTATCTAGTATAAATTTTTTTAGTGCTTAACTTTTATTTTTTAGCTATAAAAGGGGCCTCCTCCTTTTCTCTTTGTTAAGAAAATACCAAACTAATTTTATTGGGTCACCTTTTACTTCAGTATTAGTTTAGGGCTTTCAGGGTAACATTAGTGTGGCGTCCCATTAGATCTTATTAATGGCGAACATTCGCACTTTCCGAATCTATTTCTTGAGCCAATTTTAGCACCCTGGAAGTCAATCAAAGGGATCGTTTAAAGTGAGGATACGGGCATTTATTTATTGTCCTACTAAGCGCAGGACGGGACGTTTCAAAGTGGTTCAAAAGATTAACTGGATTTCTATGTTCAGACGTAGCTTCCTGTTCTGGATTCTATGCAAAGTATTCTAGTATATTGGCTAATTATTGCTATTGTACTGTTGACTTTATGTTTTAGCATTAAATTCAAACAAAATTTTACTAAATTGGAAATTTTTCCAGCGAGAAAATTTATTAACTTTTATTAGTAAGTAGTAGTTGATAGGTGTTTATACTGAAAGACAATTTAATATTTTGAGAATTAACTCAATAAATAATAATACTAATAATAATAATAAATAAAACAATCACAACTTTTAAAAATTTAAAAACTCTTAGTCAACAAACCAATTAAAAATTTCTATACAAAAAGAGATGCATTAGCAAATATAATCATATGTGTTTGATGCTTGAACTTTAGTACTTCTGATTCCTATTTTTTACTTATAAATTTCCTTCATAGATGTCCTTTCCATTTTTATATCTCAGGAGCACTTTTATCCTAACTTAAGCTATTATATTTTTCTTTCCGCAGATGGTATTTCAATAAATAATAATTTAACACATTAAATTTTTCTTCGAAGTTATCGAGTTCACCAATCTTATTTACCACTAATTACTACACTATTTATTAATTGCGAAAGAGCTCATTTTTCAGTTATTAACAGTTATTAATTAAACAACAACAAAATTGTATTATTTTATATCAACTCCTTTCTACTTTCAATATTCTTTTAATCTTTCCCAAAACTACAAAATTTACAATTGCTTTTCTCATATGTTGAACTCGGATATAACGTACCCGGGTTATAGCGAACACTTGCATATTACGACCAAATTGAAAGCGAATAGCGAAAAAGGTCATTTTTGCATGTAATTATGGATGACTATAACGAATTCGTTTATAGCGAACCCTCGCATATACCGCCGGTATTAATAAATGAAAATTTCTTTATCGTTCGCTCGAAATGAACTAGGTCACAATAACTTTACAGCGTATATAGGTGTCATCGCATCGTGTATGCATCTTGCCTGCTGTACTGGTGATTCCCACTACGATGAGACGCGAGGATCTACCTAACTATGTACAAACGTCTGCTGGTGTTTAGTGTTGTAAAATTTAGTTTATCGCTGAATATTCGCATATACAGTACATAAATAAAAATGGTTAAGGTTAAACGTAGATCCTTTACAGTTGCAGAAAAGTTAAAAATTATTGCAGAACTAGAAAACGGTCGTGCGAATAGTGACATTTGCCGCGAATATAATTTATCCAAATCTACAGTTTCTACAATTGCCAAAAATAAGTGTAAATTAAGGGGGACTGCCAACTTGAATGTGTCCAAAATAAAAAAAGTTAGGAAACCTATAAGGAGAGGTGTCGATAGTGCGTTGCTCAAATGGTTTACCTTAAGAAGAGCCGAAACCATGCCTATAACCGGTGATATTTTGCAGTCTAAAGCAGAAGAACTAGCAAAATTATCTGGTAATAACGAATTTGTATGTAGCAGGGGATGGATAGAGAGATTTAAAAAGAGATACAATATCAACGCGGGAAAAATACACGGGGAAGCTGCAAGTGTGTCAAAGGATGATGCAACTTCTTGGTTAAAATATGTGTGGCCAGATGTGAGAAGAGGATATAACGATGAAGACATATTTAATGGCGACGAAACGGGTTTGTTTTATAAAATGACTCCTGATAAAACATTAAAATTCCGTGGAGAAAGATGCATCGGTGACAAACAAAGTAAAGAATGCATAACAGTTTTTGTTTGCGCAAATATGATAGGAACAGAAAAGCGAAAATTGTTGGTCATAGGAAAGGCAAAAAATCCTAGATGTTTTAACAATACCCACAATTTGCGTGTAACCTACACAGGTAATAGAAAGGCCTGGATGACGTCGAAAATTTTCGAATGTGAGCTAAGAAAGTGGGATAGGGAGTTAGAGAAGAATAGACGGAAAATTTTGTTGCTAGTGGACAACTGTCCGGCTCACACACGTCTACATTTCAATTTTATTAAACTTATTTTCCTACCTCCTAATGCCACAGCAACTTTGCAACCTATGGACCAAGGCGTAATTCGCTGCCGCAAATCACATTACCGAAGACTTTTTTTAACTCGTTTAATTTACTGTCTCGAGCGTGAAATGGAATTTAAAGTTTCTTTGCTGGACGGCGTAATATTGACAAGCAAAGCTTGGCAAAAAGTGTCGTCAATGACTATCAAAAATTGTTTTAAACATGCTGGGTTATATAGTAGCACTGATTTTGATAAGGATGATGACCTTACTCTTGCACAATTGATTTTAAAACATAAAAATGATAATCATAACGATGATAACTTACTACTGCCAGTATGGGTAAAACAAAACAATGTAAATATATTTAACAACGAGGAAGAATTAATGGGTTACTCGGAATTTGATAACGATTTAATAACTAATGACTTTCCAACTGATGCGGTAATTGTGTCAGAAGTTTCTCAGCAAGAACAAGAGGAACATGACAATGAGGCTGAAGGAGCAGAAGAACTCGAGCCTGAACCACCAATAATAATGGATGTATTTAATGCTATAACTTTGGTATCCACTTATACTGAAACATGTGACGTTGGGAATGACGTAAGAAACACGATTGATTTATTACAAAATAGAATCGAAAAAGTTATGTTGGAAAAAATTTCTGTGCAATCTAAAATAACAAATTACTATTTACCTCAATAATATGTATGTTCTATAGTATAGTTGTTTTTCATTCTATAAGTGTCTATATCTATTTACTTGTTAGAAAAATAAATATGTATTTGTTTTAACATTTCTAGTGTATTTTATTATACGTATGAAACGATTAAAATAGGAATTTTTTGTTATAACAAAATATAAAAAGTAATGATTTACTTTAGCATTTCTGTTGTATGTTTTATTGCGTGTATTAAAACAATTTTAAAATAGCGTTTGCGATTATAGCGAACACCTGCTTATAACGAACGTTTATTCAATGCCCTGCGAGTTCGTTATATCAGAGTTCGACTGTATATCGTTATATACACTATCGCTCATAAGTTTTTGGTCACTCGCATTTAGTCCGTAAATTGTAACAAAAATCAAAATTGAAATATTAATATATTTTTATTATTTATGTATATGAAAAATACATATTTTTACATCTAAAATAAATTGTTCTATTATATAATATATTTAACTAAATTTTAGACTCGTCTATATGCTCTCCTTCATTTTTAATCACTGCAGCACACAATCGAGGCATTCTTTCGATTAATTTTTGCAATGTCTAAGGTTTTATTTTATCCCTTGCCCCTTGCAGGTTCTTCAACATATCAACAGCAGATGTGGGGGCCGATTTTCTCACCTCCCGGTCCAGTTCTTCCCACAGCAACTCGATGAGACTTAAATCGGGACTCTGGGGAGGCCACGCCATAACTTTTATAGTTCCCTCGTCCTCCAATTTCTGTAAATATTCTCGGCATGGTTTGCAAATGTGTTTGGGGTCATTATCTTGTTGGAAGATAAAATTTTGACCCGAAATTTTAATTCCAGAAGGGATAGCGTTTTTCTCTAATATACGCTTATACTGTTCTTTTTTGGTATATCTTCGATTTTTACGAGATCGCCCACATTTGATCGAGAAAAGCAACGCCATATCGTAACTGAACCTCCACCGTGCTTAACAGTAGTGGGGGCTACGCATTCTTCCCGGGCACGCTCACCCACAGACCTCTTCACGTAAACACGTCTTCGTGAATCGAAAATCTCGAATTTGTATTCATCGGGCCACACTACTTTATTCGCCTTGCATGGTCCAATTTTGGTGATCGCGTGCCCACTTTAAACGTTTCTGCTTGTTTTGCTTACGTAGAAGCTGCTTCCGCATTGCAAATCGTCTATGAAGACCAGCTTCTTTTAATCGCCGTTTAACTGTGGAAACACTTATGGGTTTTCGACGAACAGTATTCATTTCTGCTGTGATTTCTGGGGCAGTTTTTCGTCTATTTCTCTTGCTTGTTATCACCATTGCAAGATCTTCTGCTGAGGTTGTTGTCCTTGATCTCCCTTTTCGAATTCTGCTCAACATACTTCCACATTCGCGGTGTTTTTTGATGATATAACCCACGATGGACTGCTTTAATTTAAGTTCTGTGGCAATTTCGCGGTTGTTCTTGCCAGTTTTATGGTATGCGATTATAAACTATTGTGTTTCTACACTCAATTCTTTCCGTTTAGGAATTTCTAACCGATTTAACTTCTTCGAAACACATGATGTTATCACAATGAGCACCTCACAAAAACTAACTGCAATTTTGCCAAAATACCCAAGTATAAATACTAGTATAGTTTAAAATAAGACCCTACCTTAAAATAAAATCATAACAATCGAGAATTTCCAAGAATTGCGAGACCTAATCCCTTAAGTGCAATTATTCTACCTGGAGTTTTATTAGGGTATTATCATTAATTGTGAATAATAGGGTAATCGCATAATTATTTTTGAATAAGCTTTTATAGATTTTAATGTTGACTATGAAACTATTTCTTACTACACAAACAAATTTTATAATTACAACTTTTCTATAGAAACTGTAATAAAACAAGGGTGATCAAATACTTATGAGCGGTAGTGTATATATCTCTATATATATGAAGTGTTATAAATAATTAATGAATAAATATAAATTACATATGAAATATAAAAGACGATAGTATATTCCTCACATTGAAATGAATATGTGAATGACTTTTTTTAATATAATTAAATGTATAGACGCATCAACTGTAAATATAATAAATTTAATTGCAAATTTAATAAAATTAAAACTTACTAACTTATTTTTATCTTTTATATCTCAGGGTGTGGTCAATCGAGCCAGTCTTTAGAGTGATTAAAGAATTAACTTTTCAGAATGTACAATTTGCATATATATATATATATATTTCTTTAAGAATAAATGAATAATACACTCAGAAAGAATCGTTCATTAATAACACAAATCAACGGTCAATACATTTATGTATTGGTCGAGAGAGGGAGATATGATATTATTCATTATTTTCTGTATCGAAAGATATGATAATACACTCAGAAAGAATCGTTCATTAATAACACAAATCAACCTGACGATCCGTGATATCGGTGAAACATATGTAGTTGATAGGGTGTTATTAATAATAGAATGATTCTTTTTAACATTATATAACTGATGCCTAGATATAATAATACTCCAATATGTTACAAAACATTATTATTTTAGTTCTCTTTTTTCAAAAATACCACAAACAGCAAAAATAAGTCGCTTTTTAATATAAAATAATGTTTTACGTCAATTTAACTGAGATTAAAGAAAATTAAACTTTAACTATAATAAAAATCTTAAATATTCACACAAATAATAATTTTTCAAGTACATAAATAATTAATTCTAGTTCAAAATAACTTAAATTTTACTACTTTCCTCTCGATTAAAATAATTACTTATATATTTAAACAAATATCTTATTCAAATTAAACCACAACTTCGATCATTTACGTACATATCCGTACTATCTTCGCATAGTTCATGCATTAATTCATAATTCATTTTTCCTGTTCTCTTCTTTTATATTCACATACAGAAGTTTCTTTATATATCATACTATATACATTTTCATTTATAATTGTTCTTTATGCACTATTACTTGTAGATGCCTCTTTCTTTGTGGTTTAAAAATTGTATCTTTTAATAGTAAGCATTTATTACAGTACGTACTCCTATAATTTCACCACATATATTAATAAGATGTTTATTTATTTACTATTATTTTATAATACTGTATAATTATTTTTATTATACATTAAAGTAAGTATTTACATATACGTACACAAGATATTTGTTTTTAATTTAACTGGATCAAAACTATCTAAACTATCCATATGTATATTTATAACACTGATAATGTTAATCAACTACTTTTTATTGATACGAACGTGTTTTTCTTACAACAACAAATTGCGGACTATCTTGTGCTGACGTTAACATGTTCGTTCTTACAACAGAATTTATAGACAAACTTTTTTTTTGTTTTAGAAGGTCCTTTATATAGGAAGTTTAAACTAACCAATCAAAGTCTCGGATTTCTAAATAAAGAAATTCATATAATAAATATTTATGAAATGAAACGGTTTCAAAATAAATTTAACTTTAATTCTGAAAATAAAGTGCATATTTAGAATCTATGTTATTAAATTAGTAAGTATTACATATTTTCATATTCTACATTATAAAATTGGTTTAAATATATCTTAAAAGTTCCTCATTTGACTTGTCAAAATTATAGTGCTTTTGCAAATATTTTATAATTTCCTAATATCTCCTAGTGTTAACTTTTGAATATTCATCCTTATACTTTATCTTATACCAGAAAAAGTTATTTTATTTTATCTTAACTTTATAACTATTTTACATTATTTTAAATTTTTATACATAATTATCAACTAGAAAGTAGAAATCTTTCATATATTTTTTTTTAAGTATCTTAAATAACATTCGAATACTTTTAGTTTCCTATTAGCTTTGATTACCACAACTCCTTCATCTTGTTCAAATTATTTTTACTCTTCATAGGAAATAATAAATCAGTTAAAATAAGTACATGCATTGTCTAATGATTTATTAACCCCTTTTCTTTTAGTTTTATATAAAATTATATCAAAAATCTTTCTAAAATTAAATATATACAACGACATTTTAAATAAGTTTAGGTATTATATACATTTATAGATGTATTTACAAGTTTATTTACACATGCATCTTAACTGTGAGTATTATCATATTCATCACAAATTATTTTAGTATCTAATATTCTAAATTAAAGTAATTTTTACTACATATCTAAACTTATTAACTCAAATATCTGAACTTACGTAGGTGTTTCAATCGTTATGATATATCGAAAATAGTATTTATTTTATTCTTTTTCTTGTTTATTAATTCGTACCTCATTATAAACATTATTTCTTGGTATGTTCTCATTTCTTGCATAGCAATATATGTGCATATAGTACATCAAAAATAATTATAATAATTCATTAGTGAAAGATATTTTTTGTTTTAATATAGGTAATATTAATTAATCAGTTTTATATTATTAGTTGTGTTAATATAAAAATAAAATTGAAATTGTAAAAGTATATGTATGTACACATAAAAACACAAAGATATATTTAATATAAAAGTGAAAAATATGAATAATAACGAAAAAACAGCATGAAATTATTTTAGAAGCCTTCGTACATACCAGTTCTTAAAAGATAACACAAATTTCAGAGATATGACTTCAAGAATATAATGCTAAATGATAGTGATACATAAGTATCAATTATTATTAAGGAAATTAGGTATAAAATGTATATTTATTATTAATTGAAATTGGTATCATTGAAGTAAACATATTAGTAATATATATATATATATATATATATATATATATATATATATGTATACCTTATATATGTGTGTGTGTGTGTGTGTGTGTGTATGTGTCCATAAGTCAAGATTATGTAATTTTAAGAACATACAATTTTTAAGTGTATAAACATTTTTTATATAGAAAATAGAAAATAATGCATAATAACATTAATGATATTCATATTATAACTAAATTTATTTCGAAAGTTTTGACCAGTTCTCTTTAAATGAATTATTTCAAAGATTGCTTACATAACCAACAATGCATTGGCAGTTTTTCTTTTATAAATTGGGCACAGAAATATTTATTTTTATTCCAACACGTGTGTATATGTACCTATATATATATACATATATATATATATATATATATATATATATATATATATATATATATATGATACGATTGACTTTTTTATAAGAGCTGGATATACATACAGAATATTATTTACAGCAAAGTAGTATATCGCATCGTCCCACTGTAGGATCTCCGCAGGTCATAATTACAGAATATTTATGTTAATAATCTTACGTCTAATTATGTCTGATATCACACTACTATCCCTACTTAATGCAGGTATAAAAATTAACACTGAAATGGGTCTATTATTTGCATTTCGGTATTTGAAATAACCACATATGAGTAGAACGCATTCGTCTATTCTTTGTGACTTTGCAACAATATTTACCCTCTGCATTCCTCAGAATTGTTTGTGTTTTGGTGTTTGTTATGCAATGGAATTCCAGGAAGGAGGTATGTTCTCTATTCATATTTACATTTTTAATAATAATATTCCATAATATTTAAGTAATGCGACTGCTACGAACATGAATAATAAAATTTGAATTTCTTCTTTTCTAAGACTTTTAGCTACTTTCTGCCTTCATTCCCCATTATAATATATATATGTCAAAAACATTCAGTTGGTTAAATGCAGAAGAAGAATTCAACCTCTCAAGAGGAAGTACGGCCGACGGCAGCAACGTGCAGTCGGAGCGGTCACCATCGTCGTTGGCGAGACCCAAGAATTTCTTCGACTGTAATAAGCGGTTAAGGGTAGAAGATTAGCTGAATTGTTAAAGGTGGATGATTCTACAGCCAATGTGTTACCGGACAATTAGGATAAGTTTAACATATCTTTTCCGCAACCAAATCCAGACGATACTTTTTCTCTCATTGTAGAGTCTAAATCGACCAAACATAAATATTTACTAGTCGAAAACTTTATTAATTCTTATATTTTCTCCGAGGTTATGCCATAATATAAAAAAGTATTAAACGCGAAAAAACGGTGTTATCCTTCGGAAGAAAACGTCGCAGAAACATCCGTCGAAGTAGAATTGTAAAATTTAGTTGAACACACTGATAATTGAATACTCGAGTGCCAAAAGGCTATTTAGAATATATTACTCCTGATAGACAATACGGTACGGACAAAAAATGGGAATTTAATGGGAGCACGGAGCATAACGAACACAAACAAAAATTTTCCATCTCGATAGTAACTTATTTGTAACTTCGTATATTTCTCTTCAGATAATTTGTAAGTCGTCAGATGCCACCGAAAGTGACCGCATTGTTTGGAAAAACCCGCGACCATCATCTACCCATTATTGTAGGCCAATGAGACTTAAGTATACAAAAGAGACTTCCGTACTTTCTAAACATGAAGAAATTTATTTCAAAAACAAAACTGATAATTTACAACCTTCTGTATCTAAATTTAATAACCGCGAAACTAGAGTGAAACATTCGTTACAACTGACTACGGTTGAAGGGAAGGTTTGTAGCGCTCTTAGTGAGACAGCCACCATTACAAATGCAACACCGAAAGAAATGAATAATATGGAAAATCGTCTATACAAACCTGTTGAAGAAAATAGGTACAAATATTACCACTTCATATACGTATCCGTTTTTTTCGAATATTTAATTAGCGTTTCATATAGAATTTCTATTAAGAAGTGGCATGTTGTGAAGATAAGTCTCTTCTTGCACAGAGAAAGAAGCCTATCCAATCTCAATTTAGAGAAGGACTAGACTTGATTATAGATAAACCGCGAAATTGGGGTAGGTAGGTAACTAGAAAATTTTTCGCTAATTCGACAGTTTCTGCCGAAATTACAGGACTTGTAATAGACCACATTGACAGGTGTCGCATCCTGCTCAGCTGCTTGTCATTTGGCTATAACATAAATAAGAAAAACTTTTGGGACTTTGTGTTAAATTCTGCTAGACAACTAACACAGAAATATCCGTGGTACTATCTTCCAACTCCAGTACATAAAGTACATCTTCATGGATCTGAAATTAGTTATGGATTACTATCGATAGACGAATTATCTTAAGAAGTTGCGAAATCCGCAAATAAAAATATAAAATTGTTTAGGCGCGATCACACTTGAAAAATAACACGCGTCCTAACTAACACTGACTTTTTCTTAGTTCCGATCCTTTTATTACAGGGTTAAGAAAATTGCCTGTTAAGAAGAAATCTGTCCTATCAAAGACAGTTCCAGATTTGTAAGAATAATAGACGTTTAATTTTATTTTGTGCAAATGCCCTAGTTTTAGCATACTATTACCATTTTTTTCTTATTATTAATTTAATGTACCTATAAATAAATAAAATGTATATACTTATACCTAGATGCATATTGTACTTTATATTATTACTTATGTGAAGCATTTGGTTAATTATTATATTATTTTTTGTAACTTTTAGGATCCATTTATTTTACAATAATAAGCTGGCATAAGTAAAAATTTTTTTTCAAAATGCAACATACATTATGTAAAAAACAAATGTAAAGGTTTCAAGATTGTATCACAACATTCACTATTTATGATCCCTTATCTTACACCTCAGAACCACAGTACGTTCCTCTAGTGAGGTTAAGGCTAGCACCGCGAGCCGGGAGGACTCCTCCAGATTCGACAGTTTGAGTGAAATTCCATACGGGTTAGAGATGTTTTTCCCTCATAAATAATAATAAATAGCTGTATCTGTTTAGGTACTAACTTGCAGAACCAGTAGGAATTTAGATAGATTCGCCCTATCTGTAGGCTGCCGATGGTTCCTGTCAAACCTGAAGCATACAGACAGTTCGTTTCTTGCAAACAGGCGCGCTGATTGAGCGTGTCTCAACCTCAGTGTTATTTGTGATTGGTGAATCAATCATCTAACTTCTACAGGTTAACTTTAAAATTTTATTATCATTTAAATGGTTTTCGAACCAAATACTGTAAGCTATTTTGGGTTGAGCGTTATCTAGATGCAGTTTCGGTACAACGAAAACTTTAGTTGCATATGGTATTTCGTTTTTTAATCAAATGGATGCAAATATCTCGGAAACAAAGAGATAGAGAATTCGGGTTTATGCGAAAGTACCCACCGTGTCACAATGCATAAGAACACACAAAAAAAACGGTGACTTTTGAAAGTAAATTTTGGAGATAGGACCGAAGTTGGGCCCCTTTAGACAAATGAATGCGAATATTTCGAGAACGAAAAGAGATAGGGGGTACCAGTTTACACCAATGTAACCAGTTTATCATTATGCATAGGTAGTTCCAAAGAAAAAAACATATCACTTTCGAAAGTAATTTTTTTTAATATTTTGCTAGATTTAATCAGAATTATGTTGATAATATTCATTACGATCTTTTTGAATTTCATTAAATATGAACTTTGGATATCTTTAACATCTTCTGTTAATTCAGTAGTAGGGTTAATTTCGAAGTTAAGACCTAGTGATAGAGACAGAACTTCGTGGATGCTTCTATTTGCACTTCTTGTGTTCGAACTGTAGCTATTTCTTTGACGTCCACCAAGCACAGGCCTAGATAACTTTGTATCGACAATGTTTTTATAGCTGTGATAGTTATTATTGGTGAATAATATCCTACAGAAGATGTATAGATACCAATAGCTAAACACTTCTCTTCCCTCCTGTTTTCATTGTGATGAAAAGTTAGAATCAATTTGCATCTCATCAAAAATAACTTTAGAAACAATCAAATGCATTTACTTGACTTTTAGCTATTTACTTTTATTAAAATTACCTGTTTGTTCTTAAGATTTCCGTAATTATCATCCTATACATACTTGAATAGCATGAACATCATCTGTTAACAAAGTAGACTGATCTGCTGATTTTCCTTTGCAAATGTAATGTTTATTCTCAAAATTTTGCGCAAAAAGTCGTTTGTGTTCACCAAAGACATCGTAATAAATATTTTCACGAATAAATTGTTGGCTAACTTAAAAACAATATCAGTAAATAAACCTATATTCCATTCGTATCTTGTGTTCCGCTACATATATGAACTATCAAAGTAAAGGCATCTTATTTCAGTTGAAACACCATCATTAATATCTGGCCTTAAGTTATCTGTGTAATAAATTGGGAGTGTATAAAAAACAATTATTACTTACTCGGAACTTAGAAGAAATCATTGAAAAAGAATTGATTGAAAACACGTAAATAATACCTACAAAAATAGTACAAAATAATTATGAAAAATGACCTGATCTGTCTTATAATATAGCGCAGAAAATTGAAAAAATAAAAATTGCCCAGAGTGTAGTACGTGACAGTCCAACATTTTGGTATTCTCAGTACTTGTAAAACACGCGAAAATAATGCATTCTTCTGAACCTCGTACGTACTTATTACACACTAACTCGAAGGAAGCATTAGTTAACTTATTAGCAGATATGTATGACAAAAATCACCATAAAGAGAAACGCCACAATATACAATTAATATAAAGTAAGAGTGTCTTTACTATTTCATCTGAATGTACATCATATTTTTTTTGATGTTGTATAAATTTTGTAGCTAGCAAGTTCAGAGGTGATAGTTTTGAAAATTTCACAAAGCATTAACTAAATGAAGTCCCAGACTTCTCACAGAAAAATAGGGAGAAATTAGGTGAGAAATTTGACAGAAAAATTTCGATACGTTAAAGCAAGATTCAGACTTTTTCAAAAACTATGACTGATAATGAAGCATTGGAATAAATGTACAGATATTGAAAGAACATATATACGAAACTATATCCTTTCGTTGCCCTCCATCTTTTCTTTCACATCTAAGTAGATTAGCAAAAATCTCGCCTCGTATATTATCTGTATTTTGTTAAAGACCTAAGCAAATGGTTATTTTCTGTTTCTAAATGTAACATTATATTTTATTATGCCAATTGTAATTATTTCTAAAATTTTCTGCATTTTCGAGTACATTATTGCAAAGCTTCATGTTATTCATATGTGTGTGTATATATTTTTATGTCAAAACCATAATTGGTGGAAAATTTATGACAAAGCTATTACACAGACAATGCGTTCGGAAAGTTGTCATTCTTATTACTGCATAACTATTAGTACATAGTTATTAATCAATGCTCTTTCACAATCTGTAATTCAGCCTAGCCAAAGTTCATGTTATAAACTAAAATGTGTGTGCGTGATGCTTTTTTTGAACATGTAATCAATCTAAAAACTGACAATACATTATTTTAATTGGTGTGTTACAGAAACACTATACCCTAGTTATTTGCGCCGCCAAAAATAATCGCATCGACGTCATCGACTTCCTGTTGGATACCCTGGAAGATTTACGTCTAGACGCGATCGATATAGAAGGACAGACGGCTCTTTTTCATGCAGCTATGGGAGGACATTCCGTTATTGTTAAAAAATTAATAGAAATGGGAGTGTTGCTCGACAAAAGAAACAAGGTTTTTATTAGCTTGCGCCTTATCAAATATTTATAGAGGATATTATTTCAATGACGGGCTTTCAACTTAATTATAATTTTCTAGACATTATTTATGATTTTAGGTTGACCAGAAAGACTACCGACGGATTTTTTTATATACAACACAGTAAAATAAATCTACACTTTATTTCTAAGAATATACAATGCGTCTTTTTAAGATTGACCATATATCATACGTTAACACTTTTGGACGTCCCTTTGGAAAACATATTGTTAATTAGAATTTAGAATAAAAGAATACATTGTACTACGAAAACTGTCCCAATTTGTTTCCATAGTATGGAGGAAAAATAAAGAAGTGCTTGGGGTAAGTTAAACATCGATCTCTCATACATTTTTCGTGGAAAGAAAATGTCATTATGTTAACGACAGGTAATTATAGTAATTCCAGAAACATTTCCACCTTTTATTACTGAATGCTTACACTATTAAAAAAAAACTCAAATGGTAACAGCATACCTAAGAAGTTCTTCAAGTGATTAAATTTGGGGTACGTCTGCAGCTTTATATCTAATCATTCAGTATCAAGTAAGTCAACTGTTATCGATCTATATAACAGTTATTATGAAACCGATCTGCTAAATAATATCAGGTTGTTACAAATGTAATGCCCGTTTTTTCCTTCAGTCTGAACTGAATCGCACCTGTGTGAAGACGTATATGTTTTTGGTGAAAATTATTATTATATTTGTAGAAAAGGGTATTTATTTTGAAGTGTGTACCTGTTCCATTTCTTGGAAAGATCAATACACCTGTCCTTGTCTCGCCTATGGAAATGCTGTCGCAGCTGCAGCAACGCGAGATTTTAAACAGACGTTCGGTGAAACCACGTGTAATGAACGCACATTACGGCGATGGTTTAAAAAATTCAGCGCCGTTAATGACGACGAGCTGCGTGTAGAAGTTGAAAGTAATCCGTCGACAACAGTGCGTAGCCTTGCAGAAACATTTCAAGTGTCCATTGCCACCATTAGTCGTCACCTTTCTTCGATTGGCAAAGTGAAGAAACTCGATCGATGGGTGCCGCGCCAATTAACGGAAGCCAATAAGCTCCGTTGATTAGAGGTGGCTACCTCTTTGGCTAATCGACAGAAAGTTGAACCGTTTCTTCATCGAGTGGTAACGTGTGACGAAAAGTTGATACTTTATGATAATCGGAGACGGTCAGGACAATGGTTAGATCGAGGTGAAGCACCAAGACAGTATGCACGAGCATCACTTCACCCGCGAAAGATTATGGTGACTATATGGTGGACCAGCAAGGGTATTATTCACTATTCATTTTTGCAACCTGGTAAAACCATCACGGCAGCGTCCTATTGTGCCGAACTCGAAACTATGCATGGAAAATTGAGCCGCTTGCAGCCCTCACTAGTCAATAGACATGGACCCATACTTCTTCATGATAATGCAAGACCTCATGTTGCACGACAGACAATCCAAAAACTTTCTGATTTTGGTTACGAAATTCTCCCTCACCCACCTTATTCACCCGACCTTTCGCCAACTGATTTTCATTTTTTCCGAAGTTTAGACAATCACTTAAAAAATAGGGACTTCCCTGACCGGGAGTCTGTAATAGCAGTGTTTGAGCAATATGTGAGCCGTCAAAACCTAGATTTCTTTTCAAAGGGAATTTTTCAGCTTGCAGGCCGTTGGCAACAAACTATTGATGTAAATGGAGACTATTTTGCAGAATAAATATTTATATTTTTTTAAATTTAGACTTTTTTTTATTCCTTACAAAATCGAACATTTCATATGTAACAACCTGATATATCCAAAACGGGTAAGACCTAACCGACTGACGATATAAAAATAAATCATTGTTTAGCAGCTAATATCATTCCTTCTTCGTTATTACCATCCTTATTAAATGAATCGAAAGTAACAAAGAGAAGCTGCTCTAAGGCTCTCAAACAAGAAAAGTACAAGTCACACAAGTGTGGTAATATGTAAAAATTATTAGGTTGAGGTTGCCATAATCGAATAGAATATTGTAAAACCTCAATAGGACAACCCGAATTTAAAAAAATATTTCCTTTACTTATCGAATTATACTAATATTAAACGAAACTCTTCACAAACAAAACATATGTGTTTAGGACAAGGAAAACCCCCATCTTAGTTATTATTTATAGGACATACACAGGGATAAGAAAAATTAGCAGGCATTATAGGCAACTATATTTTAGAGTCTTTTTCATAGAATATGCATGTTCTAATAATGCAAGTTGGTCCGAAATAAGAGGAGATTTGGGCAAGCACTGATATTATTTTTTAACATAGTGGGGCAACACTCACTCAAAGAGATGAATAGGACATTAGAAGGAGTGTATGTTTCTCAAAAATGAATTTTTTCTTAATAATAATATGTAAAACCAAATTATTGCAATTGGACAAATCAACCGATACTGAAGACTTGAAGAATAGAATACGTGAGCCTGTTAAAATATTACAAATAAGTAATTGCAATACAAATAATATTAATAATTAATAATACAACAATATAAACATTCATTAATTCATCTCGGCTTTCGAGTTGGAACAGCGTCTTCGATATTTCTGCTGCCGACATTTCGTCTCCATTTTCATGAGACGACAATAGCAGCAATTAAGCCCTGAATACGTCTCATACAAGGGGTGTCTTCACTTGCATGAGACAGCAGTAGTAGCAGTTATATACTCTGGCGATGTCTCTGTGTAAGTGAAGATGAAACGTTGGCAGCAGAAGTACTACTACACGCGGTTCCAACCCATAAACAACGACCGCTAAAGCCCACAAACTAGATTATAGTAGACATTGTTAACATAATAGCGTTTTATTTCCTTAGTAACACAATAAATGTATAGGTTTGATATTCGAAGTTTACCCCACACAAAAATTTGTACTGCTAGATTATGATTAGCAATCTTTTTTTTCCAAAAGAACGTCAAAAAGTTAACATGTGGATGAAATATTAACATACAAAATGTTATGGATAATCTTAAAAAAGCATTGTATAGTCTGATTCAGTGGAGCAGTAAAATGTAATAATTCGCGTCTTTTTAAAGAAAGTATATATAAGTACTCAAAACAAAATATTATGCGAACCATTTATTTAAGTTAAATACATCGTCTAGCTTCAGTGAATTATTTTAGGAAACAACGGTAAAAAAAGCCGAATCTTTTCATATGTACATACGTATATGAACCAAGCCGACACGATATATCAATATGCGCATGATTCGGTTTCCATCATTGGAATGTCGCTTTAGATTTGTTGTTGTTGAGCCGTGTTTTCCCAGTGTATCAACCAGAATGCAGAAAATATCTACAACTACCCAAGAATAAATTGGTAGACTTTTGGATAGCATTTGTTTAACAAAACAATAGAGAATAAATTATCAACGGTAAAAAATGCCGAATCTTTTCATATATACATACATATATGAACCATGCCGATACGATATATCTATATGCGCATGATTCGGTTTCCATCATTGGAATGTTGCTTTAGATTTGATGTTGAGCCTTTTTTCCCAGTGTATCAACCAGAATGCAGAAAATATCTACAACTATCGAAGAATAAATTGGTAGACTTTCATATAGCATTTGTTTAATAAGACAATAGAGAATAAATTATCAAATCCATGCAAATCCATCACAAACTCCTTATATAGTGGTTATTTTTGTGGTCAATTGGTAGATCACATTTAATTAATTAATTGGAGGATTACTAAATAAAACCAAATATATGAGAATTTATTTTATTAGATCGGTATATATTAGCACATAAAATGACAGTCCCAATTCAAAGAAAAATAATATGTAATATTGTGAAAGATTTATGATGAAAAGAGAAACTTGTAATAATAATAACGACGAGTATAATGTAAAAGAACAGTCGATTATACAGCATAATAAACTTAAAATATACTTCACAGTATAATATAATAAAAAGAAATTAAATACTTTTGTCTATTCTTGAAATACAAAAGCAAGGTAAGTAAAGACAAATATTAGGAATAAAACATAAATTTCATATAAAACAAACGTAATTACTGTTCTCATTCTAAGCATTAATATTTTCTTATATATTTCTTATTTATATATTTCTTATATTTACTAACGATATGACAAAATGGTGATCTAATTAACATGTTGGTTCTAGCTTTAGGGCTGTCAGAGGTATAAGAATATTTTATATTACACCCAGTTACATAATAATAATTTGTGTAATAAGTGCGCAAAAAAAATTTCCCACTAGTGCAAAAATTTGTATAGCTCGTTATGCCAACAACAAATTAGTAAGAAGCTAAAAAAATATATAGTATAATTATAATTCACAGCTTCACAATAAGCTTTGGAAATTGCCAATCCAACTCGTGTAATGATTGTCATAATTAGGATAACCTCTCGTATTTTTACAAAATAGGTATTTCGAAAACCTCTTCTAATGCGAAAGACTCAGTTGGTACTGTATACAATTGCCACATATTTATTTCAAATGTTTACTCATGTTTTTGGATGAACGGATGACTAAATAGCAGTGAAATACATATTCCAACATAATATATAAATGTATAAACATATCCAATCGTGAGACTGCACTTCATGAACAAGGTTAAGGGAGTGAACAAGTAAATAAAGCATGGAGATATATTAAATTCCTGGTACTCGCCTGCCGTAGACTAAATCTCTTTGCCGTAGACTAAGCAATAAAGGAATAAGTGGGTATATCACGAACAAAGCCTATTAGTATCATGTGACAAAAAATTTATACTATACGGAAATTGTGATATACTTCTTAATGATTATATAACTACTCCAAAGTTCTCACTGTGTAATGTGATAACAGTTTGATAAAGCACAAACAATGTTATTACTCTTTATCAAATACCCCAGGCATAACAGCGAACAAGTAATGCCAATATACAACAAATATAAAATATGGTTCATACCTCTCATAAACAGATAAGAATCTGTCTTGTTATATGTGCACAAAAACGGTTTTCGCAAGTTTGCAATCTGGTTTTAATTTTCACAACATCTAGCGTATTCACTTAATTTTACCTTTGAGAAATTGCTTTTTAGCAGCGCAACGTATTTTTAAAATGATAATAATTTATTAAAGGTGGAAACTCCATCAAAACCATTATCTGTTTCGGAATTTCAGATTTTCTGAAAAATGCCTTTTGAGTTATCAATTGAAGTTATTTAGGCCGATAAAAATTATTAAGATTCGGTAATTCTTAGAAACTAAATATTTCAAATTTTTATTCATTGAATCCGACATTCTTTACACACAAGCCTCGCAGAAGATACTCATAGATGATACTACTTATTGTAATATAAAATTACGTTTACAGATCAGGTTCTGAGCATTTGTTGTGTATGTGTTTCCGTATTATTCCACGTACTTTTGTAACATTTAAATAATATTTGGAATCAGACTTGCGTTCCCTTAATCTTTGACCTAAATTATGATCTTTCCTCTGGACTTATTTTATATACAAACTGTAATGGCAATAAAGCATAATCACAATAATTAGATACATTATTATTAAATGGCACTTTTTCTTCTTGTCTATAAATTTAAGAGAATATACAGCATAAATATAGACTTAAATCTCAATACTGCTAAAATGTTCTTCAATTGATATGACATCTACGACAACAAATAAGAAAAATATTAAAGAACTGAATTGATTACGTGTAAACGATAACATATTTCTTACTAACTACTTGAAATTATAATTTTGAATTCAAATGGTTAAAATACTTAACGAATATTTCAACAAAAAGAACAAAGAGATTTATAAAAAATAAATATCATTTCTTTGGACATATTGAAATTTGTTTAATTTGTTCGTGCTTATTCGTCTGGATTTTGCCTACTCTGCTGTTTTGTAAGAATCAATTTAAATCTGTTTATCTCCTTTAAATTTTTGAAGTCCTCTTTGCTGAATAAAATACATATGTATAAAAGAACTTGCTATAGGATGAGTTTTGGTATCCCTTTGAATAATATATGTATGCCCAAATTCACAGCTTTTTGAGATTTTAATCAATATAAAGTAAGTGCTACTGTGTATTAATATCAATGTGAAGAAATAAAAATACACTATTTATTTACAGAGTATTATTGTAACGTTGTTATATAGTCCTTGGCTATTAAATTAATTCAAATTCAAAAGAAATAATATAATTCTATTACTTATTTCCTAATTCTATTGCGAGAAATATTACATATTTTCTATTGGATAGATATTCAATATTGTGTGAGTTTTCAACTGACTAACTGACCTACTTTATAGTGACTCTTGAGAATAATGCCAATAGAAAATCAAAAGGCTTTTCAAATCCATTACCGATATTATTTGTATTCATCATATTCATTGTTTTTTAGTCATACTAAAATGTGATTGGTCCTTCTTGAAAATTTCTTTTAACAACCTGATACAAAAATATTTTTTGGAATGTTTAAAACTGAAAAAGAAGTAATAGATAAAGGCTATTTCTCAAAAGCAACACTTTTAAACTGAAAAAAAGGAAAGATGAATTCGAGTGATTAAAAGTATGATCGTTTTATGTACAGTTTTGAACCAGACACCATTGAACAAAAAAAAATTCTATAAATAATTATATACTCAAATGCCAAAAAGTAAAGAAAGTAAATATATCGAAGCTACCCCCAGAATGCTCATGATACACAACTCGTGAGAGACCAAAATAAGGTAGGAAGATATACATTAGAAAATTAGAAATCCAAAATGAGTCAATTCGAGATAAAAACATGGCGAGGTATAAGAAGCGAAACGAGGTCACATATTCATAAATATACAAACGACCTAGAAAATTATTATATACACAGAAGTATATATATATATATATATATATATATATATATATATATATATATATATATATATATACATATCTTTTTTTAGAAACTGCAATCCAAAGGAAATTTCTTACTTTTCTTTGAGGGAAGGCTGTCCTGATGGGTCCACTATTGTAAAATTTGATATCAATTATTCGACCTTTGGAACAAAATCATGAATTTTATCGATCATTATAAAAGTTTGTACTCCTTTGGTGGTTCTGGTAGCATATCACCTTCGATGTGTATATTATTTTGTTCGAATTGTTCAATACAGCAAAAACTTGTGAATATCGTATGAGCAGTGTCATCCAAAACTTTTTCTGAATATGATCTAAAATTTTCAGATGTGATTAATGCTTCTACAGTTATATATATATATATATATATATATATATATATATATATATATATATATATATATATATATATTTAACCTAATTACACCTATTACTATAAAAAAGATGGCAGAATTCGAATACAATTTTAAGTATCTACGAAAATCATGCTCATGTGTCATTTTGGTGCTCATTTTTCATTCTTATTTTGTAAAGTACTGACTTTCATGTTCTTTGTTCTCTCTTATTTACACTTGATTTCTAAAAATAAAATTAAATCTATGCACCAGTATCAAATACTCTTTTCATGCTTTTCTTTATTAATTTTTCTTCTTTCTTTCAGTCCCTGGTATCTATAATATAAACTATATGTCCTTCTAGACTTATCAAACTAATTACTCAGCGAATATACAGCTTTTGTACACTCAAATAATTATGCACAGCGATACAACTTTCAGGGTTGCTCGACTCAAAAGAACTTAATGCTTGCGACCAACACATAAGTACGCATTCACATTAATCTATATAAAATATAAAACAATTTGTATATCATATTTTATTAAAAACTTTAAATTTGGATGCGGCGGTGGTTTCTTTTTAAAATGAAAAGTCTAAGACATATAATCTTAGACTCTAGACGAAATATTTCTTGGTTTCGAATGCATAATTTTCTTATATACGATTCACAAGTTTCAGCGTCGAGAAAATAATTAATTAAAGAGGATAAAGAAAGCATTACTATTATATGTATGTTAATAGTATCATCTCTTACATTGTACCTGTTTACTTACTAACAACGAAGAACTCTAGAAATCATTTGAATATATATTGGGCGTGCCTTTTTCCTAAGAAAGTGACTCAGATATTTAGCAACAGTCGCTGTTTAAGATATTCTCTTTCCGTACTCACCGATAAGTTTATGTATGGCCCCACAACGATGGAATACGTGCAAAGAGAGGAGGAGCAGTTTTACGGAGTTTATCTGATTTGATATTTTTAGATAAGACTTGTTAATGAACATATCATATTACATATAACTATAGGTTAGCTTTATTCGCTAAAACGCGTTTTCTGAATACAATACAGGAGGAAGGCTGTAAACTTAAGAATACTGTGATAAAGCACAAAAACATTATACTTAGGTGCCAGTTTTGTTGTTCTTCCAAGAAGCTGAGACAAACTTAATACGCAGCTGTGTGTTAAAATCAAACACACCATTAGTTTTAGAAATGTTTATTGCTAATATTTGCTAATGGCTAATGGCTAATATCCCTGAGTGAATTCTATCAGCACTGTTTTTCACCACTTAACAGGATCTCCTTTTTGAGTAGTTGATAAATTATATTGATTTCTACGAGTATATTTTTTCATTCATCATGATGCAAAGTACGATCAAACATGAAATCTTGAAACTAGCGTTATATATTTGTCTGTGATGGCAGTTCATCATCAAAAGCAGAAATTAAACATTCCATGTACTGCTGTTAATTTAAAGCACAACAATCATAATAAATTATAGCATGAACGTTTTCACTTGTTAACTCCATTTCCACAACGGCTTGAAAACTTTAACGCAACACTGTGTACATATAAAATGGTATTTTGACAAGTAGAGAAAAATATTCCATTCTTAATATGTTTCACTACATTAGTGCTCATGCGTCGCTCATCAAATCAATGGGCCAGACTCCCATGCCTTTCGACTATCAAAATTTAAATATTGTATATTTCTTGTATAGGAAAATGTAAAGAGTATTAATTTAAATCTCATCTTATCTCAAATCTGTTACATAAGCACATACGAGGGAGCGTTTTTATATTCGCGGAATGGGGGACAAGGGGTGGAAATAAAAAAACCAAATTATTTTTCTTTTTCAATATATTCACCTGCAAGACGGATACATTTTTCACATCTTTCAATTAATTTATTTATACCCTCATAAAAAAATGATTTCTCTTTATCTGCAAAATACGCCGAAACTGCCTCCTTGACTTCATCATCGGCAGTAAATTTTTTACCCCGCAGCTCTTTTTTCATTTTCGGAAACAGGTAATAATCACTCGGGGCCAGGTCTGGGCTGTAGGGTGGGTGATTCACAATTTCGAAGACCACCTTATGCAGGGCAGCTAACGCAACGCGGCTCTTGTGGACGGGCGCGTTGTCTGTTATAGAAACACCTTTATCTTTATAATCAATCAACAATATTCCTTCCGAGTCCCAAAATACCGTTGTCATGAGTTTCCCAGCTGATTGTGACACTTTAAATTTCTTGGGAGGTGCTGTGCCCTTTTTATTCCACTGCATGGAGTCTTGTTTGGACTCAGGTTCATAATGATGAACCCAAGTTTCGTCTCCAGTAACAATTCCACTCTATACACCATCCTTGTCTTCATTACAGAGGTCCAAAAATGCACGCGAACACTCTACGCGCTGTTGTTTTTGCGGCGGCGTGAGCATTCTCGGCACCCATCTTGCGCTGACCTTAGACATGCCGAGATGATCGTGTAGGATTTTAAAAATTGTTGTATCGGATACTCCAACCATTTCTGCGAGTTGTTTCTTCTTTAGTAGAGCATCTTCGAGTACAATTTGTTCATCTTTTTGGATAAGTGCTGGCGTGGTCACCTCAATGCTCCTGCCCGGCTTCGGGTCGTCTTCAAGGGATTCCCTTCCTTGTTTAAATAAACTATGCCACTTGTACACCATGGTTTTTCCTGGACAAGAGTCGCCGTAAACCAATGACATCTCATTCATTATGGTCGCGACTGATTTTCCTTGCCTGGTAAGGAACTTTATAACGGCACGATATTCGATTTTTTCCATATTTCACTTTTCACTCCTGATTATGTTACTTGGTTGACGATAGCTCAAAGACTAACTGTCTAATAACAATGGAACTTCGTATTTATACTAATCATGGGTCGCTGCACAGGTCACGCCCCGAGTGAGCCTACTCACCCCTCTACAACCCGCTCATTCCCCGAATATAAAAACGCTCCCTCGTAATTGATTCACAGCAAAATAAAAGTTATTGGTTATATTAGCAAAATTTAAATATATTTCATAAAATAATACAAAATTTAAAAAGAAATAAATACTTCTAAGTTTAATTTAAATAGCCTCCTCTTAACCAAATGTTTAACTTGTTTTAACCTATGCTTTTTTGCAAGTATTGTAGATTCCGACAGAGATTAATTAAATTTAGATAAATCACTGATAAAAAGAAGAACCCTTCTGGTTCAAAAAGGAACAAAAGTGATGCAGAAATGTTGACAAAAATTACTTTATTTATTCGAAGTATTCTCGATCGGCAACAACTTTCCCGTTGCCTTCAATGAGCAAATATAACTTAGAAAACATTGCATGAAGACAAGAAGAATATAAAAGTATAAATAAATTAAAAAACTAGTGACAATTGATGAACAATGGGGAGGTACATTATTGTGCAATAATCACTGGTTCTCTATGTTTAGGATGAACACAATGAAGAGCACACGATGAATACAATTTACCAAAGGCATCACATAAATGCATCGTATTTGCACTTTTAATGAACGAAATCTTATAAAATATTAACAAATTATTTAGGATAGTTGAAACTTTATAAATACTATATGTCTTCCATTAACAAATGGATCACCGATTACTTAAAAATAGAACAATTCGCGTTATTTCGAAATAGCGGGTGTAATAAATTTGCAAACATTAATTATTATGTCAATTATTGCAGATCTGTTATTTTGTCACCAAAATATATGCAAGAATAAATCAATTTTCTTTCCTCTTGAAATGAAAACAAATTTTAACAACATTTAGTTTTAATGCTTTCTGGACAATGAAATTTTTTAATGTTCAACTAGTTATAAAAAGAGAATGTTAATTGCAAAATCTTCTACACCCGTATTATAATCTGAACCCGTCACTAAAATTGATAGCAAAATTTGATAAATCATAAATTTAAGATTTTTATAAATTTTAGATTGTTCCGAAAGAAAAGATAATTTTATGCAGATAGTAAGTAAATCTTGGTGTTAAATGTGTTGACTAATAACAGTATATTAAGTATTAGTATATGTTCAATAACCTTTACTAACGAAAGAGCTGTTACGAGTATTTAATTTTAACCTTCCTGAGAAGAAATTATCTTATAAAAAAAGTAATTTTCCTTTTCAGGTTTTAGTAGAATCTGCAAATTATTTTCTGGAGAAGTACATAAAGTTTTTAAAATAAGATGTTGAATACATACTTTGCTTAACCTTCATGGGAATGATGCCATTTCGTGCGTTAAAAGTAGTAATAGTATTCCATTTAATATATACTTTTTTATTAATATACAGCCAAGGTTTCATTTTGTTTCTATTTTCGACCAAAGGGATTTAGACCTTGGTACATTTTGCACCACTTTACTTCCAATGAATTTTAAGATTCCTGTAACTGTAACGTTTCTCACATAACGCATATGTGGTGCTAATATTAAGAAATACTTTGGTACAGAAGTACAAAAAATACCCCTATATTTTTAATAATAATTAGAACTAACCCTTTTTCATTTCTTCATCAATAATTATGAATAACGGTTTGCTTTTTCGTAATTTTTTTGATATCCAACCCATGGAGGTTAAGTAAATTGAATTATGTAACTCTTTAATGTGCAATCTGAATACAAAAAGATAAATTAATTTTATGTAGCACATATTCAAAATATGAACGCTGTTTATAGGTTTGTAAAAATGTTCTAGTCTTAGAATAGACAATAAGAAATATTTAACTTAAGAAAACTATTAATAGATCACATTAATTTCATTAATTAAAAATACAAAAAGGAAGGAAAATAAAGTGCACGCAAATATTGTAGAAAGACGAAAAGTAAAGATATCTAAAATATGTGTTTATTCCTCCTAAAGTGAGCAATTTATAGATATTAATGAAAATTAATCATTAATAGTTATGGAATTGGGTATTGAATTCAGACAATTGTACTCAAACAAATAAAACAGTTGATCAATTTTCCGAAATATAATCTAACTATACTGAGAAATATTGAAAACCGTCTAAACTTGAGTTACAACCAACTCCATTAACATCTAAAACATTTTTATGGCATTTCTGAAAATAGCTTAAACGTGGACCGTAAAACCGTCGATAACGGTCAAGACAGTTAAACCAGATACGTGTGTAATTCATTTCAGCAATGTTATGCGTCTTGGTGCTGCTCTGTAACAAACCATACATTATAGTTATTTTTTTAAATTCTTTCATGGAGAGATGTTTTGAAAAATAAAAACAAATTAAAATCTAATAATAAATTCAAGGAAATTTATTCTAAGAACTCGACGGCTTTTTGTTGTTTTGTTGTAAATTCTTGAAGTTTCAACAACCATAGAAAATTCCATTAAATACGAAATTCGTAGTGTTTTTCAGTTTCTCAATGCGTAGAACATTCTGATTGTTAAGATTTATGGGTAAACTAAGCAAGTTTACGGTGAAAACATGATGAATAAGTTTTCTGCAAGAAAATTTTTAGTGAAGGAAGGACAAACGAGCATGACGAAAATCGAAGTGACTAGACACCAGTAGTTACGGGCGAACGAAAGAGGAATAAAAAAGATCGCTAGGATAGACGTAGAGAATTAGACAATTTACAAGATTTTTCACAGATATTTCGAGACTTCTTATAGACGAAATAGTTACAAATGACTTGCTGTAGAAATGGTGTGCATCCCGCTAAGTTCCCAAACGTTTGACAGAAGTCCACAAGATGTAGTAACTTTGTGGCTATAATGTTTGGCGGCAGATGAGTACAGCAGCAATATCGAGAAATTTGTGCCATATTATGAGAAGTGACTCACTAATGGCTCACTAATGGCGACTATGTTAAGACGTAGAATTAGATTCAGTGCCAATGTAAATGAAGTTTTGTTGTGATACCTTTCTTAACATTCCTTGCTTTCTGGATGATCCTCGTATTGCAACTCATAGGTATTGTATAAGGTTTCTCATCAATACTATTAATGTTGTTTACATATTTAGCAATAATTGAATTAATTAAATAAAAGTCGTACGAAATTAAATTGGAAAATGTGTACGGCCTAGATATACTCAACACATTCTGGCCATATTCGCAAAACCTAATAAAATGCTCATTTTCTGCAAAACGAGAGTCAATATTTTATTTGACAAATGCGAATATTCTCGCGTGAGTATAAAATCTCGCAGAAATTAAGCTCTTCTAAAGATTTGTGATCTTTTAGGTAAGAAAAATGAAAAAATTAGAAATTATGTTAAAGTAATTTTGATAAGTTTTTTTCTTAAGGACGATGTTCTCTTGAATTATAATTTGAAGTGGTGAGAAGAGACGCATTAAACTTGGGTTCGGAGTTCGGAATTTGTAGAATAAGAAACTGGTTTTATACTGCATTGATTGTCACGAATAGTTAAGACTTATTGGAACATTATCTGTAGTAGTTGGACAGATGCCATAACTTCTTGCTGCACACATTCTTGCCACCAATCTATTTGGCTGTTGAATAATGACAGTAGCATATGCTCATGGTTCTTAAATAAAAGACTATAAGGAACTAACGTGTGTAGAAATGTGTACAAATAAATGTGACCAGTTCATTCACGAAAAGAAAAGTGACGAGAATTAATATTATTTGTTGTTATAATTACTTCAGTCTATATTCTGTCTTTAAATAAATAGCGCCGAAGCCACCGGACAAAGATATTCACTTTAAAAAATAAATCTAAAATCACGTACAAAGGAAAAAATCATCGCTGTTGCAATTTTTGAGGGCATAAAGATATCAGAGTACTTTTAAAAATGGTCAAGCGCTTAGGTATATAAAATTAATTTATCTTAAACATTTTCATTCGAAATTAAAAATTAAAATTTACCGCTAATATAAGAAAGCTGTCAAATATCGCAAATGATTCAAAACAACTTCCTTCAAAAAGTTCATAAATCTCACTATTATAAAATCTATTTCAGTAGATACATATTTCCAAATCTTTTCCTCATATTAGTTGTTCTTAACCTACACCTTATGACACATTAGAATCTACGTATCGTTAACTGATGTATATAGTTCATTTCACAAGTATTCTAACTAGAGCTAAAGACACTGTTAGCACCTATTTTCCAATTGCATAAATTGTATATTATACTATAACTAAAAAAATGATATATTTTTATAATTTTTGAATTCTATTCGTTATATTGCGGAGAAATCTGTTTTCAATAGTGGACTTAAATTGAATTCATTTTCCAGGTGGCGCGCACTGCTCTTCACATGGCTTCTGAAAAAGGTCACGCTGAAGTTGCTGAATACCTTTTAGCTCATGATGTGGATATGGAGGCCAAAGATAACGAAGGAAACACACCATTACATGTAGCATCGCAAAATCAGCAAACCAGACTCGTTCAAATTTTATTGGATTCAGGAGCAGATCCTGATTCTGAAAATTCCGTAAGTAAAAGACATTACTGCAACAAAATTTTTATGAATTAAAATTAGCACTTTTAGCAAAACAAAGTATTTTTATTTAATACTTTGTACCAAGAAATTCTTGTAATAAAATTGTATATTATATGTAAAAAATATGCCAGTATTTCCAGTATTTTAACTACGTATTCTCAGTTCTAACGTTAAATAACTGCTAAAATTACACTGGAATTTTCAAGATTGGTTCAAAATATAAATATCTATAGATTATTATTTTTTACAACAAAAATCGAAGAAATGAGGATGCTGTATTTTCATCTCTCGGACTGAAATGAAAACAATTCGAGAAGTGAAGGTACAACATAAAGTATTATATTCCTTTTAATCACGATGACTGAAACTTCTACTGCCAATACGAATAGTGTTCGTACAGATATCTTAATTAATGAAAGGTTACAGTCAGCAAAGCACCGATTTCGACCCGTTTCATTCATTGAGAATTCGTCAAGTAGCTTTGTCGAATGTTTGTAAATCACCTAGTCTGTGTTAATTTGAATAGTGAAAAACAAAAAAAGCTGTGCTTTCATTTCTTGGATAGTTTTCATTTCGATCCAAGAGATACAAGTATAGCGTCTGTCTTCATTTCTGCGTTTTTCGTTATTTAGTAGACTGACGATTTATATGCAATCACCAAAGAGAAGTCTGCCTGACGAATTTTCATTGAACGAAACGCGTAATAGACAGTGTCTTATTTCATTAATTTATTATGTTACTATTTTATATTACGCAATTAAAATCTCGTTATTAAAAATCCAATAGATTTGTAATTCTTTCTTGTTTCTAATCCCTTTAATTAGTTTTTAAGTGTTATATTACATAGTTTTAAAGCATTTAGAATAAATGCTAATTTATACAATAAATAGGATAAATAATTTGTTACCCAAAACATATAGCCGCCCAGAGATTGTGATGCCTAATTCACGGTGATTGATAATACATAAATAAATGCCCGTGTTCTTACGTTCAATGATCCTTTGCTTGACCTTTAAGGTGTTAAAACTAGCTCGAAAGAATACGGAGAGTAGGGGCGGGGGTTCTCTGTGAGAATAGATTTTAAGAAAAATAGGCGCCACAGTATCGAAATCTTGAAAGCCACTTGCCTGAAGCAAAAAAAGTGGAAAAAAAAGGTTCCCTTTTTTTGTTAAATAAAAAACTAAAAAGAGTGCTGAAGTTATTAATTAGTCTGAACGGAGACAAAAAATTCTTAATTCACAATAAATACTATAGGTTTAACGTATCCATTCATTACTTTTGGCACAGACTATGGTCAAACTAGTAGAAAGTGTAATAGTATGGAAAACTGTACGGAACAGATATGTATTCAATGGAATGTCTAAATAAATAAATTGGAAGAAAATAAACTAATTATCCCTACCAATACATATATACTGGTATACACTAATCATACATAGACAAACGTTCACCTATGTGAATGTAAAATTTTTATAATTAGCAACGATTTAATCTATTCGATATACATATATATATATATATATATATATATATATAGAGAGAGAGAGAGAGAGAGAGATTATATAATTGTCTGCTATTGAATCTACTAGGTGTATATAATGATTTTATAATTAACAACGGTTTATGAATTAGTAAGTGAATCAGGACTATTGAATATATAGACATTTTGTTGTTGATCAGTAATTAAAGTGAATTAGATACAAGTACAGATGCAAGAAATATCAGAGGTCAGAGCTATGTAAGTTGAATTAATCACCTGTTTATAAACTAGCACTTAAATCAAAGCTATTAAATCTAGGTAACCTCTGGTAATTGCTCAATGATAATTTTGACAGTCTAATAAACAAAAAATATAAAAGACGTAAGTGCGAACGGAATAGGATCCATGTCTAGATACCACACCCCTTCCCTCAGAACGAAATAATAGGGTCGAAACCGCTTCGTGCACTCTTAATGGTAGTTTTCGAAGATGGAAATTCTAGTGGTCTTTTGGGAAGGTGGTTACAAAAAATGGAAATAACACTGCTTTTCTTGGCAGATGGTAATGTACTATTCACTAAGGTCACATTTTTAGACCATAAGTACAAAAAACCCTAATGTCAATGTAGAAAAAAAAGAAAAAAGCAAATTAGGCTATTGTGTAATGCAATGATTAAAATTGTCCTACCTCGACTTAGTACTGATGGTATTACTAGATTTCCGTCCATTCAATAGGTCATAAAATAAAGTCAAGGTGGCAATTTTTATCCAACGCAGTCGCAATGTACTCAACTTGATCTAATGGAATCCAAAACAAATAAATCCCAAGTCGATGCATTAAACGATCAGTATAATACTATTTCAACAAGAAATTGTAAGATGCGTTGCCTTCTTAATTTTATGCACGATCTGTTAGTTACTTCTCTGAATGTAGACACGGAAAAAAGAACACATGCATCAGACACAATGCCTTTTTGACTATCATGACGTGTAAGCATAGGAAGAAAATAAGACAGAGAAAATGCAAATTACAGACTAATTATTATAACAATTAATTACAAATTGCTTGGAACAATTTCAATTAAAAATATCATCAATAAAACATGTAAAATAGTTTAGAAATAACTATCTGGCTTACCCACGAAGTGAAGTATAGATTCCTAGAGTAATATATTGTATATGACAACCCTTCACTAACACATCCCAGATGGCGTAGTAATATCAAATGTTCAGAAGCATGCGAATTACAAAATACAATATGTAGTGGGCTTCACAAAATATGAATGAAAGATGAACTGAACATGCAACAAGAGGTATAGTGCGAAAAGTACACACAAAATTGATCTAAAACTACATTCTAAAAATGTGCGCTTGCTGCTCATGTAAAAGAGGTATATCAAAATGCAAATTCTAATGCTATATTTTTTATAAGAAAAGCAATTTCCATATAAAAAGCACATTAGAAAACATAGACATAAAAAAACGTTTCTGACAAACTTAATTTTAATATGTACAACAATCGGATTGCAATGTTTATTAGTGCCTGCATTTCTGTAGAAACCTCGTATGGTTCAAAATATTTAATCTATTCGAAAAATCTATTTTTTTCTCTATCCTCATCTCCTTGTCACATTTGACCCTTTTATTTAAGGGGCTTGTATCCTTCTTCTTATCTGCAAACACACGCGGACGAGAAAGAAAAAAGATTGATTAAAGTGGTTGGTAAGTACTACCCCATTTTTGTTCTGAAGATTTTAGGGTAAGCACAAGTACTCATGTTCTAATCAAAGAAAACGTTTTCATAATGTTAAGGTATTCTAGGAAAACCTTCTTCAGTTTTTCTTATGCCTAAACTCAGCCAATTTAGAGATATTAAAATGTTTTGAAAATATTTGATTTCATATCATACTATTGTTAAATTTTATGGTTGAATACGGTAAAAATAAATATGATGAAGTTGCACAAAATATACGTGACTATGGTCTCAATAACAACAGACTTTTAATATTACTACGTTTACATAGATGTCCCTATACACTTCTACATAAATTAAACTTAAGAATACTTAATATTAAAAATCTCAACAATTTTAGAACCGGAAATAACTTTGAATCATAAGTAAAAAACCCTTTAAGCTATACTATACGATTTTATTTTTGACAAATGTTATACAGCGTGTGTATAAAGTAGTTTCGAGTAGATGAAACTTTAAACTGCCAAAGCTTTTTTTTTCAAATACAATGTCCCATACTTTTTTCGTACTCAAATGCAAAATCTATTTCTGCGTCAACACGTAATAGCATTGCCTATACCTATTATTAGTCCTTTTGGTGTTATAAAAGGCATTTTATCGATTTTGGTACAATGTGTCACAAATCGCAAGCCATCAAACAAAACTGTAAACATTAATTGTTTATTTTATTTTTGACATTACATGTCATTTCCGTAGCTATCTATCAACTATCATTGCAATTTGTGGCTCATTCTACGAAAATAAAAAAACCTTTTTTAACACGAAAATGATTCAAGATATATATAAGGAAGCTATTATATGTATGTTGAGGTAGAATTACATTCTTCATTCGAATAACTAAAACCTATGAGGCACTGTATTTAAAAGAAAAGGTTTTAGTGGTTTAAAATTGCAACTATTCGAAACTACTTTTTGAACAGCCTGTATAAGATTTTACAAAAGTAAAATGATCAGAGAAAAGCTCTAGTGTCATGCACTTATGCTGCAAATATCATTTCCGGAGTAAAATAGCTACAGCAAATAAAAATAATCGTGACGTAAAACAAAATATGTTCAAAGATATTCAAATACCTCTAAAATAGTTGACTTACGCTTTAACCCTAAGTGCAGGCATCAGTTTGAAAAGAACATGACCCCTTATGTCTAAGACATTTCGAAAAAAAAGTACTCCAACTCCAACTCAATGAAATTTTGGACAAAAATGTGTTACTTAAAGAACTGGAATAAATTAAACAATATAAAATTAAATATCTATAAAAGCAATTTTGTACGCAACAGGCATAGATAATAAATACAAAAGGAGCTCCGAATTATTGTCACTAATACAGTAGGAAGCAACTTGAGCATTAATTACAATTTTACAATATAATCTCTTTTGAAGTAGGTACAATGAAATAGTTGTATTGTCATTCTTTCGAAACAGGGCTTACATCTTCGTCAGAAAAGCGGTTTTCTCCTAAAATTTTTTTTTGATTTCAGAAATAAAACATATTGGCTCCATCTTTCCCGTATTTATTCCAATTCTTAATGAACATACTTTCAGTTTAAGACTAACTTAATATTAGCATATGAATAAGTAACTAGCAGAATGACAAGAAGTTATTTTTCAAATCCATCCAAGCACTTCGTCTTAATCTTAAAATCTTATCTAATCTATAAGATTATATAAAAGATATATATATATATATATATATATATATATATATATATATATATATATATATATATATATATATAGCATCTAGACTTGTTTAAACCAGATTTCTCATTCGCTATAATGATTCTTTTTCGCTGTTACTCATATTTTTGAGATCTCCAATTGACGGTTTTGATATATTAAGACTATTGCTGTCTTGTATTGATCTGCTAATATCATATTGACTAACAATAATTTCATGAACTTCTTTACTAATTGATACCTCATGAACCATCATTTGATGTATTTACAACTATTAATTTATTGCAACCAAAATTACTTAACAAATTTACAATTTGCGTATGTCATTTTCAGTGCACCTTTTTCGTGTAAATTCATGATAGGTCCGAACATTTAGTTAAGAAGAGAACGTGTTTCATTAATAGTTAATGACTAACTTGATTATTTTAAGTAATATAAAAATAAAATTATTTGGGGACTAAGAAATTGAATATCATAACCACAATCAAAATTAAAATGTATGTCTTTTAAATATCGTCTTGACAAGTACAAAAGTAAATTATGTGACCAAACATTTAGATTTGGGCTTATATTGTCATGCAACTCTTCAAGCAAGAGTTGTTGTGAAGTACACCACGTGAGATCTTGGCTCCGTGAACTATCCCATTTTAGGGGCTTTACGAGCAAAAAAAAAGGTCACAGTGAGAGGACAAGAGTGAGAGCATCAGAGGGAATAAGGGTAAGAAAAAATCTATAAAACTATTCGAACAAACAATTAAAGAGGAAATTAATAAATAGAAAATTCAAATAATTCAAATAAACTATTGCCATATAAGTGCGAGTGAGAGAGGCGCAAAAACAGGACCTATAAAACGTACGATAAAACCTCGAGGTCCGAGGGGTCGACCCGCCCAAAGGTTTTTAAGCGTTGGATAAAATCTAGTAAGTTTTTGCGTAGGCAAATAAGGTACACTCTATACACAGAACAGTCGAAAAGTTTGCATTATAAAGAAAGTGTAAATAACAGAACTTGCGAAAATCATGGAAAGCAACGACGATTGTACGTCGGAGGACAGAAGAAATAAAATGAGAAGGGAGCAGGAAGACCAGCAAGAGTAAGAAAGTAGGTAGAACACCTCAAAAAGAAAAAGAAATAGACGAAAAAAGCAAGTTAATTGACATAATGAAAGACGTTAAAGAAATAAAACAGAGCCAGGAGAAATACCAAGAAGAATTAAACATATTAAGAAAGGAAAATGAAATGTTAAAAGATGAAAAAGATAAACTCAAGAGACAAATGAAGGTATGGAGATGACAATGAACGAGTTGAAAAGGAGGAATACAAAGAGAAATATCCTAATATCAGGATTGAAAATGAGAGCTGAAGATAAAATAGACGCGAAAATAGAAATGAAGAACTTTATAAAGAGTAACATGGTATAGAAGTAGGGATAAAAGAGGTAGAAAAAATGGGAGTGACAAAATATAGGATAGAATTGGATAATACAGAAGATAAAGATGCAGTGATGCAAAATAAAAATAAACTAAGACAACTATAATACATAATGAAATGACATGTTGAAAGGGAAATACAAAAGAAACTGAAACAGATAGGGGAGAAAGAGTGGAAAGAAGGGAAAGAATACGATTCCAAAAAACTATAATCCAAGGAAGAGAATACAGATGGGATAGGGAGGAAGGCAAAGTGACAGAATATGAGCGAGCCCACATAAACCCAATGGCAAAAAAACTGAAGGGAACGGAGGAAAAGGACACAACGACGATGAATATGGCAATGAATAAGGCTACGAGGGATACAAGGAAAGGTCCAATGAAAAAAAATAAATGTAAACGAAGAAACCGAGACCAAGGAAATGGACAAAGACAAAAGTTGGAAACGGGAAACAAACAAAAAGACAAAAGAGAGATTATATGGATGGGTACGGAACATAAGGAGCATAAACGGGAAAGAAGATGAAATAGTCGAAGAAATGAGAACACAAAACCTGGACTATCTGGAAATAACGGAAACAAAGAAGAAAGGACAGGGAATGGAAGAATTGAAAGATGGATACTGGTTGTACTGGTCAGGGGTAGATATAAATAATAGAAATGTCGGAGGAGTAGGAATGATTATTAAACCCGAAATAGTGAGCAACATCAGAAATGAAAAATATATAAACGGAATACTTTTAAGAATCGATACAGAACAAGGAAAGAAGAAAAAGATGAATTCTTTGAAACACTCCAAATAGAAATAGACAAAGCTGAAAGAAATATTATAGTAATGGGAGATATGAACGGACGAGTGGGGAGAAACAATGTAGGATTAGAGAAATATATGGGTAAGGAAGGAGAAGAAATGGTAAACGAAAACGGAAAAAGACTAATAGACGTATACATAGGGAACGACCTGATCATAACTAATACAAAATTTAGACATAAAGACATTCATAAATACACAAGGGAAGTCCCTAGCAGGAAAGAGAGATCCATTGTTGATTACTTGCTGATAAATTCAGAAAACTGGAAGAAGATAAAGGATGTTAAAGTACAAAGAAATGCTGAAATAAGAAGTGACCACTATCTGTCAAGAATGGAAATAATTAATAATACAAAGAAAATAAAAGAAGAAAAAAGCAGAAAGGTAATGAAGGAAAAAATAAAATGCTATAAAGTAAAAGATGAAGAAACTAAAAAGGAATATCAACACAGAATCAACGAAATGTTCGAGCAGGAAAGAGAAAATAAAACAGGGGTGGAGGAAAAATGGAATAAATTTAAAAACAACATTCTAAAGGCAGTAGAGGAATGCTGTGGAATAACAAAAATAACAAGTACATATACAAAAAAAGCAGATGGTGGACAACAGAAACATAACTTAAAGTTAAAGACAAGAAAACTAAATGGAAAAAATATTTACAAAGCAAAAGAGAGGAGGACTATACCATACATAAAGAAGCGAGAAATGAGGTCAAACAGGAAATCAGGAATGCTAAACAGAACTCATGGAAAGAGTTCGGACGAAAAATGAAAGACAATTATAAAGAAAATCAGAAATTATTTTACGGAACAATTACGACAAAGGAAAATACCACGACTGAAAAATATAAAAGATAAAGAGGGAAACATATTAAAAGATGAGAAGGAAATAATGAAAAGATGGAGACAGTACTTTGAAGAACATACAGAAATAACGGAAGACAGAGGTACAGAAGAAGAAAAGCAAATAGTACATGGTGACGAAAAATATATCCCACCAATAAGCGATGAAGAACTCAGAAATGCAGTTAGCAAGCTAAAGCTGAGAAAAGCGGCGGGTGAAGACAGAATTACGGCTGAAATGATTAAATATATGGGGGATAAAGGAAATAAAGAATTACTTAGACTACTAAATAACATCGTTAAGGAAAAGATAATAGGAGTGGAACATAGGGATTATATTGCCAATATACAAGAAAGGAGATATAAAAGAATGCGTAAACTACAGAGGAATAATATTAACAGGCATACCAGGAAAAGTACTTACAAGAATACTGGAGAAAAGACTTCGTGCAAAATTGGAAATGATATTAGAAGATACACAACATGATTTTAGAAAAGGAAGAATCACGCAAGATCTAATATTTATAATTATACAAGTGGGAGAAAAACTAATAAGGAAGGAAAGAGAAATACATATATGTTTCATAGATCTTAAGAAAGCTTTCGACAAGATAAGAAGAGAAGATGTAAGGCAGAGCTTAGAGAGAAGAGGGATAGATGGGGGAATGATAGATATGGTTAAGGCATTATATAAAAACAATAGGAATAAAATTAGAACTTAGAATCCCCAGAATTTGAAACACGGATAGGCTTAAAATAGGGATGCGTACTGAGTCTATTATTATTCTCTTTATAGACGATGCTATAAAGAGGTGCAAAGAAAAAGGAAAAAACATGAAAGTGGGTATCCAGAGAATGAGAGACGAAAGACTAACAAGGAGGATCTTTGAAGTTAAGACGGAGGGTAGAAACAGAATGGGAAGACTACGGAAAACTTGGAGGGAGCAAGTATATGAGGCGATGGAAAAGAGGAATATGGGATGGCATGAAATCAAACTACTGGCCCAAGACAGAGAGCAATGGAAGTTGTGGATAAAAGGAGAAAGGGAAGAAGAACTGAATGAGACAAACTGAAAATAAAATTAAATGGTAAAATGTAAAATTCAGTCCGACACCACAGGGTAGAAGGACTTAGGATTAAATAAAAATAAAATAAATTGTCATGCAATAGTCAAACGTTTTCAATTCATTTGCTATCATCTCTCACGTTTTCCAAGAACAGAATACTTAAGACTGTATTGTAGAGGTATACATATTATAATGTGGTAAGACATATATATTTAAAAAAAGAAAACGGATTACGGTGGCTATATGCTATTATGTTAAATTGGGATTTATTAACATACTAATAATATTGTATAAGCCTAATATTTTTATCTCACTCTATTAATTGTGCAATATGATGCAGAATATAATTCTTAATTATGTTAGTTATGCTTAACCATGTTAGGGGGTGAATTTATGTAATGTCTAAAAAATGTAATCGTTCAATATTTTGAAACCATTTACCTATTTAAGAAATGTCTTTACCCAACATATTGAGCATACATAAAATTCTAGTATTCACGTCAATCATACTAAACAAATTCAGCTGTATCACATAAAGTATGTTCACTTATTTTTATCAATAATAAATATAAACTCTTAAATTGCTTCTATTTTCTTCTGTTTTTTTTTCAGAAAGGATCTACAGCTTTACACATTGCTTGCAGTCTAGGCAGTAAAGGTATTCTGGAGCTACTACTCCAACATGGAGCCTTACTTAATAAACAAAATAAGGTAATACAATTTGTATACGTCATTTTATATATTTTTTAGATTTACTGTGTACTATTTTACAATAAAATCCTGCTGTTGTATACGTATACATATATACAAATATATATTAGGTTTATTGGTCTGTTGCAAATCACTCAATTACTCGCTACTCGATATTTCGTTATATTTTTTACAACTTCTTTAGGAGTGAACCTGCATCGTTATGTATTGAATAATTTGCCAATAGAAACAGTTTTTCTTTGCACAAATATATTAAAATTATTTAAAAGAAATTTTTTATTTTCTTATTTCTATTTTAGAGAATACAATCGCTATTTTTATATATCAACATATATATGTTACTTACTAATTGTATACAATTTTAGCTTCAATATTTTGTCAATTGTGAAATAAATTTTATTACAGAAATTTGACTTCGCGTACGGTCTGCTATGCATATGCGCTAACCAATACGTCATTAAACCAAGTCACTACGCTTTCTACTTTTAATTATTTTAGAAGAATGTTTGACCTAATCGCCATCTACATTTAAATTATTTTCTTTTAGTACAGTACGCAGTATCTAAATGTCAAAGTAAAGTCCTGTTTTCACATATCTGTTAACATTTTCCGTAGTATCTTTTTCCTCATTTTCGTGATGGAACCGTGTACATAGTTTCACTATTGAGACTCTGAGAAGCTGTAAAGGAGATACAATGTGGAATATTTTCAATTCCAATTTCTTTACAGTTACTGTCAAACATTAATCTGGATTACTCGTAATAAATTTATCATTTATATGCTGACTCACGTCAAGTCAAGCTCTTTTTTTATGTTCGGCTAGGAGGACCTATTAAGATTATGCCTCTAATTATGGAATTATTTCGAATTGCATACTTTCACAAGACAAGCCTGTAAACGAGTCCTGTGTGTGTCAAGATCTTTTTTCCAACGTCCGGCATATAGAAAAAAATCATATAAAAAAAGACGTAGGAAAGGTAACGCAAATATATGGGATTAAAGTTTTACGTACGCGGTGCGGATATAAATGCGACTTATTTAATAAATATGTTACGAACAGCTAACTGTGCATTAAATATATAGTCCCGAAAATCGTTAAATGCAAGGCTCGGGCTGTACAAAGTATTATAATAGTTACCTTAATACCTTAGGTAATTAACCTTCATACCTTAAATAATTGTTATCTATAACTTATCAACTGTATTCTAAAGTAAGGAGACATTGTTTTCTAAGAGCTTGTTAAATTTAAGGTAGAAGATACTATAAAATCACATGTTTCTCGAGTATTAAATACTTTTTGAATTTATTATTAATGAATTTAAAATAACACAAAAATTTCCAACAGTTTTGCGACAGCAGTTAATTAGATATTATCTTTGCTTATCCGTCAAATTATAGGGTTTTTCTACATTAAAGAATTTTGTTATTTGTAAATAATTATGAAAAATTGAATGTACTTGCCGATATCTCAAATTTACCTATAAGTATGTGATAATTTTATTCAATTAATTTTTGCCTTGCAGCTATTTTTTATAATTGTCAGCTCCATCAATCTTATCGAGACAGATTTATCATTTATCGTCGAAGTTAAAATTATTATCATTCTTAAGTCCTCAAGGAAGTACAATCATTCTTAGATACAGAACTCTGAAAGTTTTAAGCCGCTTAAAATAATAAATAATCTAATAATAATGTGTGTGTGTGTGTGTGTGTGTGTGTGTGTGTGTGTGTGTGTGTGTGTGCGTGTGCGTGTGCGTGTGCGTGTGCGTGTGCGTGTGCGTGTGCGTGTGCGTGTGCGTGTGCGTGTGCGTGTGCGTGTGCGTGTGTGTGTGTGTGTGTGTGTGTGTGGGTGTGGCTGTGCGCGTGTGGGTGTGCGCGTGCGCGTGGGCGTGCGCATGGGCGTGCGCGTGGGCGTGCGCGTGGGCGTGGGCGTGCGCGTGGGCGTGGGCGTGGGCGTGGGCGTGGGCGTGGGCGTGGGCGTGTGCGTGTGCGTGTGCGTGTGCGTGTGCGTGTGCGTGTGTGTGTGTGTGTGTGTGTGTGTGTGTGTGTGTGTGGGTGTGTGTGTGGGTGTGGCTGTGCGCGTGTGGGTGTGCGCGTGCGCGTGGGCGTGCGCGTGGGCGTGCGCGTGGGCGTGCGCGTGCGCGTGGGCGTGGGCGTGGGCGTGGGCGTGGGCGTGGGCGTGGGCGTGGGTGTGGGTGTGGGTGTGGGTGTGGGTGTGGGTGTGGGTGTGGGTGTGGGTGTGCGTGTGCGTGTGCGTGTGTGTGTGTGTGAAACAATTATGTCAAGTATTTGATTTTAAGTTTATGCAAAGCTGATGAAAATATTACAATTCTATACTAACAAGATTTTGACAACCTTAAATTCCAGGTTGTAAGAATAAAACTTGCTAGAGTTATCTAGAGAGTATACGTTCAGAAACAAACAAACTTATAATTTATTCATTTTATCATACGATAAAACTTTTCTGCGTGCAATACTTAAAATCAGATCCAGAGACTAAGAAAAAATAGGACATGTGTTTATACATACATAAGTTTTATTTGCGTGCAAATAATCGCAAAAGCCACGATTCATACCTTTCGGGTTCTTGGTGGAAGTATGCCACATAAAGTGCACATTCTAGTTTGAATTACTATCTTAAAAATATGGATGGTTAGTGATAAGAACGAAAATTAGATTTTCAAGATAGAAAAACAGCATCAGAGGAAACTTACCATAATATATTATTACTGAGTTCTTAGAAAATAAGTTATGGTTATTTTATAATAGACCATATATTATTTCAAAACATTTTACCTAAATACAATAATTATAAAATTAAAACTAGAACGAAACTTCGATTCCTACTGCTCCAGCAAAAATTGCTAAAATCAATTTTGTAATACTTATTTCCAATACTACGTATACCTAACAACAATTTTTAAATTAAATAGGAACCCGCTAATACGAAAAGCAATAAAATTCTATCAGTGAAAATTGTGAACGCAAATAAAACTCTCGCTATGCTCTTTTATTTTCGCTTGGATAGGAAACAAGATGTACATTTAATGTACGGAAAATATAATTCAATGCGTGCTTCTGTCTCTGCGCATAGGCTTTGTTTTCCAACTTTTATCCGCTCTGACTATGTTTTATGTAATTAAATTTATAATAGGATCTTTACTAAACTACTGAAAAAGTATAACATACTATTATTTAAGTTGTAGACATGAAACTTTTAGGAAAATATAAGTATATTTTGGTGCCGTTTAGAATAATCATCGCATCATCGATCATTGTCGATGTGTATTCTATTCTACATCGTCAATTATTGAATACAATTTCAGAACTATATTTGAATAATGTGGGTGTACGTCAAAGGGCATTCTAAAATTTAGAGCACTATAATTCTGCCCCTGATTTCAATGTAAACAGTAATATGTGCGTTCGTCTCTCTTTAAATACAAATTTTTCATGGTTGTGAGAAATAAATGTTACATACAATAAACAACTTCGAAATAACCAAAAAGAAGATACTGTGGATAATAATAATTGAAAAACCTGATTCCTAGAAAACGATAGCAGATATACTTTCAATATATTCACTTGAATCTATACGATATTATTAATTTTAATTGGAAATGGGTGGCATATTTCAATTGAAATTAATTGTTTATAGTATATGGACTGATTAAAAATGTTTTCCTTATAAATTTTAATTTTTTCGTCATGAAATTTAATTATGTCACTTCTAACAATTTCAAAGTTTGTTACTTGTGAATTAAGATTTTATGAACGTACGAGGGCGGACTGAAAAGTCTGTGGAATAACAAGTATTTAGTTTTAGACTGTTTTTGTCGTGCATCGGTAAACTGTCTTCCTAACAATGTCAACTGTGAAATTTAGACCACTACGTTACTAGCTTTGTTATAACTGCTGTTTAATTAAGGACACCTCTGAGTTTTTGGCGACATGGATAGTGTTGAAATTCATGTTCAAATACTTTTCTTTCAAGATCTATCAGCAATAAATATTCATAACGAGATGAGTGATTAATAAATCGGTTCGTGAGTTCAAATATGACCGTACAACCGTTAAAGATGTATCACAGAGCTGACGTCCGAATCTGCAACTATATATTAGGCGACATACATTTTGAAGGAAGAGTTAGATATGAAGAAGCTGTAGGAGTGGTTGCCGCGACCACTCAGTGTTAATGATTTCATTCTATAGACTTTTCAATTCATCTTCTCGTAATTATCTGGAACTTGAATTTCAACGGAGACCGTGGTTGGTTAAATTAAACAATTAAGGTTAACATAACCCCTTTCCACAATAATTTCCGTATTCGCCATATGATTTCAACGACTAAGTTATCATAATCAGTAGTCGTCACAGTGTTGCACCTGCAACTACAGCAGAACCAGCACAGAAACAAAGTCCGCACCAGACTCACACCATCTAAAGTCAAACACACACAGTATGTGTTCGGCTTACGTATAGAGAATATGAAAATTATTGTAGAAAGGCGTTATATTAACCTTAAACCTTTAAGAAAGAAAAGAGAAAAGGAAAATGAAAGAGACAGATGAGAAAAACTTGCGAAGTTTATAGGCGTTTTAGTTACGCTTTTAGGACCACCTTGTTACTCTATTAAAAAGTAAGGGGGCGTTCGCCCCGCCCAAGGAACTCGGGAATCCTCAAACTCTCACTTCTTTCCACTGGGAAGAGTCAAGAAAGGAGACACGCCCTGGGGAGAGGACATAGGTCGCACCATCTTACCCCAGTCTGGAATGCGGACTAACAGTGTCGCAGGGTATTTTTTAAAACGTTGAATGTTTTGTTCAGACTTCTTCCGTAAATTCAGTGTGGAATGCGGAGCCATGAAAGGTCATCTTCCCAGGGTATTTCGTATAATACGAAATGTACAGATCTAAGACGCCTCCGTAAGCGGTACTTGTATATTTAGTTACGATATTTTTATACAAATAGTTGGCGTTTATTGAGAGGACTCAGTTCAAAGTGAAGTTTACAAAAAATGGTAAATATTTCTAATGATTTATATTTTATTGAAAGTATTAAATTAATTTAAATAAATTGTACATTTTTTATTGATTGCACACTTTCGCTATATACTGTTAACCTTTTTATATACGTATATGATAAAACAATTAATGAAATTAAATTTAAATTATCTATTCAAGAAAAAATATGTATACATATGTACAATTTATTAAATTGAATGAAATTATCTATTTAAGAAAAATGTATATATATATATATATATATATATATATATATATATATATATATATATATTGTATATGTACAATTTATTAAATTAAATTTATATACAATCAAAAATATATACATATATATATATATTAATAAACATATTTTCTACAATTTAGAGTAAATAACTGGACCAGCAGCAGTATAAACATCACTGAGACCTTGGATTTCGATAGGATATTGAATGAAAGTATTGGAAATATTGACAGCATTGACACGGATTGTAACATCACCCTCCGTAGTAATATCAGCTGGTGCAGCTGAAAGAATTACAATATCAACTATTACAAGTGCAGTGTAATTGTAAAGTGTAATTCAAGCTGTTACAACAGATGCTAACGTGATTGTTCCTGTTCCTCTTGCGTCAGAGCCAAACGTGCTTAGTCCTCGTGTAACGGAATCAGTTTCTCCGCTAATAGTTAATTTTCCACCACAATTTAATAGCTATTTGCCACATAATAAGTACAAGTAGAGTACAAAGTGAGTACAAATTGAGTAGAGCAGAATGAAGTAAGCGAATTGCTCAACGTCAACTTTTTAGAAAATAACAGGAAATTTTAACAAAACGAACACGAATACCAACAACTTATTACTACTACGACGGCTACGACTGCTACTATAATAATAATAATAATAATAATAATATCTTTATTGTCCAAAAGACAGGCCATTTAAAGGACAAATCAAACAATATGTACAGTGTGCAAGTATTAAATGAAACTAACTTAAATATATATAAAAATTAAAATATACAATATTAATAATAAATGAAAACTAAAAACTTAAGAATATATTTATAGGCAAAAAAAAATAACTTATATGAAACCAAAGTTGTACCACACTCTTAAACCACCGAAAGTATTACCTATGAAAAGGATCTGGGAATAGCCTATTCGCATTCCTGCACATATGGGTAAGTGGAGCTTTCAATAGAACATTAGTCCTGGCCCTCGGAAGAGCGAAGGAATCAAAAGACCGAGTGGAATGAGAAGGAACCAATAGACTAACCTGAGACAGTACAGAAGGGGCATCCACATCATTGTTAATTAAGTTAACAAGAAACTTCGCACTGGTAGCATCCCTACGACAAGACAAAGATTGGAAGCTATGTCTAATCAATAACGCCTCATAATCAACTCCCCTCGGTGGGTATGTACCATCAAGCCGGTAAGATAAGTACTTTAAAAATCTTTTCTGGATTCTCTCCAGAAACAAACTTTGATAAATATAGCACGGATACCATACCACCGAGGCATACTCAAGCTTAGTCCGGACAAAAGCATAGTATAAAACCTTGAGAGCCGTAATGTTATTAAAATGTCTGCAGGAACGCACAAGGAAACCCAAAGCACGTGACGCCGAAGCACATATAGCAGTGATGTGATCTGTAAATTCCAATCTGGAGTCAAACAGGACCCCAAGATCCACAATTCTCGACTTCCTCAGAATGACAGTGTGATCAATGGTGTACTGACTAATAAGGGGATTATTGCTTTTAGTAAAAGTTACCACAGCACACTTATCAACATTAATAGTAATATCATTCTGCACACACCAATCACTAATTGTATTAAGATTATGCTGCAGTATCCGGCAATCGTCATAGGATGTTATCCTAGAAAAAATTTTTAAATCGTCAGCATATGCCAAGGAATTACATGTAAGTGATTTGAACAGATCGTTAATGAAAATATTAAACAGTAAGGGTCCCAAAGTGGATCCCTGTGGAACTCCAGAAGAAGCAGTATATACATCTGACGAAAATCCATTATACGAAACATAGCAACTTCTGTTATGTAGATATGAAGAGATCAAATCAATTACATAATGGCAAAATCCAAAGCTAGATAATTTAGAAACTAATACTGAGTGGTTAATTGTGTCGAAAGCCTTAGCAAAATCAGTATAAACGACATCCACTTGCTGTCTATTGTCCATTGACTCGCTAATAAATTGTGTTATTTCCACTAAGTTGGAAACAGTGGATCTACCAGCAGTAAAACCATGCTGCTGCAGAGAAATAAAGGGTTTCAAACATTTAGTAAGTTTTCGGTGGAGAATATAATCAAAAATCTTAGCAAAATTAGACAGAATACTAATTGGTCGATAATTATGGAGAGAGCAACGATCACCTTTCTTAAAAACAGGAACGATTCTAGTGATCTTCCAGACATCGGGAAAAGTTGAAGTCGTCATGGCCAAATTAAATATAACAGCAAGTGGTTCGCACAAAACTGAAGCACAGTCCCTAATGATAAAACTAGGAAGTCCATCGTGACCCGACGCAAAATCAGCCCTGAGTACATTAATACTCTGAAGAACATCACTCAATGTGAATGGTGTCAGGTACAATGAGTTAAAACATAGATTATACGATTTGGTGCCCGTGTGAACAGAGCCCGGACGGAAAACATCAGAAAAAACCCGAGCGAAGGCATCAACAATTTCACGGGGATTCGTAATTTCCTCATCGCCAAGACGCAGACAACCGGGAATCCTAGATGCACCAGACCTACTATTAATGTACCCCCAAAACTGTTTGGGATCTGAACAGATGTTCTGCGATATATTCGAACAATACACGCCATATGCACTACCTATCTCCAACTTGACCAATCTGCGCAATCTCTTGAATTCATTACGGAAGTAATGAATTCAAGAGATTGCGCAGCTCTAGTGGCTTTCCATTTTTTAAAATAATATTCCTTCAGTTTGACCAATTGAATCAATGCAGAGTTAAACCAAGGCGGATATCTTCGATTTTTTCTATTCACCCTAGGTACATAATCATTAACAAGCTCGTACAAGATATTGTAAAACCTATCAACGGCCAGGTTGACATTTTTAAACGTACTGAGAAAAGACCAGTCAATTTCAGCCATAGCACCATAAAGAGCAGTCAAGTTAGCCTTCCGAAAATTAAAACTTAAATTATTGTTGGAAGGAAAACTAGTAAAGTGTCCCGTCAACAGCTGAACAGATATGGAAAGTGCAGGGTGTAAATAATCCTCAGAAACTAAAGGATCCGGATCACGCGAAACCTGGACGATACAATTGAAATTTGACAGAACCAAATCAAGTAGCCTTCCATCAGAGTTAGTTACAACATTAGATTGCCGCAAATTCAGACAGTTCATAAAACTTTGCAATGCAATGAACTTACGATCCCTAACATTATCAACGCTGCCAAACTTAGGGCAGTTAAAATCACCACAGATTATGAGGTTTTTGTCCAACAACTCTAAAGCAAGTGCTTCAAAAAAGGTTTCAAAATCATCACATATAACATCAGGTGGTACATACAATACAATATAATAAATAGTAATGGAACCATAATTACATCTGCACATAGCAACATCAATTAAAGGAGTCACTTCTGAGGTAGTACTAACACTAAGTGGTACACACGACGTATTTTGAGAAAAAGCAATCAACGCACCACCACCACAAGATTTACCCACAGCACTAAGGTCACGATCTTTCCTCGTAACTGTAAAGGAAGAATCCAGAACTTCATTATCATTAACATCAGGAGATAGCCAGGTCTCGGTTAGCAAGATACCATCCGCATCAATATTGAAACTGTTGGAGTATACTTTATGAAGTTTAGTTCTGAGGCCCCGCACATTCTGATAGTATAACCGAAAATCAGTGACCTGTCTGCTGGAACCATTCAGTTTCCCGAACGTGGACCATCACTCATAATCTTCGGAACTTCATGCACGTATCTGATAAAAATATCCGTCTCTCCAGCTGCCCTCCGCTCATCTAACTCACGCTTAATCGTCCTATAGAAATTCAGTTGCGCAGGTGTCCTATCCCTGGACACAAATATGGACTTATATCTTTCGTCATTCCTCAAAATTCTGCTCTTACGCAAAGCCTTGGCAACATAGTCAAAGCTAGGTAAAGCTACTTTAACAGGACGTCGACGAGCACCCCCGGAGGGATCATATCTTCCAAGTCTAACAGGGGCGATCTGACCAACCGAAAGCTCCAAGGCAGACAAAACCCCGCCAACAGACACAACATCGGCAGCAACCTGATCGGCCTTGCTGCCAGCTTCCAACTCAGGTAAATTAAATATTACCAAGTTATTCCTTCTCCTGTCACGCTCGGCAACCTCATTAATTATGCTTTCAACAAACAAAGGATCAAACCCCGATGTCGCAGACGAACCAGAACCAGAACCCGGCGAGGCTTTCAAGTCCTTAAGTTGTTGGACCTCACTCTGCAGTGCATTAACCAGCGTCACAAGCTCATGCATATTGCTGAGCTGAGCCTTGAAATCGGAACATGACGAACAGTGATATGTCAGTCTGCGAGTTTTACTTTTCAAACATTGAATCTCAACTCTAGAAAGACCACTACAAGTGGTGTGGACAAGACTCTTACAAAGATCGCATGAAATTTCGTTATCTGCAATCAAATCCACGCCACAACTACTACAGCGGGAATCCATGACTGCTAAAGAGAGGAGGAAAGTAACAGCAAGGAAAAAATACACAGGTAGTTAGGAAAAAACAAGGCCACACGCTTCACACCAAGGGGGTCTATCCTGGTGACTAACAAATACACAACACAAGGAGACCGCGGAAGGTGAAGGAAACAGTAATGGAACAAAAATGTAATTGTAATTCAGATTGACCCTTGTATATAAAACTAAAAAGAATAAAAAACCAAAAAAAAAAATAAAAAAGAAAAACCACTCTCTATTAAAAAGTTATCTTACTATTATGATGACTGCGACTACTGCTAAACCGATTTGGCGTACCAGTGTCTGGCAGTCGAGAAGTCAACTCCGAAAACTACTTCTAGGTAAAAATGTAATTATTAATAATCTAAAATTGATGTCTACAGTACCGCAAGGGAATATTCAAAATATATTTGACGATCCTATCGTACAGAAAACTTCGATTATGAGCGTATCTGCTCATTTGCCCGATTATTTTAAACCTTTATAACCAAATCTCCATCCATTACAACCACATCCCCATCATCCACATCTCCTTCTAAATATAATAGCGAAACTCTTATCCGTTCAACTAGATTCAGCCCCAGTTCATGTAGTGCCAAATTCTGTTCAATCCAGTGCATCCTCATATTCACACTATCTTCCTACAATCGCTCCATCTCCTATAATATCTGCTCCTCACGTATCCTCTCTCCATTCTTCCCAGGATCTATTATCACTATTTCTCGGATTTCCTTGTGTCCGCCTACCACCTGTACACTTAGAAATCTCTAATATATCCCATCTCTTCCATCACCTACCTCTCAGCTCTCAGTTCACCCCCGCATTTTCTCTGCCACACCAGGCAACAAACTAGCCTACAACCTCGCTACAAACATTAGCGAACCTTTTAACATCTATGCATCATGCTTACAGGAGGGAATTTTAGCTTTCAGATCAATTATTTACGATAAATGAGCTAATAGACAAAGCTATCGCAGAACGTGATATGATTATTCGTTTCTAAGAGACTTGTAGTGACACCATTAATATAGACATTCCTAGTGGTGTTTCTATTAATGAAATAGTTCAACCCCTCCAAGAGATGAATGGAAGCCTGAAACGCTAAATCAACTACTTGGAGCGTCGCGCCGGAAACGCCATTTCAATTGCTTGAAATGCATCGATTTCTTTCTCGGCGAAACGTGAAGACGACCTTGAAAAACTGTGGTAGGTGCTGAAGAGAAAGACGGCAAAAGTTTCACCACCAGTTTAAAAAAAAAATCAGGACAGGCATCATTAGATGAATGGTAATGATATTGAGGGTGGGAGAGAAGCTGTCCAGTCCCTTCTCAGGTGAAAGAAGGGATCGATGGATGGAGGGATCGAAAGCCGAGAGACTTAAGGGAACTACTACCCCGCTCATAAAAAAGTAGCGAACAAGAAACGAGAAAATAATATTTTCTTACAAAAGAATATTTTTTAGCTAAAGAAATAGATAAAAATTAAAACAAACAATAAACGAATCTTTTATTTACACTTCTTCCTGTACAATCCTTAAAATAGTAGAAACGTATATTTTAAACAACGCCGAATATTATTTAGTATGCATTGTTATGTTTAAAAGTACAGTATGCATTCAGAAACACATCACTATTATTACCTGAATATAATTACGATTCTGTATTTAATACAAAAAGTTTTACACGACGCAGTAGTCTTTTTGGTGGCGCATGTAAATGAGTATTAATCGTAGGGTCTTCGGGGTGCGGCAAAACAAATGTCTTTCTTACTTTATTACTACACCCCAATGGATTTCGCTTCAAAAATATTTATATGTATATGTTGCAGATCGCTACATCAGCAAAACTGTGAATACCTTCGGCGACGCTTATTGGAACTATTCCTGAAATAAGTTAGTCTGAATATACAGAGTAACCTATTTACATTTAATTTAAAACATATTTATAACGATCGTATTTGTGATTAAGCTATGAACAGCTTTTAGGCATATAGGCAAGTGTGAGTTATTGTGAGTTGTGGACGTGTGGTGAACCTCTGCATATTCTCAATTCTCGACAGATATTGTTTAGTAAGAATATTGTTTCTTTATCAACCAATAAATCAGGTCTGGTACTTTGAATGCATTGTACTAAATAAGTACTCTAATCTTTGCTGTCTCCGGTGCTAGTGATCAGGGCAAAGCGTGGATTGAGTTGGACTTGAGATGGTAGTTCCCATATAGGTAATGCCATTACTGAATTAAAATCTACTATTATAACCTTAGAAAATGAAGTCAATGAATTGAGAAGACAATCTATTTGCTGTTCGAGTATCACCTTGAACAATTCTGACTTTGAGGAACTTGTTCGGGAAATTCATGAACGCGAAACAAAAACGATCAATTTAATTGTATATGGCATTGAGGAGTCCGTCTTCTCAGTCCGCTAAGGACCCGAACGTTTATCAAAATATATTAAAAGAACTATCGATTACTGATGAGGTTGGCCCTTTACGCTTGGGCAGACCCAACAAAGGAAACTCCGGACCCAGATCTATCCGTTCGACTTTAAGTAGTGAAGACACTGTTCGAACTGCTATTAGGAGAGTATCCAACCTAAACATCAGCCTTAATTTCGCTGGAATAAATATTGCATATGATCGTACAATAAGGCAGTCCAATATTATAATATGTTGAAGGTTGAACTGGTGCAACGAAAAACTAACGATGAATAACTTAAAATTAAAAATGTAATAGGCATACGAAAGATCGTGCCTTTAAACTAAGTACGCCCAACAGTTACAGCATCAGTTATTATTTTCAGAACACCCGCGGGCTAAGAACAAAAACAGATCAATTCTACTCTTGTGCTACTAACTCTTCATTCGATTTTATAGGAATTGCTGAAACCTGGTTATCTAGTGATGTATGTATATAAAGCAGAGTATTTTCCATCTATGTACGACGTCTTCAATTGTGATCGTAGATTTGATAAAGTTGATAAAGCACATGGTGGTGGAGTACTACACTTGGCTTGAAGGAATTATTTGAATACTTCTGATTTAAGTTTATCTGCTAAGTTTATTGACTTTCCAAATATTGATATTGTTGGTATAAAATGTATTCAAAATACTTCTTCTTTTCATGTCATTGTATTGTACATACCATCTCATGTTTCACTGTTTGTTTTTGATTCTTTCTTCGAATTATTCGAACACGTCATTTCTAATTATTGTAATATTTTTATTATTGATGACTTTAACTGTCCCCATTTCCTGCTTAATAATACTGATGATTCCAAATCAGCGGTGATCGGATCTTTGTTAGACATGTATAACTTTGGGCAGTATAATTACGTGACTAACTTGGACAATCGTACACTGGATCTTGTTGTTTCTGATTTTACTTGTGATGTTCTTAGGAACAATTCACCTTTTGTCAATGAAGGTGATCATCATCCTGCATTTCTAATAAATTTTACCATTGACAGAATAACTAAATTCAAATTTTCATATAATAACATTAAAATTTACAACTTCCGTAAAGCTAATTTCCCAAATCTTTACGACTCTTTGTTTTCAATAAGCTGGAATGTCTTAGATACCAATTCCCAAATTAATACTATGTGTGCTAGTTTCTATAATACTCTTTATTCCAATTTCGACATCTACGTTCCTGTTTTTAAAACCAACTCACAAATTTATCCGAAATGGTACATGAGCGAAATAATTAATAATATTAAACTTAAGTTTAAATATTATGAGGACTATAAACGTAATAAAAATGAGTATTCTCTTCAACAATTTAGGAAATTAAGAGCACAAACTAAGAAACAAATTTCTCAAGCTAATCATCGTTACCTCGTCGATGTCTAAAATAGTATCATTGGTAATCCTAAAAATTTTTGATTTTACATCCGTGACAAAAAAAGAGTTTCTCGTATTCCGGATAAAATGTGTTACGAAAATTGCATCACTGACATCCGCACTCTATTGTAGATGGTTTTGCTAGGTATTTTAATAGTGTATACAGCCCGCCTTCCACGCTCAATGATTTTCATACAATGCAATTTAGTGATTTAGTGATGCCTTCATATTTCCAGTGTGACTGAAGAAGATGTTTTGTCATATCCATTGGAAAACTTGGAGATAGACATACAGCTGAAGATGATCAGATCCCTGTTTTTTTGATTAGAGACTGCGTCAATGTTTTCGCTGCACCTTTGGCAAGGATATTTAATATTGTATTAACAACATCGGTGTTTCGAGATGTTTGGAAAGTGACAAGAATTGTGTCAATTCTAAAAAATGGTAATGTCTCTAATATTTCTAACTATAGTCCCATAGCCATTTTATCTAGTTTTGCTAAATATTAGTTTACTCGAAAATTTTTTCTTCAATTAGACCACTTATCTCATTTAATCGCCATGGCTTCATGCAGCATAGATCTACTATGACAAATCTGACCATTTTCACTCAACGAATTGCTGAGGTATTGGATTCGCGGGATCAGGTGTATGCAATTTACACCAATTTCTCGAAGGCTTTCGATAGCATAGACCACGAAATTCTTCCATTCAAATTCAGGGCATTCGGTTTCAGTGATTCGCTAATTGCATTCTTTAGATCGTATCTAAGTAATAAACATCGATGCGTTTTTTTCAATGGCTTCTCGTCCATTCCTTAATGACCTCATTAGCGAAATACTATCAGATAATTTGCTATTTGCTAACGATCTGAAGGCTTATCGTCCGGTGTATACTTTCGAAGATTATGAACAGATTCAGCAGATATCGAATTAGTGCAAAACTAACAATCTACCTCAAGTCCTGACAAATGTAAAGTGATAAGCTTTTCTAGAAGATAGAATACTCTTCATTTCAATTATGAACTTGATATCACTCTTTTAAGATCTCACGTTAAGATTATCGTAATGCCTCCTAATCAAAATTATCTGCAATTGATTTTGAACTAATTCTATGGTCTCTTTGTTTTGGAGTAGCAAATGAATATTTCTCGCCAGTTTCAACTAGTTGGCTTTCTAATATTTTAAATAACACAGAAACATCTGATTATTTTTCCTGCTGTAGTCAGTAAATATAAGTACATAAAGAAAAATATCTTAAATAAGGTATTCTTTGTCGAACAAGTGTTTTCGAAATAATTATATACATTTTATACAATATCTCGGGCTTCCTGAGGAAAGGCATACGTTTTTACAGAATCTTAGAGATTTTTTAGTAAATTAGAACTGAGTTGAATATTGATTTCAATGAAATATTTCTCATTAACTTACAGTAGATTTGGGTCAAAATATGCTTGACGAAATCTATTTTTTTTAAATACCTATAAGAAGAAAATATGCAAAAATAATAAATATAGATCGGGAAATAATTCAACGGCAACGAATAACCAATGACAAAACTTATAAATGTAAACAAATAATCGTTATTTTCAAAAATTGTAACGTACTCGTACTTCTCTATCTCACTCGATAAAATGAGTGAAATAGAGAGGTATCCTTTTTTAATTTGAAATAAAATTTGTGCGCCGATTCTACCTACATTTTAGTCAACAAAATCTTAAATGAATAGATCTAAACACAACTGAACTGAAGTATAAATAATTAACATTACATTTAATTATCATAATGTACAAAGTCGGCATTTCTCTAGAGTAAAAAAAAATTAATAATTGTCTAATTCTAAAACATTAAATCGACATATTCTGCTGTTATATTTAATTTGGCCATGAGGACTTCAACTTTTCCCGATTTCTGGAAGATTTCTAGAATCGTTCCCGTTTTTAAAAAAAGTGATCGTTGTTCTCTCTATAATTATCGACTAATTAATATTCTGTTTAATTTTGCTAAGATCTTTGATTATATTTTCCACGAAAAACTTACTAATTGTTTGAAGCCATTCATTTCTCTCCAGTAACATGGTTTTACTACTGGTAGATCTAAAGTTTCCAACTTAGTGGAAATAACTCGATTTATTCGTGTATCAATGGACAGCAGCAACAAGTGGATGTCGTTTATAATGATTTTGCTAAGGCTTTTGATACAATTAACCATTCAGTATTACTTTCTAAATGATCCAGCTTTGGATTTTGTCATAAATTAATTGATTCGATTTCTTCATATCTACATAATATGAATTGCTGTGTTTCATATAATGGATTTTCCTCAAATGTATTATATATACTGCTTCTTCTGGAGGTCTGCAGTGATCCACTTTGGGACCCTCATTGTTTTCAATGTTTTCATAAACGATCTGTTTAAATTACTTACATGTAATGCCTTAGCATACGCCGATGACTTAAAAATTTTTTCTAGGATATCATCCTATGACGATTGCCAGACTCTGCAGCATTATCTTAATATAATTAATGATTGGTGTGTGCAGAATGATATTACTATTAATGCTGATAAGTGTGCTGTTGTCACTTTTACTAAAAGTAATAATCCCCTTATTAGCCAGTACGCTATTTTGAGGAAGTCGGGAATTATGGATCTTGGGGTCATGTTTGACTCCAGATTAGAATTTACAAATCATATTACTACTGTATGTGCTTCGGCATCACGTGCCCTTGGTATCCTTGTGCGTTCTTGCAGACAGTTCAATAATATTGCTGTTCTCAAGGTTTTATATTATGCTTTTGTTCGGACTAAGCTTGAATATGCCTCGGTGGTATGGTATCCGTGCTATATTGATCAGAGTTTGTCTCTGGAGAGAATCCAGGAAAGATTTCTAAAGTATTTATCTTACCGGCTTGATGGTATATACCCACTGAGGGGAGTTGATTATGAGGCGTTATTGGTTAGACATTGTTTTCAATTTCTGTCTTGTCGTAGGGATGCTACCAGTGCGAAATTTCTTGTTAACAATGGTGTGGATGCCCCATCTGTACTGTCTCAGATTGGTCTATTGTTTCCATCTCATTCCACTCGGTCTTTTGAATCCTTCGCTCTTCCTAGGGCCAGGACTAATGTTCTATTGAAAGTTCCGCTTACTTACATGAGCAGAAATGCAAATAGGTTGTTTCCAGATCCCTTTCATAGGAAATAATATCGGTGGTTGAAGAGTTTGTAACACAACTTCGGTTTCATCTCAGTTCTTTTTCCTATAAATATATACTTAAGTTCTCAGTTTTTCATTTATTACTATTGTATGTTTTAATTTTATATATATATATTTAAGTTAGTTTATTTAATACTTGTAGTGTGCCTAATGTTTTTGATTTGTCCTTTAAATGCCTTGTCTGTTGGACAATAAAAATATTATTATTATTATTATTAAACGTACGTATTATGTCATCACTGATATTGAAATAGCTATACTTGGTGAACATTTTATAGATGAGTTTGGCAAAATATTGCAATAATAGACTACGATCTATCAAATATTTTGTAAATTTCTTTGCTTAAACTATTGCCGAGCGTTTTATTATGCTTAAGTTCCAAGTTCAAGAAAAGTATTGTCTATTTAACGAATTTTAGATTAGCCTGGGATAACCAGTCCTTCACTGGAATTTCTAACCGTGTAAATTGAAATCAATTAAAAAACCACTAGAAAATCTGAAGAATGGTAGTAGGTAGTGAAGTTCAAAGAAAAACAACAAATCGGATTTCTGAAAGCTGACAATCTTAAGTAATAATTATGCTTAAGATTGTCGGCTGTCAGAAATCACTCTTCAACTATCAGGTCAATTATTAATATTTGGTTTGATGAAAAAGCCACACAATAACTCGTCTAAATGTCTATCTTAGCATAAGATCTTTTATGGCATTTAATTGGCAACACTTTATGTTATTACTGATTGCTGAATACCAAACCCAACGTTTAACCTGGTACATGAAAAGGCTCAAATAAAGTATCGAGTGGCCTAGGATTGTCCTCGATTACAAATCTATATTCTGCTTTAAAATACATGATAATCATTAGATAGACTGATAGGCAAAGAAAATCGCCAGCTTTAGTTCTTTATTGAACAATTTGTTTGCCAAACTACTGGAGTAATGATACGGCTATTGCGCATAGAGTAAGTTGTTAAACTTCATGTGCTCTATTATATTCAGCAGCTGGAAAATCCGATATTTTCAGGAAACACTGTGCATCCCCATGTAGCAAATCTTGCTCTAATTAGAATATGATTAATTTTAATTACCATACGCGTATTTTGATAATTGTTTGTCGTATGTTACATTGTCTTAAGAGGTAAGAATTTTTTCTCTCCTGGCCTCTCCAATGGTTCGATAGCATACTTGAATATGATCGATCTTTCATAATTTTCAATACTACTCCTTATTTGAACTAATAGCAACTTGGTGGTGGTTAATACAAGGATTTTTTGAAATAAGTTTTCAAACCAAAGCTTGAATTTATCAAAAATACAAACCAAATAAGTATAGGTGTCTATCTCCTACTAATAAATACGAAGACGATTGATGAAGTAGATGTTTGATAATATATAACAAATATTGATCTACTAATTTGATACTTCGGTTATTTATTATTCGAAGCTTTAAATAATTTATACTTCTATCTATTTTATTAGAAATGTTTGTATTTTATACGTATGTATAATTTCTAATAAAAACTGAAAAATAAATTAGGTCAAAAATCATCGAAAATTTCGACTATAGCAATAAAGTTTCATTTAACTTCTGACCACGAAAATCAATTTTCGCGTATGTATAAGAAATGTTTGCCTATACTTTTGACACTTGAGTTATTGTTTTATATGTTCTATATAACAATAGTTATGTAATGAGCTTTTTTTTTAATACAAAAATTTGTAAAGTTTGTATAAAACATTATAAATTCAGCATCGCTTATTTGACATTATAAAAATGCTTTTTAATAAAATATAGAAATCCTGAAAATAAACAGGAGATATGAAAAGAATAAATTAAAAAATCGTTTTATTGGTTAGAAAATGTAGATAATTTAAATATTTAATTTTTAAATGATGAATTTTGTTTAGACTGGAAACACTCCTCTGCACTTAGCTTGCCAAGCCAACGAAGTAGATACTGTAGACATACTTATTAATAAAGGAGCCGACCTCAACTGCTTAAACTCGGTAAGTTGTACATAACATGACAAAATGCATTGTTAATTTTGAAAGTAACAGTTTATAACACGATAATCGAATGACGAGAGTTACTTCCCAATGCAAGTATTAAGTAAAGCAGACAGCTACGCTGTTGTCGAGTAGAAATGTGTCATAATTTTAATCATGGCATAAACGCCAAAAATATTTTTTTTTCAAAATGATTCTAAAACGTTTCGTTTCGTAACAATTCAAAATAATCAAATTAGTGTTTATGGAATTCCACAACCTATATGACCACGGTTGTCGAATATTTTAGGAGTAATATATTACATAATGATAAATGAGACAGCAAGTGACAATTATCGTCGAATAACGAAATTTTCCAAACAATATTAGGAGAAAAATTGTAATCATCACTTTTAGATCACGAAGACAGTGAATTCGGGTTCTTCTAATGTGCCATAAATTGCATTATGGAAATAGTTATACAATAGCTTATTAATTGCATATAATTATGTGCTTTTGCGATGCTAAAATGAAAATTCTACCGCTTTTTACATAGTACATGTACTGCAGAATTTATATAAAAAAACGATGAACAATGCAAGAAGCGATTAAAATTAGAAACTTTCAGTTTAACATCGTAAAAACATATAATTATGTGCAATTAATAACCTACCATGGGTTTTCATTTAATAACTGTTTCCAGAATGCAATTGATGACATATTCCCGGAGAAAATAAAGTTGCGGGTTCGAGTCCGTACGGAAAATAACAATTTTTCAGAAATTTTTGCAGCTCCTATACGATGTAAAAAACGGTTTAAATTAAAATTTTTCGGTTTATAATCTCAAAAGCGCATAATTATATGCAATTAATAATCCGCCGTGGGTTTTCATTTAATAACTGTTTCCATAATACAATTTGTGGCACATTCACTGTTTAAGTGGCCTAATGGTGATGACACATTCCTGAAAATAATGAGATCGCGGTTACGAGTCCTTCGCGGGGAACAGAAATTTTTCAAAAATTTCTGTATTATTGTACATATACGATATTAAAAGCGGTTAAAATTAGAATTCTTCAGTTTAGTATCGTAAAAGCGCGTAATTATATGCAATTATTAGAATTTTTATCTAAGAAACCATTCTGAGGAAATGTTGACAGAACTATCTACATGAAAAGTAATAAAGCAAGATACAAATATGCTTTGGACCGCACATTAATATAAAATTATTACACATTCCAAAAAATATGGCAATATAAACAGTGAAAGTATGGTTATTAAAACGATCACGCTTAGAATATCTGTTGGTTGAAATAATTAAAAATAGCTCTCTAGATGTGTACAAATTAATTGCCGGTGCGATAAATCAAAATCCCCGAAATAGAATTAATAATTTTCCAGAACTTGAACGCAAATTTCTGAAACTCGACAACTAATATTAATGAAATGGACGACATGAATAAAAACGGTATTTATTATATCAGGTATTTTGATTATAATTTTTAAACTCTATTATAAAAACACGATAGTATGGAAAGATATTTCGATCTAACCTTAGTGTTAAAGGAATAGAAAAGTACCACGTTTTAAAGAGCTTATTAAACTTGACAATTATGGAGTTACTATTCCACTATCAAGAAAATTGACAGGGATTGAGAATATCATATAGTAGTATTTTCTGGTTCCCAATAGTTAAAATTCCTCTTTAATACAATCAAGATATTTTAAAATCCCTAAGGGTATGAAATATTATAAACTAAATATATATTATTATATTATTATTATATATTTTTTCTATTTTGCATTAATAATTAAGTCTTTATAGAATGTAAAAGAGTTAATTTTTCAATTTTAACATTATTCAATTGGGGGTAGATATCTTATTAGTTGTTATTTAATACTTTCAATTACATTACATGCTACAAATGTGCTACGAAAACAAAATATATAAATCAGGTAGAGTATACTACATATTTATTTCTATATCAGTCATTCAATATTTTAAAAAATGCTAATACATAATATGAATATTAAAAACTAATAATAATTCGCGAATAGCGATATGTTCATTTTAAACTGTCATTAATGTCTATGTGACCAACTACTTCATAAAAGAATAAAACTCTGAATTTATAAATGAAATTATTCGAATTTATTAAAGATGTGCAAAACAGAAAGAAAAAGTATTAAATATTTCTTTCATAAGACATTTTAGTCAATCGTTCTCGTTTTCAAAACTAGAAATCATATGTTATGAAACATACATTTTACAATCTATATCTACCCTGGACGTTGAAGTCTTATCGCAATGAATAGCTTATATGCGTTTGGAAAGCTACGTTTTCCCAGAATGGATCAAAGCTCTTACAAACGAAGCACATGCCTTAGAAATACATAAATGGAATGCAACGTTCAGTAGTTATTGAAGTTTTAGATTACAATTAAATAACGATAGGACAGTGACAAAAGGCAGAAGAAAATAATGAAAAACTACAAATATAAAAAACAAATCAAAGAACTAAAAATGGAGCAGCCATTATTATAAAGAAATAATTAAATTTTATAGTCCTTAAATCACGATAACATAAAATATTACGAACCCGAAAAACAGATTTAATAAAGCTGTACACTCCCGCTCATGGAAGTATGGACACTAGATTAAATTTTATATAATGATCATAAAAATTATATTAATGCCAATAAATAGCGATAGTATTATTATATCTTATTCTTAAGAAGGTTTCTAATTCAAATAGGTATTGTATTTATATATGTTCTCCAAACAATATGATAGAAACAATTTTATCTAACAATAACTATAATTACCTGATATTGCATCTCAACAGCATTGTATGATAATTCTAACTATGTATAATCAGGATTAGTGTTACAGTCATTAAAAAGGGACTGAAGTCTAGAAATTTACCTGAAATGAATCGGTTACCCTATTACTACCTCATTGTGCCCATTAGTAGGTCACTGAACGTGCTTGTGTGAAGTTGTCTATTTTGTAAGCGATTAGTGTAATTTTTGTTTACAAAATGCCACAAGGAAAGCCGCTTGATAGTGGAATACGATCAGCGATACTTACTTTGCATCGTGAGGGGTATTTAGTTTACGGTATTGGCGCAAAATTAAAAGTGAAAAAATCGACAGCGAATCTCACAATTCGCCGATTTTAAGAAACTGGCAGTCTGGAAAACTGTAATCGGCCGGGACCATCAAGAGATACTTCCAAAATTGACGTACAATGAAACGACGATTAGTGGAAGCAAATTTACACGGTCGCATTGCCTCACGGAAATCATTAGTACGACGTACAAATAAGCAGAAACGACTTCAATGGGCAAGGTTACACCGTAATTGGATAATCGATGAGTGGAAGAACGTACTGTGGAGCGATGAATCGAAATTTAAAGTGTTAGGACAAAAGAGAAGAATTTTCGTCAGACGATCGGCGCAAGAAAAGATGTTGCCAGATTGCATAGCTCTAACGGGGAAACACGGGGGGTGGTTCTGTTGTTGTCTGGGGCTGTTTTTCATTAGCCGGAATGGGAGATTTATTAAAAGTAGATGGTATTATGAGAAAGGAGAATTAGGGAAAAATTTTGGAAAATCACGTTTTATCGTCAGGCCTGCGATTAATCGGTAATAATTTTGAATGTATGTATGACAATGACCCCAAACACACGTTGTTATGTAAAAATTACCTTGAGGCGGAGAAAAATGAAAATATTTTGAAAGTAATAACATGGCCGCCTCAGAGTCAGGACTTCAACTCCATTGAATGGGATGGACTCGATAGAAGAGTTAGAAAGGAATGTCTAACATCGAAGGAAAGACTTTGGAATATTTTACAAAAAGAATGGAATAACATTACACGAGATGTAATAAAATTAATAGAACGAATAACAAAAGCTGTACTCACCGCGAAGGGTGGAAATAAAATAGATATGCATATATAAAATAGTTGAAGAATTTTTATACGCCAATAAACGCTGTTCAAAATAAGGCGATTGAAAACGTAATGCGGCATTACGAAACCAAAGATGTTCAAAAGAAGTAAATAATCCAAGGCGGATATGATCCAAAGAGTATGAAAAAAGAAGCAACAAGTTTTTAATATTTCGAAATAATGATAATAATAAAAGTGGGAATATCATGAATATTTACCGAATATAATTTTATAAATTAAATAATGGAAAATAGAAGCTCGCCCATTAACTGTTATGGTAGCAATGTTTTACATCTACACGTACTGAATAAAATTAAATACTAAACGAAAATTATTGTGACACGAAAAAGTTAAGAAAAAATTCTATTATTTACAAAACCATAAAGAATGCCCTATGGGCTGTTCCAAAAATAATGAAATAGTGCGTTACTCCACTTCATTTTTTTTCACTTTTCGCTCTGGTATTTTGTTTAATTTTTTTTCATTCTATACTTTTACGCCTTCTAGCTAGCATATCGTATTCTTCAAATCTTTCACTTCCGTTTGTTACTTCTATGTTGTAAAACTTTCAACTATTTATTTTGCTGTTATTTTCCCACATCTTTTACTTTCTGATCTTTTGTAATTTTATCACGCTTACTTACTTTCTAGTACTAATATTTTATTAATTAAATTGTTTTTTAATTTATATCTATTTTCTTTACACCAGTTGTTTTCCCTAACATTTTCTCTATATGCATATATCGCCTTTATGGAAACTAGTATAATTAACTGTTAGTGGTTTAATTTTTGCTATTACCAGGTAAGGGAATGTTTAAATTTTGAATTGTGAGAACAGTTTAGAAAAGTAATAGCATCACAAACGATAAAATAATATGTGTGGCAATGAAAAATATCAGTCGAAGTGTAGAAAACACAAGAACTTGTAAGAATAAGAAAATAAAATTTGTTTTTTATTTTATACAAAATTTCTAAATAAGAACAGAATAACTGTGAGTAGAAAAATTAAGTTTATGCCCTCTACTTTGATGCCGCTTCCTTCAATTCTTAAATGAAGATACAATTCGTTGCTCATCGCTATAATATTCATTCTTTCTCGCCGTTCGGGCGTGTACATATTACACTTTTACATTTTATGTTTTGGAAAATAATACCTAAGCATATATAGAAATGATCAATAAATAAGAATGGAATCAAATACATTTTGTTTCAAATATTACCTTTATCTCATATTGAAATCTTAAGTATATGTACGTATAACAATCTCTCTGTAGTTATTGTACAAAATTCAAATTTTCCATGATGTTTGGATTAATTTGTAGGTTATTAGCATTGTAGATAAATTATGCTGGAAATAATTTGAAAGTTTTCCGGGCAAGAATCCATATTTATCCATATTAATGAAATCTAATATCGACAAATTATCAGTGCTTTTTAGAATTACATACTTAAAATATGACTTTATAAGACATGTTGTTGCTACAAAGTGTCAGCAAATAATCAAACATTTTATACAATATTTAACTAATTACTATTTATATTGAACAAGATTGTTTATAACGAAAGTCGGTCATAATAAATATTGAATAAAAAGTGTATTTTTTATTTATAGTCGAGCGACTGTAATAATAGATTTTTAAAATCTTTTAAAGATGTAGCCATGGATTTACTTGTTTCGCTATTAACATTCATTTACAAGTTTAATACATTAAGGAAAATGTATATTCATAATGAATAAGCGTTAAACGAGAGCATGATTTAAACGAATGCGTTCATTGTTTAGATAATTCTCTATTAAACGCTGAGATGTCATTATTTTAAATGGTCTGTTTAATTTACAGAGACTACAATCTCCAATTCATATAGCGGCTGAGATGGGTCACACGGAAATTTGCAAAATCCTTTTAGCGGCAGGAGCAAACATCGAACAGAGAGAACAAGGAGGCCGGACTCCACTTTATATAGCCGCTAGAGGCAGTTTCACGGCCATAGTGGATATGATAATTAAGACAGCTAGACTCGACTATCCCACACAGGTAATTAAGTGCCACTCGAAGAAGCGTTTTCTTTAGGGAAATTCATGAGATGCCAGCTTCTTAAGTTGCATTAAAATTATATATATGGCATTAAAATTAGAGCATAGAATGACTTTACAAATGTAAAAGATCTTCATGTTCTTTTGTAAGAATGTTTTGAAAATTGTAAATAAACTGTAACAATAATTGTATTGATAATATCATTAACAATAACCCTTATTATTATTATTGCCTCACAAAAAAACGTTTATAGGAGGATTTCAAAACAAATATTTGTAAAAAATGCACACCATGAGATACTCAAATAGTAAACAAAAATAAGAACTAACCAATATTTAATTTGTCAAATTAAGTTGATGCGTATGAAATGTCAATTTTAATGAGCAAAATTTGATGTCTAAGGAATGTGTAATTTGCATTTTCTTAATTCTGGGTTGACAAAATTGACAAAGGTAAGTTGAAACTCTTTATTACTATGTACGCTACTCGAAAAAGCTTGTTCCTTCAGGGAAATTTATGACATGCCAGCTTTTTAAGTATGTAGTGTAAATATGCTATTTAATGCTATTAATAGTATGATTAGCAATTCGTTATAACGTCTACAAGTTCTATCCAAGTTTCACCTTCTTCTACTAAAATACTTGAAATTTTACAGTCGATAAAAATTTCAGACTTCCCAAAAGTCATTTTCGAGTGAATTGTTTCCACCACATATCTTCCTAAACCTTTATGTGTACAGTAGCCTCACCTTAAACACTTCTTATGTAATGAATTTCGAGCAAGGCTTGAATCCTGATAATATTACAATAGATATGTTACTATTAGTCATCTTGTGAAATTAAAGGATCTGTGTAAATACTTAAACGAAATATTGGGTCTGGGAAAAAGTTCGTGGCGTTTTTCCCGATAGATGGCATTGGTTGCCGATAACTAAAGAACAACAAGTCACAGCGACACCACCGAGGGCTCGTTTTTTAGATGACCTTCCGAACGTTAGTTTGAGCGCAGAAACATTGTAATCGGTGCAGTGGTTGGAAAGTTATTCGCACTTGAAAATGGAGAAGAATAATGAGAAATTTCGCTATATTCTGCAATATTATTATGATAAGGGGAAGAACGCTGCGCAGGCTTGTGATAAAATTTATGCTGTGTACGGTGAAGGTACTTTATCGAAATCTGTTGCGCGGAAATGGTTCGCTCGCTTTCGTTCTGGAAATTTCAATGTGAAAGATGAGTCACGCTCCGGTCGTCCAATCACTGAAAAATCTGATGAAATTCTTGAAAAAGTCCAACAAGATAAGCATATCAGCAGTGTCGATATTGGCATGGAGCTAGGCATTGACCACAAAACTGTTTTGAACCATTTACACAAAGCTGGTTACAAAAAAAAGCTTGACGTATGGGTTCCTCATGAGTTGAGCGTGAAAAACATGATTGACCGAATTAACATCTGCGATGCGCTGCTGAAACGGAATGAAATCGAGCCGTTTCTGAAACGTTTAATAACCGGAGATGAAAAATGGATTACGTACGATAATCGGAAGCGTAAAAGATCGTGGATAAAGGATGGTGAGCCGTCACAAGCGTTCGCTAAGCCAACATTGACGCCAAAAAAAGTGATGCTGTGTGTATGGTGGGACTGGAGGGGAATCGTCGACTACGAGCTACTTCCAACTGGTCAGACGATTGAAAGAAAACGGCCCGAATTGATTAATAAGAAAGGTGTTGTCTTCCATCATGACAACGCCCGACCACACACTTCTTTGATGACCCGTCAAAAATTGAGAGAGTTTGGTTGGGAAGTTTTGATGCACCCACCTTACAGTCCGGATATAGCACCCTCTGACTATCATCTGTTTCGATCTCTGCAGAACTCTCTCAATGGAATTAAGTTGGTTTCAAAAGAAGCCTGTGAAAACTACTTGATTCAGTTTTTCGACCAGAAACCACAGAAGTTTTTCACCGATGGGATCATGGATCTACCAAAAAAATGGCGAAACATTGTCGATAATAATGGAGCATATTCGGTTTAAATGAATTCGTCCACGCGCCATGCGGGGACCAGTTGAATTTTACTGAAAAAACGCCACGAACTTTTTCCCAGACCCAATAGTTATTAGTCACATACAGTGCAAAGATCAATTGCATCCCATTAAAATTCTTTTTTATCACAGATATCGTACATTATTTTACGTTATTTCCGTACAGAAGAAAAAAGTCGACGCTTCATGCTTACCGATCTAATATATCAACATTAAAATACGACAAAGCAGTTTTATTGAAATCCAAGTGTTGATAGCACAAATATGAATGTGCTACAAGAAAAGTGTTTCAAGTACATGAAAATTCTTTCCGGACATCGAAACGAGCTTTATTATAGTCTTTTTATTCCATAGACCATTCCGTAATATTGAATTTATGATGCTTAGTAATCAACGTTTAACTAATAACATAGTAGCTAGACCAAATTATCAATACATATTCAAATTTATCGGCAACGAAAGCGAAAGAGTAGGTTAAATAATGAAATATCGATGAAATACACACTTTAAAAAGCACGAATATGATTAATATATCGACAATCGATAATCAAGAAGTCACATAATATTTCAAAATTCTTAGAAAGGTTTTGTACAAGAAAAAGTTATTATTTATTACATAACTTGTTTTAAAAATGTAGAAAAATAAACGTTTTGAAATAGTGTCCTGTAATATCACCAAATGCTTATATGTGGGTTATTTTTATTAGCGCGCTCACTTAGAGATCATTACTATGGATTGTGAAACATTTTTACCTCAATTCTTTATACAAGTATCATCTTGATTAAAGTCTATTTCTCGATATTTTGCTGCCCGTGGTGGTTACTCCTTTTATTGTTTTATTAGATCCGATGATGTATTTCTCTTAACGTTACATATGTATTTCTGCGTTTTTTTTTTTGGTTTGTGGAGCCGTATCCTTTACAATTCGCTAAATAATAAAAATATTAAGCGAATATTATTACCGAGTGATTAGAGAATCATTGAAGATAATGAACAAGTCTAGCAACTTCTATTGAAAGAAAACTTGTAAATTATACAATACGTGTAGATTTGTGTAAGATGATCATATGCATACACAGAAATCACCGAACGTAACTCTATGAGCAGTATCAGATACAGCTCAACTACCCGGAACAACTCGCATGTTCATGGTGAGAACCAAAAAACAACAAACAACGACAATTCTTAGAAAGCTTTTGAAGAAGCTATTAATTAAAATATAAATAATACTATGTAAATTAAATGTGAAACGTAACTTAAGTTTTCACAATTTCGTCTGAATGTTAAAATAAATCATTCAAATATTAATTGCACCCTATTTACTACATACGTTTCAAGGAATAACACCGATCATCAGGTAAACTTTAACGAAACTTTAATTATTAACGAACGATTCATTCGTACCTCCTTGATATAGAAAAAAAATGAAAAAACATGCTTTCCTCTATCGTATGACACGCGAATGTATTGAACGACAGAACAATATTGTTACAGACTTAGCGACCTGACGGTTGATCAAAAGTATTACGAAGTAAATTACGAAACGTAATTTAAGCTTTCACGATTTCGTCCGTATATTAAAAATCATTTAAATATTAATTGCGTCCCGTTTACTACGTACGTTTCAAGGAATTACACCGATCATCAGATAAACTTGTATTATTAACGAACGATTCATTCGTAGGACTTATCGTACCTCTTCTATACAGAAAAATAATGAAAAAACATGCCCTTCCTGTATCGTATAACACGAATGTATTAAACGACAGAACAATGCTATTGCAGACTTAGCGAGATAAACACGCCTTTGTTCCGCCGTTCGATAGATTCGTGTATTATATGATAAAAGAAGGCAATGTTTTCTCATTATTTTTCTATATTAAAAAGGTACAAAAAGCCCTACAAACTAGTCGTTCGTTAATAACATAAGTTTACCTAATGATATCTGTTATTCCTTGAAACATACGTAGCAAACAGAATGTTTTTAATATTTGGATGATTCCTTTTAACATTCATCTATTTGGCAAATCGCCGAGAATTAGAATGTTTGTCTACATACGCTCTGGCAAACTTGTTGCCAACTTAGCGAGATAAACACGCCTTTGTTCTGCTATTCAATACATTCTTGTGTTGTACGATAGAAGGAGGCAATGTTTTTTCATATTTCGTCTGATGAAATCTAAATTACGGGAGGCGCCATGAATATGATTTATAAATCGAAAAGCAGAATCAAACCAAGTATGTATGTGGGTCTCTCTTACACATTGTACGATTTAGGAGTATACCCGTAACTCAAAACCAAACATACACAGCAGCTTGTTTCAACTAATTGTTTTTACCGTATATTACTATTACTAATTCAAATTATGTTGACCCTATGCTAAAATATTTCTGTGTCTTTTTTTAGGTCGACATATAGAGAAATTTCTTTTTATTATGAAAAGTCGTTTTTAATTATGACAGTTCTTCTAGTTAATTTTATGACTATATACCTAATATGTAACTTGAACTATATTTGACGGATTTTTTTATGTAACCTATATAAAAATAATTTTTCAACGTACGAGCTGTTAAAGCTTATGTAGTTTATTCAATGATTTTTCAAGAACGTTATATTCTTACAAATAATTTCTTCAATAAACCTGTCCTCTATTAACTACATTTGTAAATTATATAATGATCATCTTAAATGCATTGAAATATTGAGTATTTCAAAATAGTTTTTTAATTACTACCAAGTCTACAACGTCGGCTTTTACAACAACTCTATAACAACTCAATATAAAGATCTATACCGAAAAAGAAATACATAAATAGGTAGCAATTTATTTAGGACAAAATAAAAATAAATTCGACCATATATGCTTGGTACTTATTAACCAGACCCCACCTGGTGACCAAGCTGAGTAGCATCGATTTTGGAATGTATTTACGGATACGTGTTTATGTGGCATTGAATCGGGTAGAAGATATAATATTTAAACATGCGTATTATTTGTTTATAAAATATTTTTCATTTATGTAATTAGAATATATTATAGTAGTACATTATTCTTTTTAGCAACATTAAAAATATTTAACAAAGCAAAAAAAGCTAAAATGATGGTTCTAAATTGCTTTAAATAACAAACTGCCTTCTATCTACTAAAATAGTAACAACAAACACATCAAATATCGTTTTCAAAAATGTACATTAATTTTATAAAGTAGTACAAGAGTTAAAACTATAGAAGACTATTTTATTAACAAAATTACATTGTTTGGACTTACTTACTCACGTGTCAAGTGAGTTGTTATAAACTCTTCTATTTTTAGATATTTATTCTGGCTTTAAATTAAACAATTACTTATGTCGAAATTGATGACACAAGGTCCTTATTAAACAAGGAGGTCATAGCATACTGATAAATAGTAATTTTTACAATGAGATTTATTTAAGAAAATAAATATTTTTGACCTGTAATTATTAATTACCTAATATCTGTTACTACACATACGAGGATAGTTTGACAAGTAGTGAGAATGTCACATAGGTGGCACTCTAATTGGTAAAGCAAATGCACTGTAATTTAGGTTACCTATTTATATGTTTACATTCCGGTATTTATATAAATCGGTTGATTAGTTTATTTTTGACAGCTGATCGAAAAAGAAACAACACGTCGTTTTGTTAAAATGGAAAAAGCAGAGTATCGTGCGGTGATTAAATACTTCGTAATTAAGGGTATGAAAGCTACCGAAATAAAAAATGAGTTACGGGAAACATTAGGTGAATCTGCTCCATCATCCACCACAATAAGTAGATGGGTAAATGAATTTATACGTGGTAGAACAAGGTGTGTTGATGAAGCGCGCTCCGGAGCGCCCAAAATCGTTCATTATTAAGCAAGATCGACGACTCAAAGTGAGAGAAATAGCAGACATGGTAAACATTTCAACAAAACGCGTACATCACATTTTAACGAAAGAATTGGGCCTTTCCAAGCTTTCAGCAAGATGGGTGCCGCGATTGCTTATGACTGATCAAAAGTTCACTCGTTTGCGCATTTTCAATGAGTGTTTGGACCTTTATAAGCGGAATTCGGTTGATTTTTGTAGGCGATTTGTTACTTGCGATGAAACTTGGATACACTACAGTAGGTACACCCGAAACTAAACAACAGTCGAAACAATGGTTAGAACATGGTTATGCACCTCCAAAGAAAGCGAAAACCACTTTATCGGCAAACAAGGTGATGGCATCAACTTTTTGGGATTCAATGGGCATTGTGCTCATCGATTACCTTCAAAAGGTGCCACAATAAACGGACAATATTATGCAGAACTTCTACAAAAATGAAATGTTGAAATTCGTGCTAAACGGCCAGAAATGGTAAAGAAAAAATTCTGTTTCACCAAGACAACGCTCCCTCGCATACCAGCACAGTTGCGATGTCCAAAATCCACGAGTTGCATTTCCAATTAGTACCGCATTCGCCTTATTCGCCGGATCTACCCCTTCCGACTTCCACCTTTTTCCAAAATCGAAAACGGCACTAGGTGGAAAGAAATTTTCGCCTAACGACGAGCTTATCATCTTCGTAAATGAGTACTTCGCAAGTCTTCCGGAATCGCATTTTAGAGATGGCATAAGGGCATTGGAGCACCGTTGGAATAAATGTATTGCTCTTTTAGGAGAATATATTGAAAAATAAAAATTATTCTGTATTTGAAAAATTCGTTTTTCTTTTCCATTCTCACTACTTATCAAACTACCCTCGTATTATACAAAAATTATATTCATAAATACATCTACACATAAAGACAATGTCGATAGAGGATTACCTAATAGTAATACAAAAGAAAACAGACTACTGTGTTGATACAAAAATAACTGTCCTGTTTTTCTAAGAGAAAATTTTATTTACAAAAAGTTATTTTTAATCGATATAGCATGTTTCGTCTTGACGATCTTTTTCCATCTCTCCAATAGCTAAATAAACTAGGATTCATAGCTATCTGGGGTTGCTGGGGAACTGATTCAGATAATTTTAGCAATCTTCCAAGAAAGTGAAGCTTTTACCATCCAAGTTAAAGCGATCTGAATAATTGGTAATGGAAAGATGTAAACTCGGAAGAGTACAGCAGTTGAATCATAACATCCTTGCCAAATTGTAAAAATTTGTATTGGATGACTAATAACACGTATATGAAACATAATGCTATTTTTACTAGTTAATCCAGACCGCTTATAGCCATACCCTTTCATTTGTCGTATGGTTTTCAAGCAATAAACTGGCTTTTGCGCTAGTTTGATAAATTAATTTTTCATCGGCTGCTACAATCCACTTAAAAAATGTCTGTGCGCTTCCATAGAAAACCACAAGCAGAAATATGATCTATTAAATTGTCTTCTTGCTTTGTCGAATTCAAGAAATAACTTAACCTTGAAACTGTGACTGATTAATTACAAGTAGTTTTCATATTTCTCTAGCTGTTCCATGCTGATTACTTTCAATTAGCCCAATATTTTGCTTTTTCAGCACTTTCTTTATATAAAAACGCATTGAGTAGAAAGTGCTCCTTATTTTCTGCCATTTTTAATATTTAACAAAAATTAAGTATAGTCTTGGAAAGAATTTTCAAAAGTTTCTCAGATCTTGAAAATTTTACACATACAGAATGTTCAAAATAGTGTTAAAGAGTATCCTGGCAATAGTTTCCAATTCTTAAAATATTTGAGTACACGTCTGTTATATCTGAAAATTCTAAATACTACATTCATATGATTTGTTCTAGTATTCTTCTATTGTCAACATGAAGTGATGTCAGAAAAAAATATGTAGTTTATTTGTAAATATTTTCAGGTTCATATACTTTTTGCAAAGGAAAATATTACAACAGGTACTAGTTTTTATATGTTTTCCTATATTCTTTTGTCATTCTATTGTTAGTACTTTGTGTGTACTTTTTAATCTTATTAATTATTTGTTCTCAAAATGTGATATCTAACAGAAATGTGGATTGAAATTTTAATGATAATTGGATATGCAGGCAGATGTCGGACTCATACGGAAGAAGTGCAGCTTTTTCTTGAAGAATACCCATATTTACCACTCATTTAAGAGAAAAATGTATCTAAATTGTAGCATAGTTTTGCGAATAGGACTACAGAATTATATTTAAATTGAAGTACAATTCTGAGAATATTGCCACGTAAAACCTTTGTCAAGACACTCGAAATTTGTTGAAGATGGTGCATAAACTACGCCATTTTACATATTCAAAATCCTACAGATTCTTCACGTCAAGACGATTTGTAAATATAAAAATATAGCTGAAACAAATTTAATTCCTACATCTACAACTTTTTGTTATTATAATGCTGCTTGTCCATGCATTATTTAAAATTTGTAAAATGTAGGACTTTTTCAAACATTTGTAATATTATCCCAACTTTAGTGCTGATGTCAATACCACACTGAATAGAAAAATAATAAAAAACTTAGAATTAGAAGTCTTGCAAGTTGATAGTTATTTATTTATATAGATTTATTAAAGGTAATAAAAGTTATACATTAGCTCATTTCCTAGTACACAGGATATAAACAACTATGAACATTAAAATGGAAGTGTATTTCTATTAATTTAATTTCCTATAATGATGGTGTTGGCGATGAGGATGGTGACTGCATATTAATATGTATAATTTTTTTTATATTAGTCTTTAATTTTTTTCTAGCCTCCAAATGTCATTCTCAACTGAAATAAAAGATTTAGTATCTGAGAAAATTTCGTTTCTGATAAGAACAAAGAAATGGGTTTATTACCTTTCATAAACTGTTCCATATAATTTTCTTTAATTTACAAAGGTCACATTATTATAAGCTTCAGATACAGCGCAGAAATACCTTGATCATTAAATATTCTGTTATCCATTCTAACATACTTTTTAGCTTGTAATATTCCATGTTGTCTGTCAGTCACAGCCTTGTTAAGTAAGTAGCCGTCACATTTATATTTTACTTGAGGAAACAATTCTTCAGACCTTGTTTTAAGAAGTTATCTTCCACAACTACATGTTTATCGTAAAATCATTGTAGAATTGTTTATCTATTCTTACTTGAAGCAGGAATTTTTTTAAATTTGCGTGAATGATATGAAGCATTGTGGGGATAGGCAACACAAAAAGAGACTACCAGAAATAACACTTAAACATTAACAAGAACAATGAGCGACTATGACATTAAATCTATTATTAATAGAAATTCCTGCAAATTGAAAATTGGCTACGCACCTTCCATTAGTTTGTGCACTTTGATACTTTCAAGAAAATATACATATATCAAATAACTAAAGATACATAACAAAATATATGGTTTTGTGTTTGCCTTTCTATGTCTGAGTATGCCTATAATCATAATATAAGAAACTTATGCTATGCCAAATACGGAATTGGAATAGAATTAGTCTCTTTTCTTCATTTTTCTATAATGAAAAGAAATATTACATCCTTTAAATATTTTTATGTGTATGTAACTAATATGATATGTACGTTTATCTGTTGGCGGTATTATGCAAGCATGTGCAGTATTCTTGACTATCAACTGCTTAGATACATGTAATATGTAATGAATAGAGACGCTGATATAATCATTATGTAATAAATTGGTTGATTCTTTAAATCCAAAAAATTAATTTTTACACCAATAGTTTAATTTTTATTTTGTATAATGAAACGTTATATGCAGTATCTACCATGTCTCTATATTATATATTATATCTCTATTAGTCATTTATTTCAACTTTAACGATTTCAATTTAATTGCTATAAATATACACAAAGGGCATTTTAAAGGTAATTTATTTTACTTTCTCTTTTGTACTTCCTTCTTTTTGTATGTATTACAGTTCGACAGAGAATAATGCCACATCCAATTAACTTTTTATGTTGTAGGATGATCAAAACAGCACTAACAAGAAGGATAATAGTCTAAAACCTGTACTGAACACAGCCCGAAGAAGGTGGAAAAACACTAAAGACGAAGTCAAAGGAAAAGAAAGCGAAAGATTTAGGGAGGTTCTATACAAGTTGTCTTATAAACAACTAGGGCCAGGAGAATGGAAAAAGCTCGCTCAACATTGGGCATTCACAGAAGAACAAATACGGGCCATTGAACATCAATATACAGGTAATACAATTTTACCCTTCGTCTCTGTTTGACATCTTTTTTAAAATTCGTTTTTTTGTAATAAAGAATTTAATGTTTTTTCTCATTCATTTTGCTTAACGAACATTTAAAAATTTTTCCCTTATGATTAATATAGATGTGCATGGTTAGATCTTATAGTAGGAAATCTACTTCACTTTAGAAAACAAGCTAGATGTGTCCCTTTTCACAATCTGTAAAGCATATAACATTCCAGTATATATTTATTCTGTTTAGATGTTATGAGAAGCCTTAAAACACAAAAAAACTTCCTTTTATTTTGTTGTACCAAGTATATTATTAATTTATATTTTATTGCACACAATGGTGAGAAAGGTACAATTCTTTCTTAAACTCTCTACTAAGTAAAAATCCTCTAAGAAATTTACTTTTCCAAATATATGAAGAGCCTAAGAAAGTTCAAATATTTCATAACTCAAGCAAAATTTTACCAGCATATCTTAAATCCATATAGCTCCGTGCTCAATTCGAAGCGTGGTTTAGAACCTCTTGCAGTAGTTCAATGAAAGGTCAGCGTAGTTAACGATGATTGGCATTTCTTAAAAACTGTTGAACAACAAGTTTGGCTATTTGAGAAGAATTACCAGCAATAGTAAAGCCACAGCGATATGTTGATATCACATAGCACTTTTCAGAATACGTGTAATTTTAAACAAATAATGTTTAAAAGAATAAACTATTTCGTCTAAATGTTACACTTAAAAAGGTATACTTTATTTTTTCCATACTTTAAGAGTGACCTTACTTAAGAATGTGTTACTGAAGAAATATTAAGTTAAAAATGTCTAATGAAGATATGTCCAAAACTTTATCGTAACTAAGCTATAACTAATTAATTTTAGATATTTTCACTAATGCAAATATTATGTGCCACTACAAAAAAGTCTCAATGACAAACATTTAAAAAGAAGTCGCTTTATTAAATTAGTTGTTTAAAATGTCCACCCAGTTGCTGTATACATAGTCTAACTTTTCCTAGAATTGAAGAGGTAGCTCTGCTAACAAATACTCTAGGGGATTTAAGCCTGGTGACTCCAGTGATCAGCTGCTGAAACTCTATCAGTACACTGATTCATATATTATAATATTGATTAAGAACATCTGTTACTTATCTACCGAAAAGTCGAAAAGTGCGCCATCGTGCTGTTTTCACATTCGTCGTCTTACGTTAAAAGGACCGGCGAATTCCTTATTTGAAAAGATTAACATACTTTTAAGAGTACTTTAATGTAACACGAAAATATAAACACTCTAAATTAATTTAATTGACAATCACTGTCACAGTGAATAATAACTGGTGAATCACAGACACTCCGATTTTTAAATAACAACGAAATCAACAGCAGTACTTAATACTTGCATTAGTAAACAGTATTACTACTGCCTTAGCAGTGAAATATTCAAATTGAAAAACTGCAACACTTTTACAGAGTTCAATCGACTCCAATGTAAGTAGAGACCAATATGTATGCCAAATCCATAATGATATATCCAGACGAGATATTCTTTTCAACACCTGGCACCAATCTTTTCACTAGTTAAAGTCAATTAGGGAATGTCTTTCTATTGCAATAAATAGTTTTCAAGCACGGATATTTCTAAGATTCTATTCTTGATTTCAATATGGGATGGCCAAATTCCTTTGACATGTAAATGAGAAACTTCGAATATTGTTATCTTTTAACAGATTGGCCCATATGCCTGGAAAATATTATAATATTAATGTTGTTATTCCCATACACATTATATTTCTAGTTGAGTATTCATTATTTTCGGAAGAAGAGCGTTTCTTGCAAAAGCTCAAATTAACCAAAGAAATATATAAATAATGTTACCAGCTCTAATGACCTTTAAATCATCTGTATTCTTCTCCTCGAGCATAATATGTTATCAAAATAAAAATATGTAAATTACTTATAAATCAACTTTCTTATTATTTCATATATATCTAAAGGCAGTTTTAAAAACAATAATATTTTTGTTACTTAACATTTCTAAACTAGTTCTTATTTTCTAGGTCCATCAAGTTATAAGGAGCATGGATTTCGTGTCATGTTAATTTGGGCTCATGGACTTGCTGTAGATGTTAATCCGATGAGGGAACTTTACGAAAGTCTGACAGCTGTTGGAAAGAGAAATGTAGCTGGTAATATTTTATTTACACATTTAGATATAAAATTGATTTTAATGCGATCTATGAAGCACTTATGTTCTATTTCTGCTTTTATATATAAAAACACTCAGCTCCTAGCGAGATTCGACTTTTTACTTAACTATAAAGACAAGGTATCAAGCAGTATATATTTAATATCCAGCGAATTTGAAGAATATTGAAAATCGTAGTTGAATAATCGGCTTAACTTATTTAACGAAGGAAAAATTCAAAGACAAAAATATAAGTTTAAACTACGCGCTTTTTAAAGTATGCTAGAAATACTTCGATGTCGCAACAGATTTTGTATATGTATGTGTTCTTCGACAATAAAATTAAAAGAAGCAAACATATTTTTTAATTCCAATTTAATGTGAAAGCAGGAATTTATGGATACTATAATAATTAAATTAGACAAACTGATATTCTCCTCAAATACCTGCACTTATCAACAAAAAGGAAAGAGTAAGAGTTGTTTTTTCTTAGGGTGAAATAATATATTTTAAGTATGCTAAATGTATCTTAAAACCATCACTTTTTTTAATTAGCATCTAGATTCACAAAACTAATAAGGAACAGGATTGAGAAAGCTGTAAAAGCTATTCAGCAGTGATGTAGAAGTAAAGGAACATACAGTATTTTATAAGATCCATTTTTGCATTGCTGACTCAGAAACTGCATGCGGCAGGCTACAAAATGAAGGTACATATATGGAAAGTTTAGTTATAGAACAAAAGAAGTGAAATATGTATATGCAAACAAGACACACTGTAATAACCAACATAAGGGTCGGAAGATAAGTACCCGTAGGTAAACACTAAACACGAAACTTAAGATCTGCTTTATTGACAATACTAAAAGCGACAAACGCAACTTTGCAGTACCAAGTTGACGAAAGTAGTCGTCGAACCTTTGCTAAAGAGTGCATGGAATCGTAAAAGGTTACGAAAAAAAAGAATTACAATAGAAATACGTGTAAAATAGGTGATGAAAAATCAAATAATAAAACATAAGATGTTAAAAAGTATATACTAACAGAATTGTAGAATCTATCTACTATTACTATTGCTGATGTTTTTTTAATTCCATTGAGCAATTCAAGAGCAGGTGTTGCGTACTTCACTATAGATAATGAAAAATGTTCTTTCATGATTAATCCATTGACTCAAAGAACTTTCTTCATAGACTATCATAAAAATTAAATAAAAGCCCTTACCAAATATCTACTTCGAATCAGATATTCAAAGCATAATAAACAAGTATTTTTAACCGTGATTGCCAAGATTCTAATATAGCTAATTTTAATGTTCTTCGAAGTACAATTATTTTACATTAAAAATATTACTTGTGTAGTATAAAACCTGAAACGAAATATAAAAACCAAAATCTTCAGACTTCATTTTATATTAACCTTTTAAGTTTCTACCCTTCATTATACACTTCTATTATTATAGGGTGTTGTTAATGTAAAGATGTGTATTTGTGTTACAAAATATAGACATTGCATTAGGATAGTATATGTAACCTGTATTGTAATTTTGTCCTGTTCGTATTTTCACCACATAATTTTTATGTTAAATATTCTTAACAAAATAACTAATAACGTTTTCTTGCGAGAATGAAAGAAATATTCGAATAGTTTTTACATCATCTTGCCAACTTTAAAGAAGTGAATGACACAAGTTTAAAGATTAGTATGGCAGCTTCATCAAAAACTTCAAAGACGTCTAATACAATAAAAAACAGCGTGAGATTACATCTTCAAATTGAGAAAATAAAGATTGAATATTTTTGTATGTGAAAATGTTAGTGAACATTTACAATTAGCGAAATAGAAAACAATACTAAATCTTAATTCATAAAGAATATAAATGTGATAATAATGTGATCAGAAGGAAAACAATGGAACAAAACATAGAAGTGTTAAAAATGAAAACAGAAAGCGTAGATGACAAACGAGAGGAATTAAGACAGGGAAAAATTAAATATTAAACAAATAAGATGAGAGAGAATTAAATCAGGCTATAATTAAAAGTAAAAAATAAAGTTATTTGATGACCCAAAGAGAAAATGCTAGAGAGTGTGTCTACCATGTTAAAGTAATTTAAGTATATGTTATAATATTTCACTAGTAAAATGCTGTCTAATGCGTTTCTTTTTCAGATACATTACGAAGAAAAGTGGACCAAGAAAACGAAGAAAGAAGAAAAGGAAGGCGACAGAGCTGTGGTCATTGCATTCTTACCTGAACTTACAAAGATTCTTCCTGATTAAAAATCTTATGATGTAAACATATCTAAATGTTTAATAATGAAAGTATTTATTCTGAGGAGAAATACATTTACAAAATATTGAATAGCCAAGTTATATCTAACTAATACTACTTGAAATATTATTAAGTACGAAAATAAAGTATTTATAATAATTTATATATATTTACAGATATTGTTATTATATTATTTGCAAATTCCTGGCTGCTATGCAATTTTTCTCAAGTGTTATTATTAGAAAATAATCTATATACGTATGTCTCTTTATCCTGTAATATAAATTATTTTTGTTACAATAAAAATTAAAAATCGGATAATCCTTAATTAATCTAATAGTTTCTGTTATATTTGCGCTGGTCTACAAACATTAACTTTGCAATACTAGAATATACCAAAGTTATTTTTTATACTAATTTAAAATTTACTAATATTTTGTGTCCAGAAAATAATTGGTGGTATGTCAGTGTACGGTTTGGCTTTCAGCGGTACGGATCGCGTGCGGAATTGATTTTCGTACGGGTATTGTTACCGTAGTTTTTCAGGTGCGACATTGTTTAATTATCTGCTGATGATGACAACTTAGTTGCCGAAATATGTATACAGAATACGAAAATTAATGTGACAAGGGGTTATATATCAACCTTCAGTGATCAGAAAATAATTTTTTAACATATGGAATAGTACTAAAATTCGACATATATTGTATATTTAAGTTTTTTAAAATCTTTAGAAATAACTAGAACATCAAAAATTTGTAACATAATTTTTCTTTCTCCCTATAAATTGCAGCATAAAAAATTAAAATAAGAATATTACGAGAGTAAATCAAAATATTTGCTTCTTAACACTTTATTTGTGTGTATTATAACATTGGTACCCTATTCAGTCCCCTTATCTTGACGGAAAATCTAAGTATTATTAAATTTTGTTATAATTACTCTTTATCAAGACTGAAATGAAGTCCCCACTTACACTAACTGAGCATTTTAATAAAATGTAGCAAATTGCCAAATTATGTTACTGCTACTGTCTATGAAATCGAACAAGAGTTAAACCATCTATTCTTTTCAAACGCATAACAAGAAGTCAACACTAATTCCAAAGCTTAACTAATTACTATGCGTTGTCTTTTGAACTGTATGAATTCGCTTTAACCGGCTGCCTGCTTACATACGGCTTCCTCTTTATTCGAGTCATACGAAATTTTGGCAATATTGCGCAATCTTTTTAAAAGAACTAACACTTTTTATTTATGATTATCAACTTTGTGCAATCTTCAATAAAGCTATAGAAGGTTAGTGATACTGTAAAATACTATCCTTTCGGACTCGATATAGGGTCTCATGCGACAATCGTTACGTGCTAAAAAGAAACAGAGATCCCAAAAGCAGGTAGTCCAATCTGCACGAAAGTGTATTTTTTTGCTTGTGATCGGTGTTATTTCCAATAGTAATTAATGACTTAAATTACATATATTCCCTATCACACAAAGTTTTCACCCACAGAGACGTATCAAAATATAACTACCAGCATCACAATTCGTACAAACATATACTTATAATAAGGTATTGCTTGTATAGAGAAGCCCGAGACGCTGACTCTATATTTCATACATTGGCAGTTAGTCAAAATGTAACCTTATTTTAAAAATCTTTTTATTATTAAATTCAAAATAAGACAATTTTTCCAAAAGTCAAACGAAAACCTTTAAGTAGCATTGTATTTATTTAGTATAATTAACATTTAAAATGCAGTGTTATAATAAAAGTCGGTGTCCCAATAATCATTATCTAAAAAATCCAAATTTTTTAATGAAATATAATTATTTCTACCGTATTCATTCCATTTATATCCCTGCTCCTGTAAACTATTTTTAATGTCATAATCTTCATTTTTTAGCATGTTTAATCTATTATGGACTCGATTGTAGTTATGATTATATGTTCTAGGACCACTGCGCATATGCTGTGGTAAATCCTTAGTTCCATGGAGAACTAAAGTGATATCACCTATTGATCCAACATAAGAAGTGCCCACCTATAAAAAAATATACATATTTAAAATCATTAATTTATTATATGAAGCATGCTATTTATTTTATGAAGCATGTTGACATTCCATTAATAAAATGATAGCTAAACAAATTTTTTTAAACAGAAAATAATATAATTTAGGAACACATATGAATGTTAAATCTAACAGTAAAACAATAAATTTTATTGATAATTTTAAGTTTTCTAGTTTTCTCAAAATATTCCTAATTTTCTTTAATATAAAAGGAAACTGGTTTCGAAGCATTGATATATCATAGATTTATTAACTGAAACAAAATATTCCTCGGAATTTATCTTTCATATGTGGGAATAATCTGCTCCATTTGTTGGCTCTAATTCAAATCATCCTCCGTTTACATGAATTTCTTTTTGAAGAGAAATTATACCAATTTTTATAATAGCACAGTGCATACAATTTTAGTGGCGCTAATTTCAACGAATTCTTATTATTCAATTATCGATAATTAACTGATGTTTGTTAGATAATGTTACTATAAATATATCGTTAAAAACTTTTTTAAAGTTTGAAGTCTATATTAAATGATCACATTCCTACAATTGTTACACACACGAATTCTCATACAATATGGGATTCCTTTGAAATTAATAGTAAGTGTAAGCCTTGGCTAAAGTATGAAAACTTTAAATACATGGATCCCTACCTGAATTCAAAAAATTGCAATCTACATCTAAGATAAAATTTTACATAGTAGTATTTGCTCAGCAGCGGGATCAACTTAGAATTTCGAAACTTTCCAGGTTTATTTACAAAAGTTATAACCTTTAAATCGTTATATTGCCCTGTAACAAGTTCCAGTCTAAAATATGCAGCCGAATTTGTAGTTTGCGGAGATATAACAGTTTTTAAGATCAAGTCAAAGGCAGTCTTAAAATTATTTTACTAATACACAAAAATAAATTGTCACAGTAAAGTATCTAAATATTTAGAACAGCTCGAATTACTATTTACCATTATATTCCCGAAATATTCATTGTCCATACACAATTTATGCCAGTTTCCCTCATTGTTGTGATTTCTTTTAAATCTCTTCTTATATTCTTAAGAACAAAGCTAAATATCTTCACATAATAGTGCCCAGTGATTTTTGTATGTTAAGTAAATTTTCGAAGTGTGCAAATTCTGAAGTTGGAAATTTATTCACATGCTATTTAAAAGATGTCATTTTATATGACTATATCTGCGCTTTTTATGCACCAAGGAAATGCAGTTCAATTTCAAGAAAAGCTGCATTCAATATTAAAATTCACTATACAAAGACACTACTTACCTCGTCGCTAATTAATAATTTCCATTGCCCATACGCATATTCCCCCCACGTCATAACAGACATAAATGACCAATTTCTAAAGCCTTGTTTGGATTTGTCAAGTTTCCTAGGGCCAAGTATTTGAACCTTAGTTCCTATTAAAAAATGTCTTGAACTTCTAATTGCTAAAAGTTTCTGATTACCATTTACCTGCGGGTGATGTTAAATAAATTTCTAGAACGCCTCTGACCGGATAGTTAACATTTGTGACGATCTCTACGTGTTCTAAATAATTTACTCTATCTTGACATATCGTTGCGTCTATAGTTAATGTATACGGAATTCCTGATGTAATGGTACTATTTTCTCTGCAAATAGAAATACATTATTAGATATCATCATCCATTAATAATATATAACAGACAAAGCACACTATTACATTTAACTAAATGATTACAAGATTGTACTATGTGCCTGAAAATAGCGCTTTTTGACAAGGACAATTCATTAGTTGTTAACGTTATAAAATGTCGACCTTCCTTTACACTAAAAACAATGTTTAAGGAACAAAGCTACCTACCATTGAAGATTCGGCAATTTTACGATTTTGTTTCATTTACACCATTATTGCAAGCAAGAAATATACTAAAGTTACATATCACTATACTAATTTTTCAGAAACTTATCAATTCTTTTCCAACCATGTCTTACCTCTATATACCTAAATTGAGTTGGTGGGATCCCGGTTCAATTGTGAATAAAATGGCAAACGAGTAAAACGTACGTAAGAGTTACTAAGAAAAGAAAATATATTGGATCTGGGAAAAAGTTCGTGGCGTTTTTTCAGTAAAATTCAACTGGTCCCCGCATGGCGCGTGGACGAATTCATTTAAACCGAATATGCTCCATTATTATCGACAATGTTTCGCCATTTTTTTGGTAGATCCATGATCCCATCCGTGAAAAACTTCTGTGGTTTCTGGTCGAAAAACTGAATCAAGTACTTTTCACAGGCTTCTTTTGAAACCAACTTAATTCCATTGAGAGAGTTCTGCAGAGATCGAAACAGATGATAGTCAGAGGGTGCTATATCCGGACTGTAAGGTGGGTGCATCAAAACTTCCCAACCAAACTCTCTCAATTTTTGACGGGTCATCAAAGAAGTGTGTGGTCGGGCGTTGTCATGATGGAAGACAACACCTTTCCTATTAATCAATTCGGGCCGTTTTCTTTCAATCGCCTGGCGTAATCTCTCTAGTTGTGCACAGTAGAGTTGAGAATCAATCGTCTGACCAGTTGCAAGTAGCTCGTAGTGGACGATTCCCCTCCAGTCCCACCATACACACAGCATCACTTTTTTTGGCGTCAATGTTGGCTTAGCGAACGCTTGTGACGGCTCACCATCCTTTATCCACGATCTTTTACGCTTCCGATTATCGTACGTAATCCATTTTTCATCTCCGGTTATTAAACGTTTCAGAAACGGCTCGATTTCATTCCGTTTCAGCAGCGCATCGCAGATGTTAATTCGGTCCATCATGTTTTTCACGCTCAACTCATGAGGAACCCATACGTCAAGCTTTTTTTTGTAACCAGCTTTGTGTAAATGGTTCAAAACAGTTTTGTGGTCAATGCCTAGCTCCATGCCAATATCGACACTGCTGATATGCTTATCTTGTTGGACTTTTTCAAGAATTTCATCAGATTTTTCAGTGATTGGACGACCGGAGCGTGACTCATCTTTCACATTGAAATTTCCAGAACGAAAGCGAGCGAACCATTTCCGCGCAACAGATTTCGATAAAGTACCTTCACCGTACACAGCACAAATTTTATCACAAGCCTGCGCAGCGTTCTTCCCCTTATCATAATAATATTGCAGAATATAGCGAAATTTCTCATTATTCTTCTCCATTTTCAAGTGCGAATAACTTTCCAACCACTGCACCGATTACAATGTTTCTACGCTCAAACTAACGTTCGGAAGGTCATCTAAAAAACGAGCCGTCGGTGGTGTCGCTGTGACTTGTTGTTCTTTAGTTATCGACAACCAATGCCATCTATCGGGAAAAACGCCACGAACTTTTTCCCAGACCCAATATATTCTAAATTGAATTATCCCCGATTACAAGCTGATTACACTTTACTTTCTGGTTTTCGGAAAACGAGAATTAATGCATTAGAATCTTTTAAATGCCAAATTTTTATTGATGACTATTTATTTGAAACTAAGATGTAAGTAGTACCATATTACCCACTCAAGCTATTATTGGATTCGAAATCCCGAAATACGCTGAATTAATTGTCAACCCTGAAGGTGTAAAAGTGAACAAGATTCAGGAAATATTTTCGACGAATATTGAATAAACGGAATTAGAACCAGATGTAGGTGAACAGGTTATTCAAGATTTAAGACGAGAAGTAGCAAATTTAATTTTAGATTACCAACCTCAAAAAACTAAACTGTAAACTTAGAATTGAACATTGCATTAACGAAAGATGAACCAATATAAGTATCACAGTCCCAGACGTCCATCTTTTACCGAGAGAGACATTGTTGATCAGCAGTTGAAAGAATGGATCCATGATGGAATTGTAGAGCCATGCAGTTTGAAATATGCTAGTCAAATAGTACTAACAAGAAAGAAAAGAGAATTAAACAGAGTATGTGTAGATTATCGAAAAACAATAAACTGGTAATGAAAGACTCATATCCATTATCATTAATAGAGAAGCAACTAGAAAGATGCTCAGGTTTTTTTACTATTGACCTGAAAAATGTTCTTTCTATGTTGGTGTCGAAGAACACAGTTTCAAGTATACATCATTTGTAACACATATGGACAATACCAATTTTTAAAGACTCCACTTGGATCATGCAATTACCTAGCTGTTTTTCGAAGATTTATAAACTGTGTTTTCAGACCATTAATCTGTCAAGGCATTGTTTTACGATATATGGATGATTTGATTATTCCATCAGCCATTGAACAGCAAGAAGTAGAAGATTAAAAGCTGTCTTTCAAACTGCTAAAGACTACGATAAAAAAAATGTAATTTTTTGTAGAAAACGGTCGAATATATTGGGCATGTGGTACAGGGCGGTAAATTATTCCCTTCACCAAGTAAAACAGAAGCTCTTATGAAATTTTCTATACCTACTACAACCAAGCAGATACAAAGTTTTCTTGGCCTAGGCCTGCTATTTCCGTAAATTTATATCGTCATATTCGATTATCGTAAAGCTATTGAGCGATTTATTGAAAAAGGACAGAAACTTTCACTTTGATGATAAAGAGCTTCAAGCATTTCAAGAACTAAGACATTATTGTCTAACGGACCAATTCTCAATATTTATGAAAAGGTTTCGGCGCAATTTTGATTCAAAAATCAAGTGATAATGCCTTTCATCCTATTTATTTTATGAGTAGAAAGACTTCAGACGCAGAGAAAAAATATCCGAGTTACGAATTAGAAGCTTTGGCTATAATATGAGGGTGGTATGAAGAGTTTCCGACCTCAACGTGAAGATGGCAGCACTCATCAATAAAAGCTAGGGAATATAATTATGTATCTATTGTGAGGTACTCACCAAAGTTTCAGCCATATTGGACGCGCGGTTGTCATTTGACAATAGTTTGAATGACTCGATGTAAGTGTTTTTGTGAAAATGGAAAAAATCAAGTATTGAGCTGTCATTAAATATTTGTTTTTGAAAGGCAATACGCCTACGCAAACCAAAGATGAGTTGGACTCTGTGTAAGGGGACTCTGCACTATCATTTACCACAGTGAAATTTTGGGCAGTAGAATTTAAACGTGGCCGGACGAGCTTGGGAGACGATAAATGTTCGGGACGTCCAAAAACTGCAACTATTGACGATAACATCGCTAAAGTTCACCAATTGGTGCTAGACGACCGTCGAATTAAAGTGAGAGAGATAGCAAAGGCTATGAATATATCCAAAGAACGTATTTGTCACATGTTAAATCAAGATTTAGGCATGAGAAAGTTGTCCGCGCGTTGGGTGCCACGTTTGCTAACGCTAAACGAAAAGCGTGTTCGAATGAACATTTCCAAAGCTCTGTTGGCGCAATAAATCCGAGTTTCGACGCCGATTAATTACTGTAGATGAAACTTGGATACGTACGCCCGAAACAAAAATACGGCCAAACAGTGGACTACAAAGGGGGAACCGGCTCCAAAAAAACAAAAACTGTTTTTTCGGCTGGGAAAGTGATGGCGACTGTTTTTTGGGATAGTCATGGAATTATATTAATCGATTATCTTCGAAAAAGGAAAAGCTATTACAGGAGCATACTACTCATCATTACTTGACAAGCTGAAGGCAGAAATTGTGTAAAAACGGCCATATTTGCAGAAAAAGAAAATCTCGTTGCACCGAGACAACCTCAGCGGTTACCATGGCGAAAATCCACGAATTACAATTTGAACTGCTTGACCATCCGCATTATTCACCAGATCTAGCCCCAAGCGACTTCTTCTTGTTCCCCCATCTAAAAATGCGCTCGGAGGACAGAGATTTTTGTCAAATGAGGAGACAATCACTTTCGTTAACAATTATTTTGCAGAGAAAAACGCCGAGTACTATTTTGACAGGTTAAAGAGATGAGAGCATCGTTGGGAGAAGTGTGTAGAGTTACAAGGAGACTATATAGAAAAATAAATATAAATTTTAAGAAAAAATGTCTTGTATCTTTGTTAGGTCGGAAAGTTTTCAGACTACCCTCGTAGAAGCTCTTAAGAAATTTCGAGTCTACTTGTTAGGTTAATTTAACATTATGACAGATTGTTCTGCTTTCCAGAACACTATGAACAAAAGGGATTCAGTTACAAGAGTTTCAATATGGGTTCTGATGCTAAAAGAATTTGATTGTTCGATTATACACAGAAGTGGAGATAACATGAAACACGTTGATGCATTGAACAGACGCCCAGTCATGACAATTACACCTATCGATAATTTGAGGATAAAGATGAAGATGGTGAAACGAAAGCTATTAAAGAAATTCTGAAAGGAAAGCCTTACGATGACTGTCTAATTAAAAACGACATTTTCTACAAAGTCATAGATGGAAATGAAATTTTAGCAGTACCAAAGTCTTTTCAACACGAAATTATAAGCAAAATACATGAAGGTCACTTTGCTGTTCAGAAAACGCAAGAAAGATTAGAACAAGATTTTTACATATGTAAGATGCGAGAAAAAGTTGAAAAAGTTATATCTGTGTACCATGTATATTGTTCAATCGAAAGCAAGGAAGGATTTACATCTTATACCTAAAGAATTTATTCCTTTGCACACTTATTATACTGATCATACTATTCCTTTATCCTCAACCAATAAAAGCTACAAATATATCTTTGTAACAGTTGATTCCTTTACAAAATTCACGTGGTTGTATCCTACCAAAACGACTACTTCCAAAAAAGTGATTAGCAAGCTTGATAACCAAAAGAAAAACTACAGGTACCGCCTTCATAAGCGAAGAATTTCGTGATTACTGTCTATACGAGAACTTTAATCATATTAAAATTGCGACAGATTTGCCAAGAGTTAACGTACTACTGTGGGCAAAAAATAGTAAGACTTTTTAAATTAAATTTCGCGCGAAAACCCATTCGCCGAAATATTTTTTTCTAGGTTGGTATGACTGTCAGTGACATCTGTGCCAAATGTCACATCAAAATAATCATTAGTGTTTAGTATACGCTTGTCTTTCTGAAGTACAAAAAGTGCATTCAGCGATTTTTACAATGAGTGAAATTATTCAACAAAGAAGTTCCATTAAATTTTGTGTACGGAATCAAATTTCTGGTTCCGAAACGTTCAGAATGTTGCAAAAGGCCTTCGGTGATAATTGTTTGTCGCGAGCAAGTGTTTTTGATTAGTACAAATTATTCAAAGAGGGTCGAGAACGCGTTGATGACGAACCACGTCCAGGACGGCCATCAACATCAACTGATGATTAACACGTCAATAGAATCAAGGAATTGGTGCTTGAGAATCGACGATTAAGAGTCAGAGACCTTACTGGCATTGTTGGAATATCGGAAGGATCAGTGAAAACCATTTTGAAAGATTATTTGAGCCTAAGAAAAGTGAAAGCACGATTTGTTCCAAAATCACTTAATTTTTTCGAAAAACAGCGTCGCGTTGACGCCTGTGAAACAATGCTTTCCGACTATCAAGACAAAATGAAAGGCATCATAACTGGAGATGAGACTTGAATCTACGCTTATGACCTTGAAACAGACGACCAATTGGCCGAATATCGTATCAAAGGTGAGCCGAAGCCCAAAAAACCACGTCAAAGCAAGTCAAAAATCAAGGTTATGTTGACAGTTTTCTTCGATTATCGAGGTGTGGTGCACTCCGAATTCCTTCTTACTGGCCAAGCTGTCAACAAAGAATACTATTTGAGTGTTATGCGCCGTTTGCGCAATGCTATTCGTAAAAAGAGGCGAGAATTATGGGCCGACAACTCTTGGTTTTTGCACCACGATAATACACCGTCACATACTGCATTAATTCTTCGTGAGTTTTTCGTCAAATTTTCAACCAATATCGTGCCACAACCACCGTATTCGCCTGATTTAGCTCCGTGGGCCTTCTGGCTATTCAGCAAACTCAAACGACCGCTCCAGGGAAGCCGTTTTGAGTCAATTGAAGACATTAAACGTCAATCGCTACGCGCATTGAAGGCTATCCCTGAAATTGACTTTAACAACTGTTTCGAGAATTGGAAGAAACGTTGACACGACGAAATAGATTTGGAAGAATAAATTAAGAATTTAAAAATTATGAACAAAGTCTTACTATTTTTTTGCCCACAGTAGTAGCTAAGTAGAAAGGATTAATTCCATTATGATATCAGTTTTATCAAAACTATCGTTTGAAGATGTTTCTAAATGGTATGAGTACATTGACAACAACAAGTCCTGAATTCGACACACCAAAGAGGTATTGACACAACGCCTTTTGAATTGATGATTGGAACCTAGATGAGAAGTAAAATGGAGATGAAGTAAAAAGAGCTCAGAGGCGAAGAAGTCCAGGAAGAACTAAGACGCTAGAGATAAATTGATAAAAGATGATATTAAACAGATTATCAAAATTCAAGAAGAAAATAAGAAAACATAATCTTCCTTGACATGAACCTTCGTGGTACAATCGTGGTGACTTAATTGCCATATAGAGAATTCATCAAGGTTCAGATATGAAGCTAAAGACAAAGTATCCAAGCCCCTAGCGCATTACCAGAGTCAAATCAAACGATACATACGACGTGAAAAAGGAAGGTCAGCATGTGGGGCCAAAACATACCTTCATAGCAGAGTACATGAAACCTTGGGTACTCAATGGTACTAATAACAAATCATCTGAGGCGGATGATAGCAGGACGGCCGAATTATGGGATCCTGGTTCTCCACCACAGGAAGGCATACGAGGCAGTTGTGAAAAAGACGACAGACGAGTAAGACGTATGCAAGAGTTGCTAAGAAGCCGACTTCGTTAGTGGAGTGCGTAAGAGGGCCCGCTCAGGCGTTTGACGTTCAGTAGTGAAGACAGCGAGCCGGAATAGCAACAACACATCCAAAATCAGGACTAATCAACGCAAAGATTAGGAGTAAAAGGGCAGAGCCCTAACTCCAACAAACCAAAAGAAGTAGAAAGAAGTGACGTTCAGTTGCTTCTGTAAGCGGCAACGGTTGGACGGGCGAGACGCCCAGACCGTCCGGACCCAACTCCGGACTGCGTGCCGCAACTGCCGACCAGGGCCCAGAAGATTCGACGGAAGCCGCCGTCTGACCGCCTAGCCCCTCGGAAAGTGATGGCAGCGAAGACAGTCCGCTGGTAATCGACGAAGACGCCGTTTCGTACTCGTACGGAACAAAAAGAGGAGACGTCGCGACGCCAGGACGCCTCCACTAGTTGACGTCACCATGGCCGAAGAAGACGTCGTTGAGCCCACCTCGGGCACTTCATACGCGGCCACGGCCGCGTCTGAAAGGAAGAATAAGGGAGATGACGTGCAAGCCATGGAGGTGGCTGTTGCCGCAAGGCAACAGCGAATCCCTCCAATAGTTCTGCAGTCGAAAGAGAATTGGACGGAGATAGCAGCCCACTTCAGAGCGACGAGAATCAACTACACGAAGGCGAGAAACACCATCGGCGGCATTAGGATAGAACTTTCTACCTCTGATGATTACCGAAGGATGGTGGCCTTCTTAGACGGCAAGTACCATTTTTTCACTTACGGGCTGCCAGAGGACAAACCGCTGAAGGTGGTGGTCCGCAGTGTCCCATCTGTGATCTCGAACAACGAGATCAAAGAAGATCTGCTAGCACAAGGCTAGCCAATCATGCACGTCAGTAGGATGAATAGATTTCGTGGACGCATCCCCATGCCAATGGTGATTGTCCAAGTTCCAAAGAACGACGAGGGCAGGAAGCTCTACGAGCTTAAAGAAGTTTTGGGACTCTGCGTGACAACTGAGGGCACCAAACAACGCAGCGAAGTTATTCAGTGCCATCGCTGCCAGAGGTTTGGCCATGCCCAGCGGCAATGCCATCTGGCCCCTAGGTGCGTCATCTGCGGAGACGGCCACCAGGCGAGAAGCTGCCCAATTGGAAAAGACGGCCAGGCGAAGTGCTGCAACTGTGGCGGCCCCCATGTGGTCAGCTACAGAGGACGCCCGAGAGCACCGCCCCCAGCTCCTAAGCCTGGACGTGCTGCCCAAGTGCTGGCAACTCAGCAGGAGACCAGGAAGGCCCCTCAATTCGCCGCCTAGCCGCGACGAGAAGATCTTTCCCAGCCTGCGTAAGGTAAAAACACCTGCCCCCCTAACCTGCCCATCCTACTGCCACCCCTGGACTCCCGACCCCGTAGGAGGTCGCACCACACGCCCCCAGGAAGGCGGCATAGCCCACCCCCGGGAGGGCGACATCGCCCGCTTCCAGGAAGGTGCCACCACTAATCCCAAGAAGGCGACTCCGCCCACTCCCAGGGAGGCGGCACCGCCCGCCCCATGAAGGCGGCACCATCCGCCGCCAAGAAGGGGAAGCAGCGCCAGATTTCGGACGCAGCGCGGCCAGGCGTACCAAGCCCAGCACACCAGGCCCCGGACATCCGCGCCCCGCCCCCAGAACAGGCCGCCCCCTTCCCGGACCTTCACGTCCCGCCGCCTCCAACGACAAATTTAACGTGGACAATATCTCCGGATTGTTGTCCCTAGTTTTCAGAATAGGCTCCAGCCTGTCGACAGCGCGATCCAGCGAAGATGCCATCATCATCATCCTGGGCTTCGCGCAAGAGATTTGTAGCCTCTTCAACGGCCAATGGATCGAGGATTGAAGAGGCCAAAGTCCCTGAAGATTGTCGCCTGGAATGTAGACTCTGTTACCCAGAAATAACCTGCCTTGGAGGAATTCGTAAGAAGATACTCCCCAGATGTCGTCCTCCTACAGGAAACCTTCCTGAAGGCCGGACACACCCTGAGATTGGTAGGATACACCTGCCACAGGAACGACAGAGTGAGGGGATGAGGTGGAGGAACGGCCATCCTAGTTCGAAGAAGCATCCCGCACCAACAACTCCTCACCCCCGAAGCCCAGCACATGGAAGACACAGGTATCGTTGTTTCCACCACGTCTGGTCCGTTACGAATTATTTCGATGTATAGACGCCCGAACGTTACTCTAGACCTAAGCGAATTGGACGCCCTTTTGGACTCCAACACTCCTACCCTGATCGCTGGCGATTTAAACCCGAAGCACAGGAACTGGAACGCCAGACTTCAAAATCCAGCAGGTACTAAATTACATCAGTACATGCTGGATAACTATCCAATCGTGGACGGACCTACGGAGCCCACCCATTTCGGGGCCGTAGGAAGACCAGACGTTCTGGACATAATGATCCTTAAAAATGCCCAGTTCGAACATACCATTACTTCACTGTACGAACTGGACTCAGACCACAATCCTATCCTGATTGAACTCGGAGACGAGTTTGAACCTCCCTCCTATACCTCCACTATAATGTCCTGGCCAGCTTTTTCAGAACACTTAAAGGACCATCTTCCTTCAGTGACGCCTATAGAAAACGAAGATCTGCAACGAATAGTGCTCACCAGGTCAATTCAGCAAGCCGTACGCTTCGCGGAAAACACCGTGAAGATGGTACGCCACCCAGATGCCCTCCCAGGATTCCTCCAGGAGAAGGTCAGGGACAAGAATGCGCTAAGGAGAAGATTTGACAGGACCAGTGACCCAGAGTACCGAAGACTGGCAAACCAACTGTCTGTGGAGATCAGATACCAGCTCCAGGAATATAAGAATGAGAGATGGGCCGCAAGACTCGAAGCTCTGGATGAAGCTCCAAAGATGTGGCAAGTCAAGAGGGCTTTAGATCGAAGGAACTCCCAAGCAGTTCCTCCTATCCATGGAGAACGTGGACTGGTTTACGAGGTACAAGCCAAAGCTGAGGTCTTCACCGACCATCTGGAACTCGCCTTCCAACCGACCTACCAAGACATCGATCTGGATCACGTCGAGAAGGTCCACAGAGATGTTCACAGAATGCTGCTGACGCCCTCCTTCATCCCCGGAAGAGATCAAGAAAATCGTGAACAGCCTTGCTTCCAAGAAGGCCCCCGGTCACGACAAGATCACGAACTCTGCCCTGAAGTCGATGCCGCACCTGGGGATCATGTATCTCACCAACATCGTGAATGCAATCCTCAGATTGCAGCATTTCCCAAAGTCCTGGAGGAGAGCCCAGATCATCATGATCAGGAAGAAGACACAGGATATAGCATTCTCCCAAAACTACCGCCCCATCAGCCTGCTGCCGTCCATGGGAAAAATACTCGAACGAGTGATTCTCAACAGACTGGCAGAGGAAGTCAGGGACAAGAACGTTATCCAGGAGGAGCAATTCGGATTCCGGGAAGAGCACTCCACAACCCACCAAATCCATCGCCTGGTGGACCACATCAACAGGGGCTACAACCGCAGACGCTCAACAGCTGCCCTGTTTCTAGACGTGGCCAAAGCTTTTGACCGGATCTGGCACGAGGGCCTCCTATATAAACTCAACTCCTCCAAAATATCATCCCGCATGATATCCCTTATCCACTCCTTCCTGGGCGAGCGATCCTTCGTTGTCAAACACAACGAATGTCTATACACATCCAGGCCTATCCTGGCAGGAGTTCCCCAGGGCTCCGTGATTTCACCAATTCTATTTAATGTATTCCTCAGTGATCTCCCAAAAACCCCACCAGACGTGCATGAAGCTCTGTATGCCGACGACACTGCGATCTATTCAACTGCAGCCGTCTATCGACAAAATTAAAGAGTGGTTCGCCACTTGGAGGATTACCATCAACATTGACAAATGCTCTGCCATATGTTTCAGCAAGGCGATGCGGACAGTGGAAGTCCCGAGGCTGCAGCTTCGTAACATCGACATCCCCACCTATCTGGGAGTCACCATGGATCGTCGTCCCACAAATGTTGTTGTGTGGGAAAACATTAATGCAGTATCTGAATTGATAATGCTAAACCGCCCTATGACATACCGTGAGATTGAGGCATCTCTATGTATTAGTAACACCAGCGTGCATAAAATCCTGCATGAACATTTAGCCGTTAAGAAGCTATGTTCACGTTGGATACCACATAATTTGACAACCGCTCAAATAAGGACTCGCGTCGATTGATGCCAAGAAATTCACAAAAAAATACAATGGCGGTGCTTCAAAGAATATTTATAAAGTCGTCACAGGTGATGAATCTTGGAACTATAGGTATGAGTCCGATAGCAAACAGCAGTCGACTGTGTGTGTCGACCTAAAATGAAAGATCATTCTCCACCATGACTATACAAGCTCTCACAGGTCGGTTCACACAATTGAATATTTGACCGGACAAAACATTGCATTGATGAGCCATCCGCCGTACAGCCCTAATCGAGCACCCTGTGATTTCTTTTTGTTCCCACACGTCAACAATAAACTTCGTGGCCAACAGTTTTCTACGTCGGAAGAGGTAGTTCAGGCATTCAAAACTCATATTTTGAAAACGCCGCTTTCACTGTGGTAGCAATGCTTTTCGGATTGGTTTAAACGAATGCAAAAGTGCATTAAAAAGTGCAATAAAAATTTTTTTTTTGTTTGCGGGTCTCGAAATATTAACGGCTACCCTCGTATATGATGCGATTGATGCACTTTTCTAGTTATGTCCATGTCCGATAACCGCAGACACCGAATGTAAGAAACAAAAATATAGAAATTGATTCGTATTAAATAATAGTTTCATACTTACGGCGTAATTGAATTTACAGTGCAAGAGAACCATTCGGGTACTGTCGTCCAATTGGCAGCTACTTTAACGAAACCTAACGCGTTCATCAATCCAAACCCGAACCTGGTATTAAACCATAAACCTGCAGCATTTAATTGCCAACCTGGATTTTCTGCTACAGGAGCTAATTCTGATGTCCAAACTATCAAATGTTGTATATCTCTCCATGTTAAATGAGGGCTAAAATTTAGCATTTAGTTAATACATTTTTAAAAGTAAAATTCAAATTACTTGACTTCCAATGCTAGTGCTATTATTCCAGCAGCAAGTGGTGCAGAAGCAGAAGTTCCGGTATGTTTAATAGTACATTCGTTGTGTAAATCGGTTGTTGCCTAAATCTAAAGTATTTCAAATCAAATTAAGAAAATAAAGTTAATCTTACAATCATCTGATCTTGATAAGCTCCTGATGAGTACGTGACTGCAAGAGTAGATGCACATGCTTCTCCATACCAAGGAAATTCTCCTTTTTGTGAAGCGCTGCCTATAGAAACAGTGTAAGGACTAGCCAGATATCCATCACAATTGCAGTTATCTCCAAAGCCACCACCATTTCCTGACGCCCAAACGTATATTGCACCTTTGCCATTACGACCCTAACAACAAAATTTGAAATTAAATTAGTTTATAGAATATTGTTGTACTAAGAATTGGTCTTGGACTGAGATATTTTAATCTATAAATTAATAAATCTTCATCACAGTGCATACTTCTCTAACACCTCTATCCATCGCCTCTTTCGCTAAACGCCCTGGTCCATCGACTGTTTGCCCATCATCGTTTGGTCCCCAAGAGGCACTATATATATCCACTAGATGCTGGGCATAGCTTAGAGCCGTGCCTTCAATCCTGTCATTTACAAGTCCGTCTAATATTTTTACACCTTAAAACACATGTTAAGCATTAAATAAAATCTTTATAATGCGGAAAGAAATTACCTCCTATTTTTGAATTATAGGCGATACCAACACCACATTTTTTATTGTTTGCTTTCATGGCTACCTCTCCTGCACATCTAGTTCCATGACTGTTTTGCCTCGTGGGTTCGTATCTTGGAAGTGGATCGTCATCATCTTCATTACAGTCCCAACTTATATTAGGATCCTATAGGTTTGTAATATTTGAAAATTATAAGAATAATTGTGTTTAAAGTAACGCACATAATTTTCCTTTAGGTCTTCATGTATGTGTTCTATGCCGTCATCCAAAATACTAATTCTAACACCTTTACCAGTAATGCCTGCTTTGTAAAGAGGTAGAACATTTAAGTCTAACTTCGGCAAGTCTGGACGGGTTCTAGTATCTTGCTAAAAACGTTATAAAAAGCGAACGCTATTTTCTCGCACAACATACAAAGTATGAATATATTTTATTTACAGGAAACAATAGAATATAGTTTTATCGATATAACTGAAGAACTGCTACGATTTTTTTATAAAAACGATAATAGTAAGATGAAATTCGTTTCTGTATATTTGCTAATGTAACGATATCGACACTTATCAATTTTGTGATTTTTGATTATTTATGAAATGATATAAATTAATCTTTCAGTTATTATCATGATAATTATGTCATATATTTAACTTTTATTGTGATATATATAACATCAATACTACTACTATTAAACTGACTAATTTTCAGAGAAGGAATTCCAACTTATATGTCACTTTCGTGAAATGCATTAGATTATTGTACCATCGAGAACTAACTAACTTTCTTTATTACACCAGAGAATAAAATGTGGAGTGAATCTTAAATTTCAGCACAATTGTAATCAAATCGAATAATTAAAATAGTTTAGTTTCAAATACTATTCCACAATCAGTTAAAGTCTACTTCTTAACTAAAATGACAGTATTCAAACTATTGTATCGTTTATATACAGTAAAACCTGTGTTAACGGCCACCTGACTAAAGCGGCCACCTGAGTTTCAAAGTTCCCCGAATCGACTATAAGGAAATTCCCATACACAAATACCCGTTAATTACGGCCACCTTTGTAAAACGGCCGCGGCCAAATAACCCAAACTTTTACGGCCTATTTTCATAGAAATTTACCTGCCAATGTCGGCCGGACTATTTATGACATGTATATCTTTATTGACGGAAATACCTAATACAAATTGTCGGGGTTTCCCGGGGTTTCCTATTACCTGGTAGTAATTCACCCTTTTCGATTTAAACTTTATTATTCTAAAGGAAACAATTCAGTTTAAAGTTGTCTCCGTATTCGAAAGGTTCTTAATTAAGTATGTCGCAAAAAAGAAAACGTGTGTCGCTAAAAGACAAAATAAATATAATCGCGAA
>JAVIWB010004903.1:0-110190 GCA_031893035.1 Dermolepida albohirtum | reverse complement strand
AGACTACAATAAACTTGGAAAGGCCGCAGTGGGATAGGTTATATACCCCCGTCAAGGAATATGTCTATCTATCGTATTGAAGCTTGTGAACTCTTAAATTGTAAATCGTAAATTCTTATTGGTGGGAAAGGATGTTTTGTATTTGTGGAATAATAGATTGAAGAATGTAAAAAGTTCGTAAAACAAATTTATAAGTAATAAATCACCCTTTCATAGAAGTATCTACTTTTACAAATATACCAATTACGTTTAGATTTAATTTCTGGTCACGTAAAATTCCTTCGCTATAAATTTCGGTTCTTGGTAGAAAATAAATAATATAATAAGATTTCAGCACCTGGAAATTAAACTCTTTCATTTATACTTGCCTACCTTTCGATTGAAATTCTAATCCAATAATACAATTCCTAATGTACAATTCATTTCCTGTTTCCCAGGAAACTACAGGTATTGACGTACCTTAAAAATCAATCTATAACCCATTGTTTCTATGACATTTTAATTGTATTTATTTTGTCGTAGTAACATAAAATAGTTTGTATATTAAGAAGATAATTTCCTTTTGTATAGAGTTTAACATTATTTACTTATCGTCACACATATTGAAGTATACATGTCTATGCTGCATGTGTGTTTATTTTTATTTGGCGCCGGTCCAAACGCAATAGCGCCGTCGTTATGTCCATGTCGTCCGCTAAATATTAACTACTTTTACCTTTCAATCTACTTTATGTTCTGATACAATCTTTTGATTTTTTAGGCGAAATCGGTGTCTGATTCGCTGAGAGATCGACAGGCTGCTAGCATGTAAGTTGTTTTGTTACGTGGGCTACGGCCCGGGTCACGTGCGCTTGAGATGAATGCTGTTGTCCCAGGGATTCAATTATTGCTTCTTCTTCACTTACTGTCTGAACTACAACCCTGTTTTGGTAAGTAAAATATGTTTATAAATGCTCTAATTTATCTTAAAATGAGAATTTGTGTTATGTTAAATATAAACCCTCCGTCAATTTAATGAAAAATATATAGACCTTGCATTCAAATAAATATATACAGCGATTCTCAAAAAATATGCGAGAAATATCGAAGATATAAAAACTAAAAAGTTTTGCTCCTACATTTGGTCCTTTCAAACTGGTCGCCTATACCTGAAGATTTTATAAAAAAATGTTTAGAATAAAAACATAAGTAAACTCACAATTAATTCTGGCGTCAATAAATATTTTAATAATTGATCAACCTGCAATTTATACATGTATATTATATAGTCAATTTCGCAAACAAAATGAATAAATGAGAATAAATAAAATGAATAATAAAATTATTTACGCTTAATATACTTTAATTGCTTTATATATTTTTGCGCTCTTCATGCATGTTTTTGTTACACAATTCATACAATGCAAACCGTGAGACGTAGATGCGTTAATCGTGTTTAATATTTTGCATAAGAAGTAAGCTATTGTCGAAGAAAAGGAACAATTCGTTACGGACGGTAGAGGTAAGTTAATTTCTACAAACATAAATTTTTAATAATGGAGCTAAATGTGGAAATAATGCAACTACAATTTTCACTTTATAGTAGAGAGTAAAGGTGAAACATTGAGAAATATACTTATAATATATTTATATTCTTTTCGAGAAAATTTGTTTCAACATTTAGATTATCAGTTTCCACTACTAGTTATTTTCTGTTACATAACAATAAAATAATAAACTTTATTGTCAAGTAATATATAAATTGGTTTAAATACTAACAAGGTATAAAACGTAAGTGTATGAAGTATTATAAGTATAAACTAATCGTACAGAACAAATATTGAACCCTACGTAAATACAAGGTTCTAACTTTTCCAAGATAAAAAGTGGGAGACATTGATGTCATTCGGGGCACATGAAAAGTTCAATATCTTAAGCGAAACAATTTTAGTGGTGGTTATCTTAGGTATAAATCAGACAATTTGACTCTTCGACGTTGTTTTAAATATTTAAAATTACACCTCTTGAGAAAGTAATTAAATCAATATTTCTTTCGATATATCTACCATTATATTTAAAGGAATGATATTTCAAGAATTACCTTTGAACATGTTCAAGCGACAAACAATGCCTCGAGTAATAAGAAGATTATATTACTAGAATATACTCCAATCTACTCAAAATAGAAGTTCAATAGAGTAATTTTAAGACGGTTAAATTCCTGATTGGACTCGTTAACCGTCCAAAAAGCCCAACAGTCATCAGCCAACTGATGAGATGATGACGGAAAGATATAAATTAGGTGACAAGTACGAGAAAAATTATATACATATTACATCGGTATCACTTATGGAGTTCGTTTTTACTAATTTCTGACAATTAATATTGTATGATCATATTATTTTATTCATTTTGAGAATATAAGACTCTGTACAATATTCATTCACCTTAATTTTAATTTTTTTTTTGTTCCCGATAGTAGACAGCGATGGCAAAAATCCAGGTTGGTTTTTGAATATGTACAAAATCTGCTTACAAATTTTGCTAACATTTAGCAAAATCACTAAACGCATACAGTTTTTAATGCTCGATATTTGTTTTTATGGCCAATAGTAATTTGTAATGGCATTGCTAATACTTTGCTAGTATTGCGAATAATTAAATGAAAAATAAATATTAACACTGGCCATATGTATTTTGTCTTTAGAAAGAAACGTTATATTTACCTAGAGGAACATTGGCATACGTACATGTCTCCTGTGCATCAATAAATTTTAAAAAGTTTTACATAATTTTAAAGTAAAGTAATCCCTTTGACTTATTAATTTTCGGTAATATAATAATGTACAAAGAATTGTACCACTTGACAATATAGTAAATCACATTACGAAATAGTATTTGATTTATTATCTCGTAACGTTAGAAAATAAGAAAAACGAAAGGCCCAGCAAAGTAAATCAAGAAATAGTAACTTAACGGTCAAAAAAGTACAAAAGATTTAAATAATAAAATAATAATAATCGGAAGCCAGTCAAAAGTATTATACTTTGTACCAAATTACGATCTAAACAAATAAATAAATAAATAATTGTGCAAACATTTTTTTAAGACGTATTCTACGAGGATAGTTGTTTATATTTTGGGAACAGAAAAAAAAAATTTTATTATCGAAAATAGTTTTATTACTTTTCAAAATATTCCCCTTGAAAATCAATGCACTTTTGATTTCACTTAAACTAATCCGGAAAGCAATGTTGCCACTGTGTAGGCGGTATCTCCAAAATATGAGTTTTGAATGCCTTAACTGCCTCTTCCGGCGTAGAAAACCGTTGACCACGAAGTTTATTCTTCACGTGTGGGAACAAAAAGAAATCACAGAGTGCTAGATCAGGGCTGTACGGCGGATGGCTCTTCAATTCAATGTTTTGCCCGGTCAAATATTCAATTGTTTGAACCGACCTGTGAGAGCTCGCATTGTCATAATGGAGAATGATCTGTCGTTTTCGGTTTGTTTTCCTCATTTCTTCAAAAAATTTTAGCAAACAAATAATTGTATATCATTCGGAATTGACCGTTCTACAACTCTCTAAAGGCACAGTTGCAATGTGACTGGTTTTTCCGAAAAGCAGGCGACCACTTGGTTTGATGTGCTTCGAGCGCGAACAACTTTTGGCTCATCTTGGAATACCCACACAATCGACTGCTGTTTACTATCGGGCTCATACGTATACATCCAAGATATATCACCTGTGACGACTTTATAAATCCTCTTTGAAGCACCGCCATTGCATTTTTGTGAATTTTTTGGCACCAATAGACGCGAGTCCTTTTTTGAGCGGCTATCAAATTATGTGGTACCTAACGTGAACATAGTTTCCTAACGGCTAAATGTTCATGCAGGATCTTATGCACGCTGGTGTTACTAATACCTAGAGATTCCTCGATCTCACGGTAGGTCACATGACGATCTTGCATTATTAATTCAGATACTGCATTAATATTTTCCGACACTACAACATTTGTGGGACGACCTTCAGGAAATTCATCGTCCAAAGAACGCCGTACTTGAATTCACTATACCAACGATATACGGTAGTTTTCGATTGTGCTTCATTACTATATAAAGAATTCAGTTCGATACATTCTTGTTGAGATAATCCATGTCGAAAGTTATGAAAAATAATTGCACGAAAATGTTCGCGAGTTAATTCCATTTTTTCGCTGACATAAAATTTTCAAATTACTGTCAACAATAGAAATAGCGACCGGATAATAAAAGTGTCAAGATAAGTATTTTGTCAAAAACTTCACGATGCAATCATCAGATCGGAAGTAACACTAACAGTGTTGCCAGTTCCCGAAATATGAACGGCTACCCTCGCATAAGTAAGAGAAATTTGAACGTTTATAATAACAAGGAAATATAAAAACGACAATAAATAAAAATCTACTAATTTTCCTTACGTTCCACTTTTTTAATTGAAAATATGACGATTATGAAAATTTAAGAGAAAGTGATTTACATACAGTGTGTATCAGCCAAATGGAATAAATTCGATAATAATTAAATGGAAGAAAAAACGCTCGGACACGTCGATTGGGATTTTTAGTTGCGTATTTTTTAAATAAAAAGTTTATATACAGGGTGTGTCATGTAAAAGTGGTCAATACCAACTTTCTTATTTTAAATGCAACACCCTGTCAAATATTAAATTTTTGGATTCTTTAGAAAATTCCAGACATATTTCATGTACAATGTCCTATACCTATCTTCGACTGTTTCGGAAATATTAAATGTTTTCAGATTAATAATTTTGTTTACAATTAAAATAAGATTTTCACATAATAGTTTGTTTACCGAACTATTAAGTGAAAATCTTTAATTGTACTTGTACTTCGTTTTAAAATACCTTGCGTTAGCAAAGTGTTGTCAGTGTCATAGTGTTGTCAGTGTCATAACAGTTTGAATTTCGTTAACCACATTTCAGCAAAATGGTTCATTTAACAGAAATGCACAAAATAACAATTCTGCAGATGATTGGTTATGGAGATAACACAGGGACACAAATGGAAGTTGCTCACTTATTTCATGAGAAATTTCCAAATTTGCCGCCTATATCCCAAGGAACAATTAGTAAAATAGAAAAGCAGTATCGCGAGTTTGGACATGTACGGCAAATAAAAAAAGCAGCTGCGAATGCAGTAAGTAATGATACCAAACTGGATATTGTGCTTGAGTTTGAAGAAAACCCGTATACTTCTAGTAGACAAGCAGCGTAAATGTTCGATGTTTGCCATTCATCGATTACTCGCACATTAAAAGAAAATAAAATGCATCCCTATAAAATTATACCAACTCAGGAGCTCATGGAAGACGACTTTGATAGGAGAACGTATTTTTGTGAACAAATAATGACAATTTTAGATAACAATGTGATCCAATTAGAACATATTTTATTTTCTGATGAGTGTACCTTTACGCTTCACGGTCATGCTAATCGTCAAAATTGCCGCTATTGGTCCAGGGAAAATCCTCACTGGATGAGGGAAGAACATACGCAATACCCTGAGAAGGTTAATGTTTGGGCAGGAATTGTTGGAGATCATATCGTAGGTCCTTTTTTCATTGATGGAAATTTGAATGGCGACAATTATTTAGCATTGCTTCAAAATAATCTCGTGCCAGCTTTGACAAACTTATATCCTGATCTAGCAAACCCACAAGTTCCAGCAAATACGATGTGGTTCCAGCAAGATGGAGCACCACCCCATTACCAAATCAATGTCCGGCAGTACCTCAACCAAATATTCCCGAATCGGTGGATAGGTAGGCGAGGATCGATGGAATGGCCAGCACAATCCCCTGATCTAACGCCATTAGACTTCTTCTTGTGGGGATATGTCAAGATTATAGTATACAAAACTAAACCCCTCGACTTAGCTGACTTAAGAAGACGAATAATAGTTCCGATTAGATCGGTCACACCTGAGATGTTGAGCAACGTTAGAAATAATTTTTATTTAAGATTAGGATGTTGTCAAGACGTTTGCGGCGAACACTTTGAACATCTCCTACAGTGACATTAATGTTTTTCTTGTTATTTTTTACATTATCAAAAATTTTTCAAATTAATCTGAAAACATTTAATATTTTCGAAACAGTCGAAGATAGGTATAGGACATTGTACATAAAATATGTCTGGAATTTTCTAAAGAATCCAAAAATTTAATATTTGATTGGGTATTGCATTTAAAATTAAATCAATTGCCTACAAAAAGGGAAGAACGATGATATTGTCCTGGAAAGATAAAAGAGTAGTTACACTGTTAAGCACCAGTGAGAGCGCTGGATTCGTTACAGAAACAAGATTTGTAAGAAGAGGTGGACAACAAAATGTGAAAAAGCCAAAAATTGTTGTTAACTATACGCCTTCAATGGGTGGTGTTCATCGCGCGGATCAATACGCATCATCATACTGTTTCCTAAGAAAATCTCGGAAGTGGTGGAGGAAAATGTTCTTTTGGGGAATGGAGATGTCTGCCATAAATGCATACATTTTATATAAGTGTGTAAAAAAAGCAAGAACGAAAAATCACTGTCTCATTTGCAGTTCGCCAAGAGATTAGTCGATCAACTCGTAGGTGAGTTCCACGATGATCGATCAAAGCCTTCCACTTCAACACATTGTGATATTTGCCCCGGTAAACCGCGAATGCATATGGGTGATTGTTTCCAAAAATATCACACTAAGAAATTTTAAGGCGTAAAAATTGTTTTTCTTTTATAATATTAGTTAGAATATGTTTCTTAATAAAATAGCTAAGAAGTAAATATTTTGTTTTATTGCAACGACGCCATTTTTCTTTACATCACAAATATGTACTTGTAACTATTATAATATAGTGCTGGAGTTATTGGTATCCTCCATGAGTTACAAGGCTGGAGTGCAAAGGGTTAAGTTTGAAGATAAAAGATTTCATGGCCATCTAGTCTATGAAAAATTCTGTTCAATTGGCCTCATAAAGATGGCATAGCACTTTACTTAAAAATATATTCGAATTATATAAATTTACGTGAATTCAATATAATTTATACTTTTCCAGGCACAGCAGCATAGGAAATTATGTCGTAAAGTTAGTGGCCGTATTATTTTTCCTCGCCGAATTTGCATTTTATGCTCTTCCTGCAGAACAAATCTCATTCGAAGTAAGCTTTTGTTTCAATTAAACAACATATATGTCTGAAAAATATTATATTTGCAGTTTTCGAATATATCAGACAGTATTTATTCTTCGAAGTGGTATATTAATGCAGTTACTGTTCAGAAATTAATGTTATTTATGATGTTGAAATCTCAGCGCATCCATTATTTTTCCGCAGCTGGTTTCATAGATATAAATGTGGATGCATTTGGTTCCGTAAGGATTGAAGTTCTTTTTTATGTCTTATAAATCTAAAATTAAAATTTTCCAGGTTGTTCGGAAAACATTCTCTTTCTGTACAATTATACGAAATATTCTGAAGAAATGAATGTAAGCTAGCGAATAAATTTATTCTACATATTTTGCATTTTATTTCTACCACAAAGTAACAGCAATAAAATTGATAAAATAGAATAATTACGAAGTGTTCGAAAAGTCTTTACGTCTCGGACGACAGTGGAGACTAGAGAAAGCATTCCTGTAATAAATCCCTTCTACAAGTACTCATTTAAATATTATTAATTACAATTTATTGACGTAAGTAAGTTGAAGTTAAATTAATTTTTTAATTATTTTTCTATAAAATGTTTATTCTTGAACAAAAAAAAAACCCATATTGAAGTAATCTGGTACGTAGGAATCCGCGGTCGTGGTCCATACTATATTCTGGGCTTCCAGGCTGGAACCGCGTCACTGGTGTAACTGCCGACGTTTCATACCCACTCGTATGGGACATTTTCAGGGCTCAACTACTGCACTGAAACGAAAACCCAGAATATAGTACATATTGAAGTGTTATTTTCAGAATGGTCAATGCAATGAACATGGAATCTAGTATTATTTTATGAGTTTTTAGTTATGAACTCACGAACCGTTTCCTCTAGTTAATGTAAAAGAGTTACATATTGTCATTGGTTAAATAACAGTAAAGCGTCGAATACAACATTTGTTGATGAAGCACGGTTTCACATAATTGGATATGTTCATTCTCAAACTATGCGCTTATGGATCACTGAGAATCCTCATTATTACTGTGAAACTGCATGTAAGGCCTAGATTTAAGAAATCCATTAAAAATTGGAGTATGGCGGGATAGCTACATATGTTCGGAAGAAGAATTATTTGTCTAATATTTTTTGAGGCAAACATTATTGGAGAAATTTATTTCAACAATGAACTGTTTATAAATTAACTTCGTGATGGAGAGCTTCAAACTAGCTACTTTCAATAAGATTCCACTACACCACATGTTACACAAACTTCTCTTGAATATCTGCCAGAATTTTTCGAGAATAAATTCATTTGTAACAATCGATTTACTCAAAGTTCTTGTATTTTAACACCTATAGATTATTTTGTGTTGTCAAGGGTATCGAACTTACTGAACATCGCTGGTAAAAGTGTATAGAGCTGAAAGGAGATTATGTTGAAAAATAAATATATTTCTTTCCAAAATTTTTATGATTCCTTTTATGGGTCGGGTACTTCTGGGACCACCCTCGTATACAGGAAGACCACATACATAGATTCTACTATATCCATGAATGGTATCATTCACTACCTAAAAAACTAGTGGTTTATAAATCGATAATACATTAAGCATACGCAATATTTCTGATTGAAAGACAGACAAATAGATATATTTCTTTCCAAAATTTTTGCGTTTTCTTTGTTGGGTCGGGTATTTCTGGGAGCACTCTCGTATGCTGTTGATACTTTAAAGAATTTAATATAAAGAAGAATTAATAAAGATGCGTAGAACAATTATTCAAGTTTTAGTTTATGTTTCTATATTGATATACTGGCAATATTTAAATTTGTCTAAAGCTCAATGTAAAACGAAGTACTTATCGCTGATGAAATTACGACTATAATGAACAGTAAAAGTTATGAATTATCTATTCCCGTTTTGATCAAAAGTAAACGTAATAAATTTATCTTCTTCTGGACTTCCGATCGGGTACTTCTGGGACCACCCTCTTTCTTTAACTCGAACAAGAAGAACCCAATATTTTGGGTAAAATAATGTGGTCAGATGAATCTAAATGCAGCCGAGAAAATATTTTTAACAGACTTAATCGCCACTTTTGGACTTGAAAATCCACATATCATTCGCAAGAGAAATTTTCAAAATAAATTTAATGTTAATTTAATGTTTAGTTAAATATATTCAGGTCCGTTATCTTATCTACGAAAATAATTTAAATATGCAAAGATACCTTCATATTTTGTAAACTATCGTAGCTGACTTCCTGAATGATTTACCTTTAAATAAGTCGAGAAGTTGCTGGTAACCATAAAGCGGTACTCCATTAACAACTTAATGAGGTATTTGACAACCGAAGGAGAAGACGTTTAAGAAACTATAATTGGTCCACAAAATCCCCAGTCCATCATGACTAGATATTCATGTTTGGTGAGTAATAAAACAAAAAGTCTATTCCATACCAATCGATTTAAAAGATCTCGAAGCTTTATCGGCAGCGCAAATATCACGATTAATATGGTATAAATGCATTTACGGTATGGATAAGGAAATACTTAAGACTCGATGGGGTCGAACATAGGAATTAGTATTTCTAATTATAATTAAATAATAATTATTATTCTCATTCTTGTCACTGTTATACAATTATTTATTTATTTATAATACGTGCTTTGTTTTCATTTTTTAATTAAATAATATACGATTAAACTATCATTGTGAGTGCTAAACTGACAGCAATTAACTGGTGATAGATAGAGTGTGTTATTTAAACTAAGTAAGATAACGCCAACTTACAATATAATCTGAATTGTTATATAAGTGCCATTATCTTATTTGACAGGGCTTGCCCGAAAACATTGTCCAAATATTCAAAATTCAACTCTGTAAAATATTCTAGTTACTGGACACCTTATATAGCGTAAAGTGTTAAACATCTTCACGCTGTGATGGTATGGTCATGTATTACTAGGACGTGAATAGGAACTCTATACATGTAAGTAACTTTTTGGATTGTTTCAGAACACCATATTAAACTATCTGCAATATTGACAATCATTGGTTCACAAAATTTTATTGGCGTTTAAGTTTTCTAATCGTATTTAATAATGTAAAATGTCTATTATGTTAGAAGTAGTAACATTTTACTCAAATTATGTAATTATAAATAAATATGAATATGAATTACAATCGTAGCTCCTTTCGTTAAATTTTTACAAGCTCCTTATATATCTATTACTAAATTTCCCCTTTCTGCAAAATCAATACTACTTCGTAAAAGTTTTCTTAACCGTATTTAATGATACGAAGTTGTTTATAATTTACAAAATCGCCATGTTTTACGTAGTTTATATAATTAGCTGCTAAGTTATGACCGTCAAGATTTTGTTCAGTTCTTCGTCAGTCAGTACCGAGCCACCATGAAAAATTTGTTTAAGATTACAATGTTGGATACAGTTGCGTTACTGTTTAGTTTCATAGGTGAAACTCAGCAATATACCTCGACAAAGTTAATCGCTTTTCGTATAATCAATTGCTGTATACTAGTTTTAATAGTAGGACATGTATTTATAAACTTTTTCCGTGTAAAAGGCGAACTGTTTATTGAAACGATTCAATCTTTCATGCTCACTTCTCATGTGAGTATCTGTTGTTTTGAATAGCTTCTTTTATAATAAAATACTTTTCAGATTTTATTAAAATACGTTTTCTTTATTATTTATAAATCGGAAGTAGAGATAGTGCTAAGCGATATTCAGAACAGGTTCTGGAGTTACGCAGAATTTAAAAATATCATGAAATCTGTGGAAACGACTTATAGCGCTATTAAAACTATGCAAAGAGGAATGTTGCTTATTTCGTTTTTTCTAATATGGTCATACACTTTAGTATCTGTTTTTGGATCAAATCAGATATATCCCTTTGTCACTTTTGTTCCCAATTTACATGCAATGGCTGCTCTATTATGGATATGTCAATTGTATGTGCTTTATATTGGTGAAACGATATTAATTGGCTACGATATAATGTACTTTTCACTATGTACTCATATTATTCTTCAAACGAGGTTATTAAAAGAAAAAACTAAGGATATTTTGAACAAAGGTCATAGGTACATTTTGTCCGAATTAAATGATTGCATAAGACATCATCAACTTTTATTTTGGTAAGTACCTAAACAATTTTTTTACCTAAACTACTATACCTTTTCAATATAAATAATAAATAGTTTTGAATGAGTAATTAAATATCGCAGATAGAAAAGAGAAGGAAACTTAATATTAACTTTACGTCAATCTGAGATGTTTAATATAAAAAGTTTTCGAGTAATAATTATATTATTTTGAAGCTAAATAGCAACCATGTATAAAATGTTGTAATTGTCACTAATTGTCATTTGTACATGATCTACAAACAAATACAGTATAGTTGTTGCAATAAAACAGATCATCTTCATAAAATCGTCACTTGCAGTATTTGTAAGAGATTTTTTCAAATTGATTGTGTTGATATTTCCAATGCAGGAACTCGTAAGATTCATTGCAAAATATCGGGGCTGTTTCGTCCTGAATGTTCACAACTTGATGACGATTTAAACAGTTTAAAAGCTGTTATTATGAATTTACAAAATGTTTAAATGCTTAAGTCTAACATATCGCATTCGCCTGCATTCCATATTTCCTCAGTCGATATGGAAAAGATAAGAGATTACAGATCGTGATCGCCGTAAAACTAATTTAATTATTTACGGCTTCAATGAATCCAATTGCTCAACGAATATTGAGCAGATGAATCCTAACAAGATTGAAACGAACAACATACTAGATAGTATTGGAAGTTAATTTTGATGGAGCTTGTGGTTGATTAACTTGATCATTGAATGTTGATATATAACGCCTTGTCACGTTAATTTTCGTATTCTGTATACGTATTTCAACAACTAAGTTGTCATCATCAGCAGATAATTAAACAGTGTCGCACCTGGAAAACTACGGTAAAAATAAAACGTACAAACGCTTTCAGCGGTACGGATCGCGTGCGGAATTTGTTTTCGTACGGGTACGGGTAAAATACTTTTGAATCTTTTCTTGAAGCCTTAGACGTTTATCTAATTAATAAGCCAATTAGGTTTTTTGAAGACTTCAACGTGCTTCATTCGTTAATGAGCATACGATAAGTTTCTTTGACGAATATTTGTGACTTATTTGATTTGACTCAATTTAATTGAAAAATGAATGTTAATACTCGTAGTCGTGCTTTGGATGCATTATTTTCTAAAATTTTGATACTACTGTGACGATAACATATGAAGATCATCATTTTGTACCTAAAGATATCTATCGTCAAGTCTTATATACGGAAATTCACTGTTTTACTCAGCCTGCTCTTCCCCAATTTCCTGTCAAAATTATAATTCTGTTCGGTTTCGATAAAAATATTATGTCTGGAATTGCAATAATTTACAAATAGCTGTTCTACAATGGTTTAGAGAAACAGAAAACTATTGAAAGCTTCTGGAGCGTGCTTTTGAAGAACAGGACTTAGGAGACTAGCATATTGCATTTCCGAATTCTTTTAATGCAAATGTATATAGACAAAGGGGCAGTTAAAACAGCAAAAGGTTGGATTTTGAAATAAAAATAAAAATTGGGCATATGAAAAAATTAATTAAAGAAGCATATACTTTAAAGAAAAAACTCTGTATGCTTGCTGATTATAAATTTAGACATTTTGACGAAAGAAAAAGCTTTAAAAATGTTTTACAATCAAACTAAAAAACCAGTATTAAACTATTTTGATGTAAAATTTACACGACCAACTACATGTTATTTTGTACTTAAATGATATTTATATTTCAGTATGTTCTTGCGGATGAAAAAAATATATTCGGTAATGCTGCTGTTCCAGTACTTTGTTACTTTGATAAGTGCATGTACAGTACTTTTCGAAGTTCTTTCTGGGTAAGTATGATAGAGTATCTATGTCAGAATCTTAAGCTATACAATCTGAAAACATATATATATATATATATATATATATATATATATATATATATATACCAGGCAGCCCATGACACGATTGCAACACCTTGAGGAAGGTTACTGAAACAATTTCAAGTTAAAAATATCTAATGATCATACGATGTTTGCCCAGTTACTGTAAATAATGGCTGCCCTGAGATGTTATCCGATTAGAAACGGACCAATGAGATCATCGTGAATAATACCAAACCAAAAATTCATCGAAAATCTATCTTGAAAATGCGATTCCTAGTAAAAGATTATCTGAAACTACAAATGCTTGTAGCCCAGTTACGATAGAGTTTTGAGCATATGTTCTTTATACATTTTTAACTTGAATTTACTTCAGCAGCACATTCTTAATTAGAGGCAGTCACGCCATGGGACAACCGGTATAATTTGAGTAATGAATTACTATTATTTTCTTTTTCATCAGCAATATTCATACATTAGATGTGATATGTAACAGTTTAATAATAATTATGAGAAAGTCTTAATAGTAATACAAACTCTCTACTGTGTATGTAAAAGATATGCTAAAAATATTTACTATTTTTTCAGTACCTTAAATAAATAGTTTTTCTAATTTCAAAATGAGTGGGCATTTACTCGAACATTTTAAGTATACGGGTATAGTAAAAATGAATAAACAGGGATGGAAATCTGATCTAAAATGAATAGACAACAGAGCTGTATATATATCAGAACTTGTCTAGAATTTAAATGCCATTTATTCATGTTTATCCATGTATTATAATCAAAATAGACATCCGATTAATAATGGACACCTTATAAATGTCTCCAATGGTGCAGTTACTTAATTTTAGTGTAATGTGTTGGTGTAGAAACTCATTGAGTTTATTGCGCTAGCAAATTTGAATAGTTTTAATGCTTTCAATCAATGGAGATATGGACGTTTACGTTTCTAAGTTTTTTAATTGAGCGTGTGGATATTGGCATGGTATGTAGCATTTTTAGTACCCAAAAAATATATGAGCAATATGAATTTAACAGAAGGAGCCGTATGTAGATTCTATCAAGCAGAGGGAGAAGCCGTTACCCACGTGCTATGACAATACACAAAATAAGCGATTTACTGTTTCATTTAAAAAATAGCTTCGATAAACATAAAATTAACTTAATATTTGTCATTAATAAATTCATCTAAACATTCAAATTAATTTTATTCTGTTTCTATTGTTTCAGAAATAGTAGCTTGGCAAATCATGTAGTGAAATTTGTTGCTGTGTCATTCTTCTTTGGAGAATTTGCATTTTATACTTTTCCAGCTGAACAGATCTCATACGAAGTATGCCAATTGATATGAAAATGGATATGTCACAGTATAATTGTATTTTCAGTTTTCCGATTTGTCGGATTGTGTTTATGCTTCAAAATGGTACGCAAATAAAATTACTGTACAGAAATTAATGTTGTTTGTAATGCTGAAGGCTCAGCGCGTTCATTACTTTTCCGGAGCTGGATTTATTGATATAAACTTGGACTCATTTGGATCTGTAAGATAATAGAGCTTTCTGAAATGTATCATTGAAATTAATGTGTTTTAGGTGGTCAGGAAGACCTTTTCTTTCTGTGCAATTATACAAAATCTTCTGAAGAAATGAATGTGCAAGCAAATATAGCAATAAATTACTAGTTATGTGATCTACATGTTTTAATTTGTTAATTATATACGTACCAAGATTTGACAAATTGTAGTAATAATGAGATTAGTCAGAAATTTAGCTGCAGATGTAATTTATTTGAAACAAATTTGGAAAATACTTTCTGTAGTTTTGTTGGATTTCAAACTGTACACTCAGTGTACGTTTTGGCTTTCAGCGGTACGGATCGCGTGCGGAATTTGTTTTCGTACGGGTATTATTACCGTAGTTTTCCAGGTGCGACACTGGTTTAATTATCTGCTGATGATGACAACTTAGTTGTCGAAATACGTATACAGAATACGAAAATTAATGTGGCAAAGGGTTATTTATCAACCTTCAGTGATCAAGTTAATCAACCACAGGCTCCATCAAAATTACCTTCAAGTTGACTTCCCTGTCAAAGGAGTACAACACATTTCACAAGATATACAGTAAAGTTATTAAGTGCAGATATTAATTTCTTGAAACGCTGTACAAATAGAAATGTTTTTCCAAAATTTATTAAAATAAAATATTTCTTGGATTTCAAACTTTGACACATTATATTACAAATTATAAGTTTCCATTTTGGCAAGCAGTACTTGGAGTATTATGAACAAAAATTAAATACTAAGTTTGAGAATCTGAATAATATAAATACGAAGAAGGTTCGAAGATAAAGAAAACGATTGATTTCATGACTAGATACCGATTATGTAACTCATCTTTGTAAAAACATTAAATGTTTGGTTTTCAAAATGCCTTTGATACTGTGAAGGGAATTTACTGAATTCATTCTGCATTTATGATTTATCATAAAGAAATGTTTTAAAAATGTAGTATACGTAAATTTTTGTGACATTCGATGTTAGAATATTTAATAAAGTAGTATTGTAGTTGTAAATAACAAGGGTTTTACATTATTACTAGAGGCTTCGAGAGCCTTTAAATGGAAGTAAATATGCTTCATTATAGTCGATTGTTCACATTTTTTGATATTCAACATTCACGGGGTGAACGAACACTTTGTCACTCACTGCAGTTTTTCTGAAAGCTAGGTGCACTTTTTTTCTACTTTTTCTTGTAAGTTTGTCTAATATCTTTACATGTAAAACGTGAAATCATGAAAACTTTAAATATGTTGCTATAATTTAATTAATATTGACTCTTTAAATAATTACGAAGGTGAATCACTGAAACTTGGAGTTATTTATGACAATATAAAGACTTATTTTTCTGAACCCCAGCAACAGAATCGCAGGTTGGTAAATACCATGTTTACCAAAACAGAAATTCAAATTCTTGAGATCTAAACAGTAATGTACATTAAAATGTAAGTAGTTAAAATATATTGTGCCTACAGTTCAAAGACATTAGGCGTTCGTCTTATAAAGGCGGTTCGCATTTACTAGTCGATTACTTAACGAAGAATAAATGTTATGAGATTTATCAGACTTTATGTATAAGCGTATGGGATTACGTTGAATTTATTGGAAAATTCTGTTTTGCTTTTAGGTATACATTTGAAATATGTCATATAGTTTTCAGCTAAAATTTCTGTTATTTGGGGGTGACAATATAGTAATGAATATAAGTAAGTGGAAGTTTTAACAATTTGGTTTTTAATATATTCATGGAGATTCACCTTTCCAAGCAAAATCACAGAAATTATTCTTTCTGTTATGAATTATCAAAAAAAAAGACGAAAGTATTTTTATTCTGTTTTAATTAGTTTTATTTCTCACTGAATAATGTAGTTACCGAAATGTGGTATAAGAATTAATTGATATCTTGAAGGTATAGTTCAATAATTCATAAAATTTAAGTACGCTAGTATTATATCTACGAAATTAAAATATAAAATTAGAAGCTATGTTTTTATACTCTATCAGTACTTTTAAATACATAATATTTTACATTAATTCACTTATATCGACGCTACTCTTAGGAAGTTTAACATTTTCTCTTTAATATACAAAATCAATATCATTTTTAGTTCCATATAATGATGACGCTTAATTTCATGTGGATATAATATCTAGACGAGTTTATATAATTTCAAATATGCGACACTGTGTTCAGTTGTTCGCTAACACGGTCAGAGTTATCATGGAAAAGTTGTTTCAAGTTAAGCTTTTTAGTGCAACAGGGTTATTATTTAGTTTCATAAGTGAAGCTCAACATCATACGTCTATAAAATTAATTTTGTATCGTATATTCAATTGTTCGGTATTGGTGTTTACTTTAACGTACATAGTTTTAAATTTTTTTCATGTTCATGGCGAAATTTTTCTTGAGACATTGCAATCGTTTATGCAAGTATTTCACGTGAGTAAATGTTCTAACCTTTATAGTGCTGTACACAAGAATATGCATATTTCAGACTTTATTAAAATATGTATACTTCATTTGCTATAAGTCACAAATAGAAGCTGTGTTAAGCGATATACAAAACAAGTTCTGGAACTATGAAGAATCCGAAGTTATACGGGAATCTGTGAAGATGATTTATAAGATTGTTACCAATCTACAGAGAATAATGCTTCTTGTAACTTTCTTTTTAGCATGGGCTTATATTTTAATACCCGTTTTTAGTTCAACTTATGGTTCAACTCCGTCCCTTCCCTTTGTAACCTTCGTTCCAGATTCAGATGCAATGGCTGCTATATTGTGGCTATGTCATTTATATATATATTGTATTGGAAGCTGTATAGCTCTTGGCTATGATATGATATACTTTTCATTTTGTGTTCACATTGTTCTTCAAATGAGACTGTTAAAGGAAGAAATCGTTCATATTTTGAGCAGCGATGATATGGATATTACCTGCGAATTAAATGATTGCATTAAACATCATCAGTTTCTATTTAGGTAATCTAATTATTATTATGAAGGGAAAAGAAACAATATTGAAGCCCTTATGTGTTAGAAGGATTAAAATGAGAAACGACTTCTACATTCTAATTTTACATGTTGATTTATAGACTTTCTTTAGGTTATACACAAGTTATAGAATAATACCTCATTTTATTTGTTCTTTTTTTTGTAACAAGTTATAAGAAGCTCTGAGTTCGTGGCACGAAAGTGTATCCATAATTAAAAATGTGACTAATAAATTTCATGTCACTTAATTGGCGTTAAGTAATCTACTAATAAGTTCAAATTGTCTTTATAATAAAACAACTAAAGTATTTGTGTTTGTACTCACTATATATTTTAATTCATTACATTCTAATATGTAAATTCAGGAAAATATGTTTTTATAAAGCTATAATTTTCATTAATGTAACTCCCTACTCAGACAAAAAATCAAAAATATTTAATTTATAATAATATATTTAAAGTTTCAATGATTTTACGTTTTCTGTACAAAAAGATATGGAAAGAATTAGAAAGGAAATCTACCTAGCCATTGTAGAAATAACTAATTGCGTGTTGATTAGTAACGTTCAATAATGAACGTTTTTCTACTTATGTGTCTAATTTTACTTCTTCTTTTATTACCTTGCACATTGCAAGAAAAAATTAGATTTTTTTAATTTGAACGTATATTAGAACGTAAATTTTTGACTAAATTTTTGACAAAGTAACATGATTTCCTTTGAATAAATGAGTGCAATGCATGGGGACGAAGCTTTCTAATATTTTAAAGTGAAATATTTGTCAAACCAGCTTCGGTGGAGTCGAATTCATTGAAAATGACCCACCGTTTTTTTGTACTAACTAAGGACTATTCTAGTTGAATACTTAGCATATTTAAAACTGTTACTAACTAGCCTAGTTTTGCTAAAGATATCTTTGTGTTCCCCAGTCTCTAGTTCTCTCAGCAGCTTCAAAGAATTTTCAGCAATTTAAGTTAACTGCTTGTTTTATATATATTTATATTTATTTATTGGTGTACTTAAGAAGGATCTATTTCGAGTGACATTTTGAAGCCCCGTACTTGGATGTGATGTAACACAAATCGGAATAGACTTAATAATTAGGATAATTTAGGAAAGCGGCTTAAAGGCAATTTCTTGCCTTAACATTATGATCATAATCTGTGGAATGAGATAAATCTTAGAGCTCAACGATCAAACCAGAAAGTCAAAATATTTAAATTCTGTTCTTTTTCTACTGTCTCAGAAATAGTAGTTTAGAAAATCATTTAGTGAAGTTTGTTGCTGTCATTCTCGTTTGAAGAATTTGTGTTTTATACTTTTCCAGCAGAACAAATCTCACACGAGGTGTGCTAATTTTTGATATGAAAATGTTATTATACATGTTACAGTAAAATCGTATTTTCAGTTTTTAGATTTGTTGGATTGTATTTATGCTTCGAAATTGTACGCGAATAAAATTACTGTATAGAAGCTAATGTTGTTTATAATGCGGAAGGCTCAGCGAGTTTATTACTTTTCCGGAGCTGGTTTATCGATATAAACTTGGACTGATTTGAATCTGAAAGATAACAGAGCTTTCTGAAATATATCATTAAAATTAATTTGTTTTAGGTGTTCAGGAAACCTTTTCTTTCTGGTAAATTATTCAAAATCTTTTAAAGAAATGAATATACAAGCAAATATAGCAATAAATTATTAGTTATGTGATCTATATGTTTTAATTTGTTAATTATATACGAACCAAGATTTGATAAATTGTAGTAATAGTGAGATTAATCAGAAATTTAGCTGTAGATGTAATTTATTTGAAAAAATTTTATAATTACTTTCTGCGATTTTGTTAGATTTCAAAGTTTGATATATCGTATTAAAAATTATTCCAAGTTTTTATATTGGCAAGCAGTACTTGGAGGATTTTGAGCAAAAATTTAATATTTAATTTGACAAACTAAATAACATAAATACAAAGAAGGTTCGAAGATAAAGAAAACGATTTATTTTATGACCAAATACCGATTATGTGACTGATACTCTGAAGGGAATTCACTAAATTCATTTTAAATTTATGATTTATGATACTGAAATGTTTTAAAAGTGAAATGTGGCTAAATTTTTGTCCAATTCGATGTTAGAATATGTTACGGTTTAATTTTCATTTAGAACATATTTCGGCGTATTGTATATTTATTTATTTATTAAAAGAACCCCGTCGTATTATATAGAAGGGACGCCTATGAACATCCATGAAGGCTATGTGGAAACACATATTTGGGATATCGTATTCGTTTTAAAGTTTTAAAATCGTTTTAAATAAATATACTTCAGCGTACGTTTACGTCGACCTTGATTTCGTTATATCTAAGAATCGCTTTTTGCGGTGACCAGATGTTCATATCGCGAGTGCAAAACATTCCCTCCGTTCGTCTTACTCGCCCTGGTCCGATATAACATATCTATAACGACAGCATTTGAAAGTTAACTTCGTAGAAGGGTGGACGTCGAAATTGATTTCGTTCTTTTTTTGATCAAATGAGAGTCTCATTCGTGAGCTAAGTCACCATTAATGTGCAAATCATCTTAAGAGCCCGTTACCATCCACAGGGCTTCTTTTATGCCGGGTTCTCTAGTGACGTCTTACTCATCAAAGCACCGGCGATAGGACGTCAATCCCTACGAATTTGGAAAATCCGGATTCCAGTAGCGGATTCCGAATTCCCCCGGAAACTTGCACTTCAGCTTGGGAGCGATAAGTAGCCCCTTAGATATCTTTTTTTTGGGTTTTACCACGTTTTAATTAAAATTGAGAGAATTAAATATCCGTGGAAAATGTTGATTAACACTCTAGTGTAATGTGGTGTTTTTTTTTTTAATTAAGGGTATTTGACTTCAGTAGGATATGTTATTTTGATGATCTAAATTTAAGTAAATTTATATAAATAAGTCAACTTGTTTTTGGAGGTATACATATAAGCGCCGTCTGTAACCTATATATATATATATATATCGGGGAGGCTCAAATAGTTGTAGTATAAAAGAAATACTTATCAATTTTAACAATTAAATTAACACTTTGAAAAATCAATACGAATATAATTTCGACCTTTTATTCTTCAGTTTAATCTATTTAATTTATAAAAAAAAACTTTTTACAATGTATTCAAATATATAATAAATTTGTAGTTAATAATTACACACACTGGGTTTTGAATCAACGTACCCGACATTACGGTGGGAAAACAGGGCATCTCAAGGACCAATAGAGCTACGGCCTTGAGAAAATAGAAATAACACCAGCCATAATTTTGCTCTTGGCGCCCTTTCTTTTTTTTACATCTTAGCTCAATCCTGAGCTTGCGAACCCCGACCTCCGCAACAGTAGCCGGCATTTTTCTGTTGTTGCTCAGATTTACCCAAGCTCCTCCGAGCGGTCGTTCGCGACCCGCAACAATTTGCTTGTGTGCAATCGGCACGTAGCAAATATTTAATAAATTCTATTGTATTTGTAAATAATAAGAGTTTTCACATGGTTACTAGAGGTGTCACGAGTTTTAAAACGTTGATAATTGGAAGTAAATATACTTTATCGTGGTCGAGTGTTAACATTTTTTGATATTCAACATTCACGGGGCGAGCGAACACTTTGTCACCGACTGCAACTTTTCTCATAACTAGGTGCAATTTCTTTCTACTTTCTCTGCTATGTTTGTCCAATATTTTTACATGTAAAACGTAAAATCATGAAAACTTTGAATATGTTGCTATAATTTAATTAATATTGACTCTTTAACTAATTACAATGTTAAATCACTTAACATTGGACTTACTTATTATAAAGATTAATTTTTCTGAACCTCAGCATCAGAATCACAGGCTGACAAATACCATGTTTGCCAAAACAGTAATTCAAATTTTCAAATCTAAGCAGTAATGTATATTAAAATGTAAGTAGTTAAAATATGTTATGCCTACAGTTCAAAGATATTAAGCGGTCCTCTTGTAAGGGCGGTTCAGATTTACTGGTCGATTAATTAACGAAAAATAAGTGTTATGAGATTTATTAGACTTTATGTATGAGCGTATTAAATTACTTTGAATTTATTGGAAAAATTCTTTTTTTGTTTTTGGGTAAATATTCGAAATATATCATATAGCTTTTGGATAAAATTTCTATTATTTGGGGGGTGGCAATATAGTAATTAATATATTATAAGTAAGTGGAAATTTTAACATCTAGTTTTTAATAAATTCTAGGAAGTTCACCTTTCAAAGCAAAATCACAGAAAATATTCTTTCCGCTATAACTATCAACTATTAGAGAACGAAGCTATTTTTGTTCTGTTTCAATTACTTTTATTTCTCACTGAATTAGTTACCGAAACGTGGTATAAGAATTAATTGATATTTTGAAGTGATAGTTCAATAAATTAAAGAATTTATGTATGCTAATATTAAATTAAAATATAAAATTAGAAGCCATGTTTTTATGCCCTATCAGTACTTTAATATACATACATAATATTTTACATTTGTGCACATGTCGACGCTACCTTTACAAAATTTAACATTTTTCCTTTAATATACAAAATCAATACCGTTTTTAGTTCCGTATAATAATGATGTTTAATTTCATGTGGATATAATATCTAGACGAGTTTATATAATTGTAAATAGACGACACTGTGTTCAGTTCTTCGCTAACACTGTCAGTGAGTGATCATGGAAAAGTTGTTTCAAGTTAAGCTTTTTAGTACACCAGGGTTATTATTGAGTTTCGTAAGTGAAGCTCAACATCATACGTCTATAAAATTTATTCTGTATCGTATATTTAATTGTTCGGTATTGGTGTTTACTTTAGCGTACATAGTTTTAAATTTTTTTCATGTCCATGGCGAAATTTTTCTCGAGACATTGCAATCTTTCATGCAAGTATTTCATGTGAGTAAATGTTCTAATTTTTATAATTCCGCACACAAGAATAAACGTATTTCAGAGTTTATTAAAATATGTATACTTCATTGGCTATAAATCACAAATAGAAGCTGTATTAAGCGATATACAAAAGAAATTCTGGAACTATGAAGAATTCGAAGTTATAAGGGAATCTGCGGAAATGATTTACAGGATTGTTATCAATCTACAGAGAATAATGCTTCTTCTGACTTTCTTTTTAGCATGGGGTTATATTTTAATACCCGTTTTTGGTTCAACTTCACCCCTTCCTTTTGTAAGCTTCGTTCCAGATTCTGATGCAAAGGCTGCTGTATTGTGGCTGTGTCATTTATATACATATTATATTGGATGTTGTATACTTCTTGCCTGTGATATGATGTACTTTTCATTTTGTGTTCACATTGTTCTCCAAATGAGATTGTTAAAAGAAAAAATCGGGCATATTTTGAGCAGCGATGGTACGGATATTATGTACGAATTAAGCGATTGCATTAAACATCATCAGTTTTTAATTAGGTAAGAATCTTGTTATTTTTATGAAGAGAGACGAAACAGTATTGAAGCCCTTATGTGCTAGGAGCGCCGAAATGAAAAACGACTTCTATATTATAATTTAATATGTTGATTATGGACTTTCTCTAGGTTATGCACAAGTTATAGAGTAAATACTTCAATTTCTTAGTCTCTTTTTGTTAGAAGAATACGTATCCATACCTAAAAATGTGCCTAATAAATTTCACGTCACTTATATCACGTCACCAATAAGTTCAAATTGTCTTTATAAGAGAACAACTAAAGTATTTGTATTGTACTCACTATATATCTCAACACATTACATTTGAATATGTGAGTTTAGAAAAATATGTTTTTATAAGGCTCCAATTTTCAACTTTTATTTCTAAATAAATCTTTAAATATGAACTGTTAAAGCATATATATTGACGATAAGCATTAGAATGAAATTGGCTAAATAAAAATACAATTGGTAATGTTCAAGACGAAAGAAAAAACAAACTTCATTCCGGCCGCGTCAATAGAATATGCATGTATTTACAAATTATTTGTGAATATATGCGTGTATACATATGTCGTATGTAAATTTCCAGCTAAATTGTACTCTCATTTCAGTATGTTCTTACGCATGAAGAAAATCTATTCAGCGATGTTGCTATTCCATTATTTTCTTACTTTGATAAGCTCGTTTAGCACTCTTTTCGAAGTTCTGGCTGGGTAAGTAAATAATCAACTGTGATTTATTTATATATATATATATATATATATATATATATATATATATATATATATATATATATATATATATATGCATACTTATTTTAAGTCACGAATGACGTGAAAAAAATGACAACAGAAGTATAATACGTTTTTAAAGAATACTGTATGGAAAATTAGAAACCTAAGATTGTTGTGTCATAAAAACACATTTATAAGTTTCTGTAGTCATACAAATAATGAGAGATATCTATCGTCAATTTCTTGGATAATAGTGAAAGCACTTATATTACTTTGAATGCAAGCTGTCTGCGAAGGCTACCTGATGAGCTCAAGCTTTGTGCTAAATGATCATCGTGGCCTTTGCTTTATTTCGTTAATTACATTCTACTGTCATCTTCGTATCTCTCTAGTTATTTGTCAGAATCTCGTATACCTTATTAAGTAGTTTCCTTCCCCAAAAGGAAATGCTGATGATGTATTTAAGCACTTCTTTAAATAAGAATGCCTAACGAAATCACTAGACTTTTCGTCTAGTGATGGATGTCATCGATACTGTACAGAAAGTATTCTGTAGCACAACTTGATCACCTGAACAATTGTATATTTTTTAAAGTTTACCAACTTTTAGAAAATAAATGTATAACAATAGTTATATATTCGAAATTAATCACTTTTGCTCTTCCATTCTGATTAAGTGAATTGAAGAGTTGGACTGCGTTTGTCAACAATATAACTACATCTTCATTAGAGTCTGTCATTGACTGTTTAGACACTAATTTTCTTACAAACTTCATGAAGGCATAGCCAATCTCATTGGATGAATATTATTAATGCTGGGAAAACCTCCGGCTTCGCAATAGCGTTCAACATCGCCAAAAATATTAATGTTGCAAATGACAAATTTAATTATAGTGTCTGTACATCCTAATACAGGAAAACGATTTAGATATTTATTTGCACTTGTCACCGTTAACAGTTCAACATTATGAGACATCTTCATGACATGATGATCGGCTATTGTTGCTGATTACTCGGAATGTACTCTTCACACTCTTAAATAACTTTCATTGGAAATTTCTGTTTCATCTTTAGACAAATTTGTTTAAAGTTAAGCATATGATTGGATGTTACATCATAAGTAGCACAAAATTCTTCGTTAAACATGAAATCTTTATAATGTTTCAAAGGCGTTCAAATAGTGAAAGTTTAATTCGGTCTCGAAACAATGTAAGTTAAATGCATAGACAGCTTTCGTAATTAAAATTTACTGTATTACTGTTGTTACAACTTTTTAACCGTTTTAAACAGTGACTTTTATGATACGATTATCAAGTCGTCAATATAAACGAGCATTTCGAGAATTTCAAACCATAGCTTCCATAGCAATCAGATCAGAAAGAAGTTTAGGTTATGTATGATTCAAAAGTGATTCAATAATTGCTATCTGCTTCTGGGCTTCCGGGCTGGAACCGCGTCACTTGTATATCTGCAGATATACAAGTATATATTTGGCAGATATACAAGTGACGCGGTTCCAGCCCGGAAGCCCAGACGCTGATAGAATGGACTACGACCGCCGAAGTCTACGTATCAGATTGATTCAATAATTATTCATATTCTAGATAGCGATTTTTATATGATCTACATTAAAGGGTCCTTTAGCAAAGAGCAAGACTGAACCTATTACAGTCCTCTACGATGAGATGCGATACGCAAATAAGCAGAAGATATTACCTAAAAAGTTTTCTTTAATTTTTGTAACATAACAAGTGTCACAAGTTATTTGAGTTTCAGAAAGCTCAAAAATTATGATATCATAATCACGTCATCAGAACTCGTGATGGACGAAACAAAAGAGCGAAGGCATATGATTAAGTTATGTATACATTTGGCAAAATTGGCAACGAAAGCCTTTTCTATGATTGAGATGTGTTTCGTTTGTGTATGTTAAGATATGTTTCATGTGGATGTCTTAAACATCTTAAAAATCATCGTGAAATTTGAGAGCTGTATGGCGATTTAGATGCTTCAATAAATGCGCCAACTGTAAAACTGTCAATACTGGAATAGTAATTATTCGCAATTTTTTAATCCTGGTATAGACCCATACGTCTTCTGTATAAAGCCTCTAGTGGACAAAGCCTATAAGAGATGAGATTTCGAAAATCTTAGAGAATGGTTTTAATTAATTTGAAGGATTTGATATTATATTACTGCACAACAGATCTACAGAAACTGCTCTCCGGGGCACAAGATTGATGAGCTTACCATAGAAAAGTTAGTATTACATTATATTGGTTCACAATCTCTACTGAGATCACTTAAGTGCACTATCGGGGAATGAATTTGTAAACGGACTGAGGTTCAACATAAAATATACTGGAAAAACAGACCTAAGTATAATATGAACCTGGCAAAGCCTTCATTGGCAAGACAGATCTTAAGAAGCATGGGAAGTGCTTTTCCTGGCCTTTCCCAGCCCACTTACTCTGAACCTGTACATATTCGTGTAGGAAACAGAATTTCTGAATTTGGCGTATTAACAGCATGTACAGAACGTGATCACTATGATTAATAGTTTAGTTATATTTGCTGTTTATATATGACACTATTCTTTAAAATATGTGAGTATTTATTCTTATGTTTCAGGAGCACCGCCTTGGCAAACCATCTAATTAAGTTCACAGCACTTTTTTTTTTCTTCGGCGAATTTGCATTTTATGCCTTTCCTGCTGAGCAAGCCTCATTTGAGGTATATTTATCTTGTATTAAATAACACATATACTTGATAAGATTACATTTTTAGTTTTCAAGCTTATCAGATAGCATATATTCTTCGAAGTGGTACAGAAATCCAATTGCTGCTCAAAAATTAATGCTGTATGTAATGCTGAAGTCACAACGGATACGGTATTTCTCCGGAGCTGGTTTCATAGATATAAACGTGGATGCATTCGGATCCGTAAGAAAAATAAACCTATTTAAATCAGTAATTTTAATTTATGATATTTCAGGTAGTAAGGAAAACTTTCTCCTTTTGTGCAATTCTGCAAAATCTTTTAAAGAAGTAAATATAACTAATAATACTCAAATAATTTTTTTTTTGATTAGCCAGCAATTTTTCGCACGTTCGTCCTTTTCTTGTTGACAAAAATTGTAATAAATACTACTGAATTATAAATGTATTTGTTTTGTTGTTATAAACTGTAATAAATGATGTTTAATTTGAGAAAACTAGTCTATCAAACTCTTTAAGGAACCCAATACGTATAAGAAGCAAAGTAATAATGAAAGAATGGTAATAAGGATTGTCCTTAAATTTTATTTTATTAAATAAAAGATACCCTAATGAAAACGAAAGTAGAGATGTAAAGAGGAAAATAAACTGATATAAGTTAATAAAAGGATGTACGAAGAAAGCAAAGAGTAAGTTTTACATGGAACGGTCGAGAATTTCCTAGACTTAAAAAAAGCAACGAGGTATCGAATAGCTACTGTAGTGTAGCTCGTGAGGTGTAATTCTTGATAATGGATTGCAATTCGAGTTACTGTTTGGGCTGTTTGCATGTTTGTGAAATTTTAGTACTTCAATCTTTCAGCAATTATTGTACTGGACTACTGGATAAGGACTATTGTTTCTTGTCAAACGCAGCACTATAGTTCGTAATTTGTTTAGCTTGTGTGCATCTCCGTAATTTTAATCGCTTGAAAATATTCTGTGTTAAGTTTAAACGCCGTCTCGATATTCCAAAATCGTATAGAGCACACACTTTACCAATAAGAATTATTTCTTTAAAGTCTGTATTTATGTTACAGGTGTATGCGTAGTAACTATCTTTTGCGTTCATACTTAATGTTCGTTCTATTGGCTCGAACTATTTCTGGTTTGAAGTTTTTGATTTTTTATCGTGTCTCTATTGTCTTGGTTATGACTCATTTTCTCGAATCATAGGGAGTCAGACATCTTTAATCTAAAGGTTTCGTGTACTTATGGCATTTGTTTTGTCAATGCATGCTGTGTCCATCGGCTTTCATTTCAAGTAACACACTGTGGCTCCGCGTTGTAAGAAAACTGGTCATAATTAATAAACGTTGTGATACGGCAAGAGCTCTAGTACTTTATGTAACAATTACTTACAGATATTAATTGAAAATTACCGCATTGCACGTGGACTCGAAATCATATCGGTAGATACAGGTTCAAGTTCTCCAGATTGTTGATTTAACCAAGTAACCAGTACAGTTTCAAATCTTTTAACATACCATGAATATCATTATGGAGTAGGTATAATTGTTTAAATGGGCAGTCAGCTTTTGATGTTTACAATTAAATACACATAAATGTTTAACTAAACGTCAACAAGGAATCTTCTGAAACATTATTATTGTTACAGATGCTTGAGTATCTAATTTCCTTATTTAATTACTTTGCAGCTGACGCAATAAACTTAAGAGCTGAACGCGCTCATTGAGTTTCAAATAATTTTTTTAGTAAAAATTTTATAATTTGTAAGCGATACTTTATTAAAATAAAGCTAATTCAAATGTTTTTATACTGGCAATTTATTGTAAAAAATTTTCAAAAATTTGTTGCTGTAATAAGACAAGTTCTTATTTGCATAAATACTAAATTAATGTGAAACAAAAAGCGTTCATTTTCTAAGAGAAGCAATGGAATAGAACGGATTGAAGTACAGGTTTTGCAAAGTCTGTATACTAGTTGGTACTATTAATGAATATTGATTTTTATTACAGGCGATACTGTTTCACGAAAGTTACCATAATGCAATTTAATGATATTATCATTATTTAGGGAGGAGTAATCTTTTACAGAGTTTGGGTAATTACTTACAACTTCTTCCTTTGATCAGTAGCTCGGGTAGACAAACATGGAAAACTTGTTCCGTATTGAAATGTTAAGTGTGAGTGGATATTTGTTCAGGTTTGTAGGTGAAACTCAACGACTTTCAGTAAAATTGTTATATTTTCGTGTGTTCAATTATGGTGTATTGTTAGTGACGTTAGTACATGTATTCATAAATTTCTTTCACGTAAAAGACGAACTTTTCCTAGAAACAATGCAATCGTTTCTACATGTGTTTCACGTAGGTATACTGCACTTATTGACATACTTTACGTAAAAATACTTTTCAGGCTCTGTTCAAATATTCGGTCTTTATAAATTACAGATCTGAAACAGAAATAGTACTGAACGATGTGGTAAATCAGTTTTGGAATTATATGGAGTTTAAAAATGAGAGGGCATCTACTATAAAGACATATACCCTAGTTAAAAATGTACAAAAGACATTGTGTGCTATTGCAATATTTTTAGGAACGACGTATCTTTTAATATCTCTTTTTAGCTCTGGCCAAATATTTCCTTTAGTAGCATTCGTGCCGAATTCAGGTCTGTTAATTGTTCTTTTATGGATAAGCCAGTTGTATATGTTTTATCTTGGAGGTATGATGTTAATTGGATATGATATAATGTATTTCACGCTTTGCATTCATATAGTTCTTCAAATAAGATTGCTGAAACAAAAAATTAAAAATATTTTACGCATCGATCATAAAAATGTCGTGCCGGAAATTAATGGCTGTATAAAACATCATCAATTTTTGTTTCGGTAAGTATAGTAATATTAGCAAGTTTCCGCATACCCTTTAGCAAAATTAAAATAAAAATATTCATTTATTTCAACCAAATAATAATGTCAAACACGTATGAATAAATCTCAATAGGGGAAAGTTAAATTTATTAATAAAAAATTCGTATATTAATAAGATTTGGCGTCTAATATAAATATTTCAGTTACGAAGTTTTCATCAGAAATTAAAAACGAATAAGGTTGAACTAATTTTTAGTTGCCCTTGTGGTATTGTAATATCTTTACATTGAATCTTTTTATGGTCATTACCAAATCACTGAAATAAACAAAACAATAAAAAATTAGGAGTTTTGAAATAGAATACCATTTCGCTACTATCTGACGATATTCAAGGTTAAAGCATATTTCTTCAATGTTATTACTAGAGCGGCGACGAAAGTGGTAATACCATAGGCGGTACGGTAGAACGGGCAATTGGTGCGCAGTGAATGAGATCATTCACATCAAATACAATACGGTTCACGGTTGGTGTTTAAGTGTAAATTATAAACTGCGGCGAAAGTATCCGTAGCAGTGCCGTCTCTAGACTTATTCTTACACAATTAGTGCTTACCTAGTAATATGTAATTTCATAACCCTGGTAATGTGTTGTGGAAGTAACTGTACATCTGCATCATTGCATATGTCTCTACGGTTGCTTCTGTAAATGACGTCCTTCGCGACGAGAAAATGTTTTTGTATAGAGAAAAAGATCGTTCGGCGTCTATTGATGTAATTTTGGCAGAAAGAAGCTGTTGTTCAAAATCATTCCAGGGCTCACTATTTGCACATTTGTCATAAATAGTTCGTAAAACATGCAAGTCCGGATTTTTTTTTAAACACTTAATAATTTTTGATGAGCTCGTACACCAGCAGCGTCAGTTAAACTATGCAAATGAGCGTTCATATTTTGCACTATGCATAGTGATGCGTCTAAGGGCAGCGAATCGTTTTCGTTTTGAAGTTTTGTAATTGCTTCTACTAATGGATGGTAATTGTTATATATTGTATGCAGATCTTCCAGAATTTGGGGATTTTCAAATTGATGTTGACTATCTCTGATTGCTTGGGATTCGGTTGGCCTAAATTTTGATATAACGGATTTAACTTTGTGAAAATTCTTATGGTAATAAAAAGCTGCATTTAGCCACGTGCCCCATCGTGTAAGAATGGGTTCCGGTGGTTCCGAAATATCTGGACAAGTTTTATGAAATTCTTTAAGTCGTTTAGGGGATTTAAGAAACACTTGTTTGGTGGATCCAATCAAATGATCAACGTTTTTATAACTACTTCTAACATTTTCAGCAACTAAATGAAGAGCATGGAGTACACAAGTTATGTGTATTAGTTTAGGAAAAGTTACTTTTAGTAAACGTCCGAGTAGTAACATAGTAGCAGCATCATCTGTTACAAGCATGCAGAGTTGAGTACTATTAATGTGAAATTTCTTTAAGGTGTTCATTATTATTTGTCGAATATTTGCCGCAGTACATGCTTGTATACGTTTACAGGCTAACAAATAGGGCTGTGAAAATGTGTTGGCTGATGAAATACGTACGATTACGTTTATTATACTATTTTTTTTAAAATCAGTAGTATCATCCACAGTAATCCACACATTTTTATTATGCAATTCTCTTCTTGCTATATTTTCAAGCCTCTCTCTTAAACGCGGCAAATGTTTCTGTAAAGTTCTTCTTGCAGGTAATTTATAATTTGGCAAATATTTATTCCAGAACACTTGAAAAGGGCGTTTGCTGATTAAACGAAGCGGCAAATTACATGCAGTCAACATAAATAAAAAATCATGAAGGAATGTTGCATAAGGTATTTCATTTCTTTTGTTCAGTTTATGTATTGCACTGTTCACATGTTTTTTACAATTGTCTTTCTTCCGTATTATAAGTCGCTTATTACAAACCAAACACAATACTGCACATCCATCATGTATTTTCTAACCGACGTAGCAAACGGCACAGACTTTCGCGACATGTTTGTGTGAAGTTATTATAAACACTAACCGTGAACCGTATTGTATTTGATGTGAATGATCTCATTCACTGCGCACCAATTGCCCGTTCTACCGTACCGCGTATGGTATTGCCACTTTCGTCGCCGCTCTAGTTATCACTCAACAAGCTAAAAATATTTTTATACTGGAATATTTAGGCCGCTTCGAAAAACGAGTAATATGGAACCGAAGAAAATAAAATGTTAGGGTTCGCATATATAATAATTTTTTTTATATCAAGTTTTTAAATTAATTTATTTTAATTTAAAAACAGTAATAACCTGCTTGAAACATATGCAAACCTACCTCTCAACTGAAGTAATTTCCGATTGAAATCTGGCATTAAACATAATGAATATGGGAAGTACATTTCTTTAACAAGCTATACAATGTTCCTTTCATGTTTCGTGAGTACCAACTCATCACAAATATAGCAAAAGTTGCCAGGAAGATTTTGACAAGTGCGATTGGCCATTGTATTTATTAAGCATACACACTAAAAGGTAGAAAATGGTTAGGTTGACTATAACTCAACAGACAGTCGTTAACAGAAAAAAGGATCTGACTAATTTTCAAAGACCACCATCTGAATTTAAGTCCATCTTTAATATTTTTAATAACATGCAAAAATACCGCTAAAAATTTAATTATTTTAAATATTAAAATGTGAAAAAATGGTGAATTGTCGATTCTCACGTAGGGTGCAGCACACTACAAATCACAAGAATAGGGGAAATCCTTTTAAAAATTTTTTCATTGTTGGCCTGTGATATTTAATTGCTTTGGTTGTTGTTTTAAATATTATAGAAAAATATGCTGTATTTCATTTATACACAAGCTACAAGACGAGATCGTCAAAAATAAAGTCGAAGTATCCAACAGTAGTACGAATATAAACACTTCAGTGAGATTATTGTTTGCTAAAAGGTATTTTTATTTCAGGATATTTTTAAGAATGAAAAAAATATATTCGATTATGTTACTATTTCACTATTTCATCACATTAATGTCTGCATGCAGTGCCTTCTTCGACGTTCTTTCTGGGTAAGTAAATAGCTCTTTTGGAAACGTGCATATTTATATGAAATTTACATGAAATATAAGTAGATTTTAACTCTCGAATAAGATAGAATGGCCAATTTCTCGAGAAATATTATTTGGCTAACTTTCCGAAAACAAGCTATAATTCTGAAACGTAAATTGGAATGCTTTTATAAACTGGCCCAATTTCAAAATACTGCATCGTTTATTTATATATTTTTTATATTTGTTTTTCCTCCTATAAAATTATGTAAAATTTTTAGTAAAGTCTTTGAAATAAATTTTGCATTTGTTATGAATAATATTTAGTCCCCTTTCTACAAGTTATTTCTAAAACGTTAATTCCAGATTGTAAATCAGTGGCATGAAATTTCAAGACTGTAGACACTAAGAACTGTTGACTGTGTGAATCTAATGTTAATAGAACTTTGCAGAAGTTTTATAGACAAGGGATTTTATTAATTTACTGCTACTGAATAGAAGCAGAAATTAGACAAAAAATTACAAATAAAAGTCCACTGAGTAATAAAATAAAAAAACAAAAAAAGAAGACACACATATAACTTTCAAAATCAATAACAAATTATACAACTTTATTAAAAATAGCAAAAACAAAACTCCGAAGAAAATAACAAAAAAGTTACGTGGAACAGGAGGCCACGAACGTCAGTTACGGAGGAAAACGTTACTACTGTGAGGAAAATGCTTGGAGACGGCAGGCGAGTGACCTAGCAACAGATAGAGGATACTTCAGGCCTAAATACATAAACAATTCGTTTGATTCTGCATTATCATTTGCACGTGAAGAAACTCTTCTCTCTGGGTGCTACATCGGCTGACTGAAGAGCAGATGACACGACGTGTGACTTGGCGCCGGGAGATGCTAAAAAAGTTTAATAATTACTGATAGTTTAGAAGATCCTAAGAACGATTCCGAAGACAAAATTGATTTAGCTCATTTGGTTTAGTCCTGAGAGGCTAAGAAACTTAAAAAATCGTAGCAAAAGTCAACTTTTAATGTGTGAATATATTATCTCCAAGGTTTGCATGATTTTGCTTTGAGAAGTAGAAATTCATATTCTTCTAATCGAAAACTATTGTTTTACGCATTATGAAGCCGAAATTCAAAACTTTCCATTTCGATGAAAATTTCAATTTATGATTAAATTAGCATTTTTGCAAAAGTTGGGATTTTTCAAAATTCATCGTAAGTTAACGATTGCTTGTATACTGATATTTTAGAAGGTCCTAAGAACGATCCCGTTGTCAAAATTGATTTAACTCTTTTGGTTTAGTCCCGAGAGGCTAAGAAACATAAGAAGTCGTAGCAAAAGTCAACTTTTAATGTCTGAATATATTATCTTCAAGGTTTGCATGATTTTGCTTTGAAAAGTAGAAATTCATATTCTTCTAGTCGAAAACTATTGTTTTACGTATTATGAAACCGAAATTCAAAACTGTCCATTTCGATGAAAATTTCAATTTATGATTAAAATGACTAAGAAACTTAAAAAATCGTAGCAAAAGTCAACTTTTAAACGTGTGAATGTATTATCTCCATGATATGAATGATTTTGCTTTGAAAAGTAGAAATTCGTATTCTTCTAGTCGAAAACTATTGTTTTACATATTATGAAGCCGAAATTCAAAACTTTCCATTTTTATGAATATTTCAATTTATGATTAAAATAGCATTTTTGCAAAAGTTGGCATTTTTCAAAATTCATCGTAAGTTAACGACTGCTTGTATACTGATATTTTAGAAGATCCTAAGAAAGATTCCGAAGTCGAAATTGATCTAGCTCTTTTGGTTTAATCCCGAGAGGCTAAGAAAATTAAAAAGTCGTAGCAAAAGTCAACTTTTAAACGTGTTAATATATTCTCTCCAAGATTTGAATGATTTTGCTTTGAAAAGTAGAAATTCATATTCTTCTAATCGAAAACTATTATTTTACGTATTATGAAGCCGAAATTCAAAACTTTCCATTTCGATGAAAATTTCAATTTATGATTAAATTAAATGATAGCTGTATTTTTCAAATCGAGTGAAATTGTGGAACGCGTTGTTTTGGATACACAGAAGACAGTGGTGTACTGAACGGTCCCTGCCTAAAGTCAATGGATCTATGAAGAACCTGCGGCCAATGTCAAGAATAGACACCTGGTTCCTCCATCACGATAATGCTGGAGCATTATCGTGATGGAGGAACCAGGAACCGATAATGCTCCAGCTCGCCGCGCCAAAACCTGCACCGAATATGTGACCACGACAGGATCTGAATTTCTCGAGCACCCTTTCTACAATCAAAATCTTGCTCCCTGCGACTTTGCACTGTTCCCGCATGTGAAAATGAAGCTAAAAGGTAGGCGGTTTTCCAGTGATGAGGACCTTCTGCGGGCTTGGGACACGAGTGTGCTTTACTCACTAGTGAAACTTGGCAGAACTGGTTTAAAGATTGATTTCGGAGGATGGAGAGGTGTATTGAGTGTAGAGGAAATTGCCTTGAAAAAATTAAATAAACAAAGCTGTATTGATAAACTTTCCTATTTCGCTTTGTATATAACAAGAAAACATTGAGATTGAAATAGAAATAGTGAGTGCAAAGAATTAAAATAAATTTAAGAGAGGTAAATTTTTTAAATCTAATTGACTATTGAGGAGGGTGGAATTGTGTTAATTACGCTTATTAATCTCCGTGCATTCCAAGAAACCTATTTCTAGACTTTTGCTACATATATGAAGCTTTTTCGATTTAAAATCTTTATGTATTTTATGGTTTGTTTCTATTAGATGTCTGCTGAAGTTTTTTCTTCTGTATTTTAATATTCCTAAACGTTCTTCTGTTATAATTTTGAAAGTTCGCTCCGATTGGCCAATACACACGTATGATATTCTGGGCATTGCAGTTCATAAACACCGCATTTCTCTATAGAATCATCAAACCATCTGGCGAATACACACATTCAATTTTGATTTAGATACGTAGATGACATAATAGTGGCGCTCTCTAGCGCTCCTAGAGATTGAAAAATCTATTAACTTACTAGATCTTAAAATAACGCGAAGCAGTAAAAAGTTTATTTTTAAAATATACAGGAAACCCGCATATACAGATTCTGCTATACTCATGGATTACATCATCTACTACCATAAAAACTAGCGGCTTACAAGTCCATGATAGTATCTGGAAAGAATGTAAATTTGGGACTCTATATGAAAAAGTAGCAATGTTGCTTATTAAAAAAGTCTGAGCAGCAATACTGTTTTTAAAACAGACCTAAGTATTATTTATTTATGGGGAAATGTGGTGTTTATAAACTTCAATGTCCAGACTAAGTGATTCGAACTTCGGCAAACACCTAAGAGAAACGAACTATAATATACATAAGGGTTTTAAACCGGAAATCCTTCACATATGTAAAGAAAGGCTGAAACTAAATTTTTTGGAATGAATGCAGTTCAAAAAATGTAATAAATTCATATCTGCTACCATTCTTAATGATCAATTAGATTTAAACATTTCATCTCTTCTAAATTTATCTTAATTTTTAGCTTTCACAATTCCTATTTTAATATCATATTTTAATGGTACTTCATAATTAGTTCTTAATTTTCTCCTGTTATTTATATTTATAAATATTTTGAAGGATCGCCTTTTGCAGACAAACAAGTTTGTATGTGTATTTTACCTCTACCCTTTGCTTGCAATATGGTTTAATAAATGTTTTCCGTTTTCCTATATAAAGGAGATTGTAACCCGTATTGTACTTGCTTGCCAATGCCCTAACTGACGAAACTAATTGCAGTTAATGTATAATATAGTGTGAAATATATACAAAGTGTTTTATTTATTCTTTGGTGTTGTATTTATTCCTAATTATTTATAAGTATTATTCTTTTCAGACACGCAGGTTGGACAGATCATATAGTAAAGTTTGTGGTGGTAGTATTCTTTTTCAGCGAATTTGGATTTTATGCATTTCCCGCCGAACTGGTCGCTTCTGAAGTAAGTTCTGCTATAGATAACGAATATATAAGTTTGTCGCAATATTTGCAGTTCCTGAGTCTATCAGATAGTATTTATACTTCAAGATGGTACACTAGCAGCTTCACTACACAGATGACAATACTGTTTGTGATGATGAAATCTCAGCGCATCCACTACTTCTCTGGAGCTGGTTTTATAGATATAAACCTAGACGCATTTGGATCCGTAAGAAAATTAAAGAATTCTGCACATATTCTGAAGCTAAAAGTTAAAATTTTCCAGGTCGTCAGAAAAACCTTTTCCTTTTGTGCAATAATACAAAATCTTTTGAATTAATAAATACGTGAATTCCCTAAATTGTGCCTTACTTTCCCTAAGTTGCTAAATAGTTTTAATTTTAATAAAAATGGGACAAGTCAAAAGTTTATTCTAATGAGTTTAATGACGTGCTCTCTTCAAAGACCCTATTGTAACTTTTTTGAATTGTTTGGGGAATATTTAGTGAGTGCGATACATAAAATATAATAATGTAACAATATACAGGGGGACTATTTTCAACAATTAATAGATATGCCGCATATTTATGACTTTATTATTAACGTATGAAAGTAGTAACATTATACGAGGGAGCGTTCTTATATTCGCGGAATGAGCGGGTTGTAGAGGGGTGAGTAGGCGCATTGGGGGCGTGGCCTGTGCAGCGACTCATGATTAGTATAAATACGAAGTTTCATTGTTATTAGACAGTTAGTCTTTGAGCTATCGTCAACCAACTAACATAATCAGGAGTGAAAAGTGAAATATGGAAAAAATCGAATATCGTGCCGTTATAAAGTTCCTTACCAGGCAAGGAAAATCAGTCGCGACCATAACGAATGAGATGTCATTGGTTTACGGCGACACTTGTCCAGGAAAAACCATGGTATACAAGTGGCATAGTTTATTTAAACAAGGAAGGGAATCCCTTGAAGACGACCCGAGGCCAGGCAGGAGCATTGAGGTGACCACGCCAGCACTTATCCAAAAAGTTGAACAAATTGTACTCGAAGATGCTCGACTAAAGAAGAAACAACTCGCAGAAATGGTTGGAGTATCCGATACAACAATTTTTAAAATCCTACACGATCATCTCGGCATGTCTAAGGTCAGCGCAAGTTGGGTGCCGAGAATGCTCACGCCGCCGCAAAACAACAGCGCGTAGAGTGTTCGCGTGCATTTTTGGACCTCTGTAATGAAGATAAGGATGGTGTATTGAGTGGAATTGTTACTGGAGACGAAACTTGGGTTCATCATTATGAACCTGAGTCCAAACAAGACTCCATGCAGTGGCATAAAAAGGGCACAGCACCTCCCAAGAAATTTAAAGTGTCACAATCAGCTGGGAAACTCATGGCAACGGTATTTTGGGACTCGGAAGGAATATTGTTGATTGATTATAAAGATAAAGGTGTTTCTATAACCGGAAAATATTACGCTTCAATATTAGAGCGACTAAAAGAAACCATTAAAGAGAAATGACGGGGAAAATTGACAAAAGGTGTTCTGCTTTTGCACGACAACGCGCCCGTCCACAAGAGCCGCGTTGCGTTAGCTGCCCTGCGTAAGGTGGGCTTCGAAATTGTGAATCACCCACCCTACAGCCCAGACCTGGCCCCGAGTGATTACTACCTGTTTCCGAAAATGAAAAAAGAGCTGCGGGGTAATAAATTTACTGCCGATGATGAAGTCAAGGAGGCAGTTTCGGCGTATTTTGCAGATAAAGAGAAATCATTTTTTTATGAGGGTATAAATAAATTAATTGAAAGATGTGAAAAATGTATCCGTCTTGCAGGTGAAGGTATTGAAAAAGAAAAATAATTTGTTTTTTTTTTATTTCCACCCCTTGTCCCCCATTCCGCGAATATAAAAACGCTCCCTCGTACTTATGCGGTATGGACAACTAGTAGTGTATATGTTGTTATTTATTAAGTTCTGTATTTTACATAAATAAGAACACATAAATATAATTTTTCACTTGTGGTTATAAAACAGGAGAAGGAACCCATTCTATTCTTGAAGATAGTTTCTCCTATGTATAAAACAAAATTTGTTGAAATGTTCTTTGATTCAGGGTAACAATTTTTCTACCAGAAGTGATTGAAAGAGTTGTTGCTTATTCACTATTCAAATATCAATCCATTTATTATAAAAACGATTGCGATAGAATATTGCCAAATATATCGTAAGTATAATCCGTAATAATTGTGTAATTGGATGGATTTGAAATATTAATTAAGGAAATAAAATGAAGGAAACGAAGGAATTTACAAATGACCATAAAAACTGTAATTTTTATAAATAAAATTCCTTAGATATTTTAAAATTTCAAAGAATGTAGATGGGAAATGACCTGAATATTCTTTATTCGTTTTTCGATACAGAGTAATAATTCTTAGGCAAGTGGTAGTTGAAAGAATTGTTGCTTGTTGGCTATCCTAATGTCAATGCATTATAATAAACTATCATAAAAATGGTCACAATAGAAAATTATTTGGTACATTGTGAATATAATCTGTAATAACTGTATAATTTCAAGGATTTGTACTACTAGGAAAGGAAAAGAACGAAAAAATTGACGGGTGATAACATAAATTGTCATATTTTCTTTACAACCGATGGAATAAAATTAGAGGTGAACATCCTCATTGATGTTTTAAGTTATTTTTTAATAAGAGTTTTATATTTGTAATTATATTAATATTAAAACAAAGCTAATTCAAATGTTTCTATAATGGCAATTTACAGTCAAATAACTTCAAAGATTCGTTTCTGTTACAAGACAACTTCTTATTGTCATAAAAATGTAGTCAATGTGAAATGGAAAGCGTTTGTTTTTTGAGAGAATAAACGCAATAGAACGGACTAAAGTACAGGTTTTGCTAACCGTTTCTACTAGTTAGTACTATTAATAAGTATTGATTTTTATTAATATCAAAACTGCCTCACGAAAGTTACCCTAATCTAATTTAATGATAGAATTACGGTTATTGTTTGGGGGCGAGATATCTTTTGCGGAGTACGGGTAATTTCTTACAACTTCTTTATTTAATCTGTAGCTCTGTTAAGATAAACATGGAAAACTTGTTCCGCATTCAAATGTTAAGTGTGAGCGGATATTTGTTCAAGTTTATAGGTGAAACTCAACAACTTTCAGCAAAATTAATATTCTTTCGCGTATTCAATTATGGTATACTGTTACTGACAATGGAAACAATGCAATCGTTTGTACACGTGTTTCACGTAAGTATATTGTACTTGGTGATGTATTTTACCTAAAAATAATTTTCAGGCTCTGCTAAAATATTATGTGGTAAATCAGTTCTGGAATTATATGGAGTTTAAAAATAAGAGAGAATCTATTGTAAAAATATATACTCTTGTTAAAAATGTGCAAAAAACATTGTCTGCTGTTGCTCTCCTTATAGGAACGACGTATTTATTAATATCTCTTTTTAGTTCTGATCGTGTTTTTCCTTTAGTAGCATTCGTGCCAAATTCAGGTCAGTTAGTTGTTCTTTTATGGATAAATCAGTTGTACATGTTTTATCTTGGAAGTACGATATTAATTGGATACGATATAATGTATTTCTCGCTTTGCATTCACATAGTTCTTCAAATGAGGTTGCTGAAACACAAACTTAAAAATATTTTAAGTAACGATCATAAGAATATCGTTTCGGAAAAGAATGCCTGCATAAAACATCATCAATTCTTGTTTATGTGAGTATATAACATTAAAAGTTTCCATATATTCCTTAGCAATATTAGAGAGGAAATATTATTATTATTATTCATTTATTTTAATCAAACTATTATGATTTAGAGATTAAATAAAGTAATATATATAGAACACGTATGAATAAATCTCATGTGTAGAAAGTTAATAAAGTAATAAAATATTCCTATACTAATAGAATTTGTGGTCTCATACATATATTCCACTTACGAAGTTGTCATCACAAATTAAAACCAAATGGCGACGAACTAATTTTTAGTTGTGCTTTTGGTTTCTGACAAACCCAATACGGATTTCTCTACATTGAATTTTTTTTTTTTTACTCTAAACCACTTGACCACCTTAACTGTATTGAAAAACCAAAATAGTTAAGAACTAGGAATTATGAAATAGAATACTATTTCGCTATTATCTCCCGAAATTCAAGATTAAAACTCATTTCTTCAATGTTATCAAGCAAGCAGCTATAAATATTTTTAAGGAACTGGAATTTCAAGCCGGTTTTGAAAAACAAGTAACGTGATATCGAAGAAGGTAAAGAGTCTGAAATATAGTAAAGTAGATTGAATGGCATTTATTACTAAGTTACTATAAAAAGGATATATCGTATAACTTAAGAGTATACGAAAACTTTTTATTTTCGTAATTATCCTCCCTTCGTTTTATGTGGAATATCAAAATATTAAATATCATTCAAAGTACGTTTTTCCTTGGTTCCACTTGTATATTTATAATTTACCATTATAACTAAAACTATCCTCAATTTATTCATGACAAGTCAGGTGTATAAAGATGAATATAGTTAAAGTGACATAGTCGGATTTGTCAATTATCCAAAGTTGCCAAATTAAAATTGGTATTACTAAGCCCAGAGAATTGTTGAGGACCACTTGTGACCAGTTTCTCGTACATAGTAATCTGTTCTATATGCTGGAAGTTATCAAAAGGATATCAAGTAGACATCTATTAGATAAATCAGCTATGCTACGTGATTTCTGAAAAGCCAGTCGATAATATTAGATATATATGTTTGTAGCGGTTGAATGTTTTTTTTCTAATATTTGTAAACTATAGTCGTTGCGTTACAAGCATCAGAATGCAATTTTCGTATATGTGATGGTCAGAAATTCATGAATAATCATCATGCAGGACCTTTTTGTTGTTAATTCTGAGCCGGCAATTTTAACCCAGAAATGTAGTGTCAGTCATTGAAACACCTGAGATTCTCAATATTGAAAATGTGCGACAAAACTTATTTCAAATCTTTTAAATTTTTCTATATAAAACAATGTTTTTTATTGTCAAATAAAATTACGTAGCACTACGTTGGTGAAATTAATCGTTTCATGCCAATGCCTCCTTAAGCATTTCTTTAATTTCTTTTTTTCGTATAAATAGAAATCTTGGCCCAGGATAATGTCTATAGTTTAATAATAATTATTTGCCAAATTTTGACGTTGGTCAATTTAACGTTCAGTACTTTCACTTCCATTATTTATCTCATTTTTGTGATGTCCCAAGTAATTTGTAATGTACACTTTCAACGAATACGCTGATACGTATATGATATTTGGGTTCTGCATTGGAAATGCATATTGGGCAAAAGACGAATATGCAAAATCCAGACTTCGTGAAACAGGCACACTTGTTGCCAGTTAATGTGAAGCAGACAGACTAAGACGTCGTACGACTCAAGTTGAAGAAGTTTCAGCACCAGACATATAGCCCAGGAAATAAATTCCAAGAGAACAGCTTTTTCTGTGCTTACGGAAAACCTCATCATTTTATTTTGCAAAAGTACAACCATTATACGAAAATAACAATTAGAAATGAATAATGTCTTGCAACAAAATTTTAAATAAAATTCAAGAAGATCCAAATATTCTATTACATATTCTATGGAACCACGAATGCATGTTCACCAAATATGGTTTCTACAACATTTTTAGCTGATGAAAATCCCAGAGCTATTCGGTAATAGCTTTATATCTTTGGCTAGGCATCTGAAGCCTTCAAATTTTAGGACCAATATTTCTTCCGAATAGACTAAATTTAACATTTATTTAACATTAGACTTAAATAGAACTCGTATTTTGTCACATCATTCCTACTGCTCTATGAATAGCTTTATAGTATGTTACTAAATCTACACTTCTTTTAAGCAATTCGTAGGGTTTAATTAATGACAATACAACATTTCTGTATTAGGATTGTTGGGTTAGAGGAAATCATAGAACTGCTCTACTTAACATTTGTCCGTAAGTTTTTGATCACTCTGTATATTATATACGGCTGTTTTCATTATTAAGTTAATGACAGGTAAATATTCTATTTTATAACATTAAATATACAACATCGACGAACTAAAACTTGAGATCAGAATATGACTTACACATAGCAACTTTTTATGTATTGGGCTGGCAACTAAGTACTTTCGGTTTTGTAGTATAAAATAAAACACTTTTTTTTAAACAAAGAATAGTTTTTAATCAATTTTATATTTTCCATTTTGCTCAATGACCTTTTGCCATCTTTTTTTCAGCTGCATGATTCCGCGGTCATAAAATTTCTGGTCCTGATCGGCAAAAAACTGAACCAGGTGCGAGTGAAGGTCATCGTCATTTGTGAAAGTTTTATCATTCAAAGAATTCTGCAAACTTCGAAATAAATGGTAGTCAGATGGTGCTAGATCAGGGCTGTATGGGAGATGTGGCATCACTTCCCAGCCAAGCTCCAATAGTTTCCCACGAGTTGCCAAAATGTGTGAGGCCTTGCATTATCTTGGTGGAAAACTACACCTTTCCGATTTGACAATTCTGGCCGTTTTTCTTTGATTGCTTCATCCAGTTTTATTAATTATTGACAGTAAACATCAGAATTGATCGTTTGGTTCCTTGGAAACAGCTCAAAAAACACAACACCTTTGTAATCCCACCAAACTGATAGCATGATTTTTTTGGATGCAATCCAGCTTTCGATGTGGTTGGAACTAGTTTATCGTGTTTGTTTCATGATCCCTTTCAAACTATGTTACTGTACAGGTCCCATTTTTCACTACCAGTGACGATTCTTTTTAAGAAAGGGTCGGTTTCATTTCGTCTAAGGTGCATATCGCAAATGTTGATTCTTTGTGTTAAATGAATTTCTTTCAATTTGTGAGGTACCCAAATATCAAGCTTCTTAAGCCCAAGACATTTGAAATATTTTTCAATTGTTGTGTGCGATACATGTAGCTTCTCCGCCACCTCTCGAATAGTTATATGATGATCCTCTTCAATTATGACTTCGATTTGGTCATCATCAACTTCAGTAAGCCGACCAGAACGTGGCTGATCTTTGAGGGGAAAATCTCCAGAACGGAATTTTTTATACCAACTCTGACACGTGCGCTCTGTTAAGCAATTAGCACCATAAACTTCACATAACTTTTTGTGAGCCGCAGCAGCTTTCTTTCCTTTACGGAAATAAAATAGTAAAATATGTCGAAAATGTTCGTTTCTGCACTCCATTTAAAATTAACCCACAACTAATAGCTTTAATAAAAATCACGCGCTACTTGCTTCTGAAGTTACGTCAATGTGACTAGTATCACGCGACAAACGGTAAAGTACAGCACTAACATACGTTATACAAAAAATAAAGCAACGCTCTCTATCAGTAAAAACCGAAAGTACTTAGTTGCCAACCCAATAAATTAGAAAACAAACTAACGATAAAAGATGTCAAAACACTAGATGCCTTACCAATAACCTCTCAGAAAGGAGGATTAAGAAATTAGCACATAGATATCTGATATTGTGTATTTGAAAAGTGCTCTCCATCTTAAAATCTTGATGTTAATGTGATAACTGCATTCAGCAAGACATCTGACGTACGAGAGACTGGTCATTAGTATACTTACATATATTTTCTATTTGTTACCAAAAAAATTACAAAATGAGTATGTACAGTTGTCAAGGAACTTTATGCTTGGAAATTTTGCTTTGAGTTTTACCATTAAAACGTATTTTCGATAAAGTGCACATGAAGTATTCTCGTTTTCGCAGTTACTTAAAACTGAAATTGAAACAATCCAAAATAGCAATGAACATTGTTTCTTGTTCAACGTACTTATTAGTATTTTAATTACATAGGCTCATGAAAAGCAATTTTTTTTAAACTTTAATAATAAAATCTGATCCCTATAGTTTGTTATTGCGGAATTTATGACAAACCTTTTATCTATCACTATCTATCAATTTTGCCACAATGTATGTGAACACACGAGTGGAATGGAAAACTAACCAATACTGCAATATAAACAGACTCTTTATTGATTATAAACATGAAAATACTTCTTTAATAGATAAACTTTGTGTGTTCATTAGCATATATCTTCTTTCTTTTTTCTCCTTAAGACTGTAGCTCTTACTCATATGAGTCGCATGCTGAACTTAACAGTGAAGTGACTGAGAATCGTCTTCCTCCATATTGGTATTCCAATGACCCTGTTGTAGTCTTCCCTTCATTTCGATATCTTAATGAAAATACTTATTTTGTTTCACATTGACTTTCTTCAAATCGTCGGAAAAAATTGACGAGTATTCGAAAAGTGTAACTTCAATCTAGTAAAATAATCTTTTTAATAATTTCAACGTGCTGGTTACAATAGAGATATAACGTGAGTCTCTATACCTGTTTGAATGATATTCAAACTTCCCTCTCAGCTTAAGAAATTTTCGATTCAAAGCTGGCATTGAACACAATGAATACGAGACGTACACTTCTTTGATAAGTTATACAATGTTCCCTTCATGTTTCATAAGTACCAACTCATCACAAATATAACAAAAACCGTCAGGAAAGTTTTTACAACTGCGATTGACCATTGTATTAGACATACGCACTAAAAGGTAAAAAAGGTTTGGTTGACTGTAACAGAGCAGACAGTTGTTAATAGAAAAAAGAATAAAATTAATTTTAAATATGACTGGCATCGGAATTTAAACCCACTTTTTATATTTTTAATAACATGCAAAAATGTTTAAATGTGAAAAAATGGTGAATTTGCTATTGTCACATCCGATTCAGTACACTACAAATCACAAGAATAAGGCAAATTTATTTAAAGTATCCTCTAGTAATAAGAATTTATTAAACACCTCAATTAGATTCTTTGTTGTTAAATGGTATTAGTATTTCAGGATGTTTCTAAGAATGAAGAAAATATATTCGATTATGTTTCTATTTCACTATTTCATCACATTAATGTCTGCATGCAGTGCCTTCTTCGACGTTCTTTCTGGGTAAGTAAAGACATATAGTTCTTTTGGAAATGTGTACATTTACGTAAATATTTATATGAAATATAAGTAAATCTTAACTCTTCTTTTTGAAGAAGATAGAATATCTGGCTTTTTCAAAAATATTGTATAGCTATTTTATAAAAAAACAGGCCATAATTCTGAAACATAAATTGGAATGTGGCATAAAAGGCATTTATTTCAAAATATTGCATAGGTTATGTATTTCTTATATTTGTTTTTCTTCTTATAAAAATTATGCGAAAAACAAAATTCTAAATCGGTGGCACATAACTTCAAGAATGTAGATACTATTGTCAAAAGCATTTTACAGAAAAAGTTTTATGGACGGGTAATATCTAAACGCTTAAAGAAAAGTAACATACATACGAGGGAGCGTTTCTATATTCGCGGAATGGGGGACAAGGGGTGGAAATAAAAAGACCAAATTATTTTTCTTTTTCAATATATTCACCTGCAAGACGGATACATTTTTCACATCTTTCAATTAATTTATTTATACCCTCATAAAAAAATGATTCCTCTTTATCTGCAAAATACGCCGAAACTGCCTCCTTGACTTCACCATTGGCAGTAAATTTTTTACCCCGCAGCACTTGTTTCATTTTCGGAAACAGGTACTAATCACTCGGGGCCAGATCTGGGCTGTAGGGTGGGTGATTCACAATTTCGAAGCTCACCTTATGCAGGGCAGCTAACGCAACGCGGCTCTTGTGGACGGGCGCGTTGTCGTGCAAAAGCAGAACACCTTTTGTCAATTTTCCCCGTCTTTTCTCTTTAATGGCTTCTTTTAGTCGCTCTAATACTGAAGCGTAATATTCTCCGGTTATAGAAACACCTTTATCTTTATAATCAATCAACAATATTCCTTCCGAGTCCCAAAATACCGTTGCCATGAGTTTCCCAGCTGATGGTGACACTTTAAATTTCTTGGGAGGTGCTGTGCCCTTTTTATGCCACTGCATGGAGTCTTGTTTGGACTCAGGTTCATAACGATGAACTCAAGTTTCGTCTTCAGTAACAATTCCACTCAATACACCATCCTTGTCTTCATTACAGAGGTCCAAAAATGCACGCGAACACTCTACGCGCTGTTGTTTTTGCGGCGGCGTGAGCATTCTCGGCACCCATCTTGCGCTGACCTTAGACATGCCGAGATGATCGTGTAGGATTTTAAAAATTGTTGTATCGGATACTCCAACCATTTCTGCTAGATGTTTCTTCTTTAGTCGAGCATCTTTGAGTACAATTTGTTCAACTTTTTGGATAAGTGCTGGCGTGCTCACCTCAATGCTCCGCCCGGCCTCGGGTCGTCTTCAAGGGATTCCCTTCCTTGTTTAAATAAACTATGCCACTTGTACACCATGGTTTTTCCTGGACAAGAGTCACCGTAAACCAATGACATCTCATTCATTATGGTCGCGACTGATTTTGCTTGCCTGGTAAGGAACTTTATAACGGCACGATATTGGTTGACGATAGCTCAAAGACTAACTGTCTAATAACAATGAAACTTCGTATTTATACTAATCATGATTCGCTGCACAGGCCACGCCCCCAATGCGCCTACTCACCCCTCTATAACCCGCTCATTCGGCGAATATAAAAACGCTCCCTCGTATATTTTACATCCATATCATTGTTATTCGTTTTCCTGTATAAAGAAGATTATAATCGGTGTTGCTCTTGGTCGATAATATCCTAATAGACCAACTAGTTGCAGTTAATACTTAATATAGTGCGAAATTAAGACAGTGTTTTATTTATTGCCAATTATTTTTATTTATTATTCTTTTCAGACACGCGGGTTGGGCAGATCATATAGTAAAGTTTGTGGTGGTAGTATTCTTCGTCAGCGAATTTGGATTTTATACATTTCCCGCCGAACTGGTCGCTTCTGAAGTAAGTTCTGCTATAGATAACGAATATATAAGTATGTCACAATATTTGCAGTTCCTGAGTCTATCAGATAGTATTTATACTTCAAGATGGTACACTAGTAGCTTAACTACACAGATGACAATGCTGTTTGTAATGATGAAATCTCAGCGCATCCACTACTTCTCTGGCGCTGGTTTCATAGATATAAATCTAGACGCATTTGGATCCGTAAGAAAATTAAAGAATTTTTCACATATTTCAAAGCTAAGATTTAAAATATTCCAGGTCGTCAGGAAAACTTTTTCCTTCTGTGCTATAATACAAAATCTTTTGAATTAATAAATACATGAATTCCGTAAATTGTGTCTTATTTCTCCGAAGTTACTAAATTAATAGTTTTAATATTAAGAGAAACGAGGCAAGCCTAAAGTTTCCTCTTAACTTTTTCAGAAGTTAATCGGAAGAAACAATTCTGCGTTAATGACGTGCTCTCTTCATAGACCATATTGCATCTTTCTTGAATTGTTATGAGAATATTTGGAGGGTGAGGGGAGGAAGTTTACCCAGCAGCCGCGGTACCCTTAAGAATACTTTACAAAACGTGTGGACTATCATCAGCAATTAATAGATGTACCGCGCGTTTGTGACGTTGTTAAGGCAAGAGGCAGATATTTCGTTTTATAAAATATGATTAATATTAACACTTAAATGCTTCTGCATTTTATGGCTAAGTTTTATTAGTATATGAACCATTGTTGTGGAAATAGATCTTTTAGTAAAACCGAACAATCCATTCCTAGGAACATTATACTTATGTGGTATGGGCAACTTAGTGGTGTAGAAAGCGTACTTATATACTCATTTATATATAATTATTTACATCGCATTACACTGTTGTCCAAAGGGTACTAGGAAAGTTTTGCAATACAGCTTCGTTTATTTAGTTCTTTTAAAGTAATTTCCTCTACACTCAATACACCTCTCCATCCTCCGAAACCAATCTTTAAATCAGTTCTGCCAAGTTTCACTAGGGAGTAAAGCACACTCGTTGTCCCAAGCCCGCAGAAGGTCCTCATCACTGGAAAACTGCCTCCCTTTTAGCTTCATTTGTAGGAACAGTGCGAAGTCGCAGGGAGCAAGATCTGGACTGTAGGGAGGGTGCTCGAGAAGTTTCAATCGTGCCGTGGTCGAATATTCGGCGAAGGTTTTGGCGCGGCGAACTGGAGCATTATCGTAATGGAGGAACTAGGTGTCCATTCTTGAATTTGGCCGCAGGTTTTTCATAGATCCAATGACTTTAGGCAGGCACTGTTCAGTATACCACTTAGCTGTGACTGTCTTCTGTGTATCCAGAACGACGCGTTCCACAATTACCCACGATTTGAAAAATACAGCAATTTTCTTCTTTACAGATCGGATTTTCTGACAACTACGGGTGCGTCCTCATCATCAAAAACCCAAACTTTGTTTTGAGCTTTAGTCGGCATATCGTAATAGTACAGCGAAATGTCGTCACCTGTCACGACGTTGTTCACATATCGAGATTGTCCCTTATTAAACTTTTTAGCATCTCCCAGAACCAAGTCACACGTCGTGTTATCTGCTCTTCAGTCAGTCGATACGGCACCCAGAGAGAATAGAGTTTCTTCACGTGCAAATGATCATGCAGAAGCAAATGAATTGCTGGTGCATTTAGGCCTGAAGTACCCTCTACCAGTTAGCAGGTCACTCGCCTGCCCTCGCCAAGCGTTTTCCTCACAGTAGTTTCTTTTTCCTCCGTAACTGACGTTCGTAGCCTTCCCGGCCTCACAGCATCCTCCACAGATAAATTTCCCCTTTAGAATTCACTATACCACCTCACTATCGTTGTGCGATGTGGACAAACATCACCTAGTGCAAGAGTCATTTCTTCGAAGCACTGGTCTATGTTGTCTCATTTCGTGACCACGATGCCTTCGCATCATTTTTCGCAACATTTTACACTCTCACTGCTAATGAATAAATGAGCCCATCATGTCGCGGCGGCTACTGTGCACGTATGAATATGTCTCAACATGCAGCAACAAGCAGCTTCCTACGATTCATTGTTGCGTCATATTGCAAAACTTTCCTAGTACCCTTCGTATAAGCTGTTAATTATTCAGTTCTATGATTTATATAAATAAAAATAAATTAAAACAAGTTTCAATTTGCCGAGATAAAACAATAGAAGGATCACATTTCGTTCTTGAAGACACTTCCTCCTTTGTATAAAATGAGATTTGCTGAAATGCTTTTTGGTTCAGGGTAACGATTTTTTGGCCAGTGGTGGTTGAGGTAATTTATAGGATTGATATCAATCTACACATGCTTTAGTAACATGTATTTTAACTTGAGTTTACATTTTAATACTTGTTTATGGTTTTGGTCAAGTGTTTCCTTTTGTCACCACCATTCTAAGTTCAAACGCATTGAGTGCTATTCTATGACTATGCCATTTATACACATATTATATTGGAGGTTGTATAATTCTTGGCTATGCTTTGATGTACTTTCTGTGTACTGTGTCAGTTGCTTTATAAATGAGACTGTTTAACACGTACAGTGCTGATGGCGTCGAAAGACGTCATCCGCCTCTTAAGTAGCAGGCGCATGACGTCTTTCGACGTCATTGACACGGTCGGATAGAGTGCTTCAGTACGCTGTTAGCCTGTGAGTGGAGGTGTTGTGCGGTTGTCAGCCTCTAGTATACTCGCGAATTGTGCAAAAAGTGTTGTTCGTTTGGGTTCAACATGGATAGAAGTCAGGCAGGCCCTTCGAGAGTTAATAAACGCAGGAAGGTAGAAAAAACCTTTCGCTCGAAAAGTCCTTTGAATCAAGAGCAAATGCTACAATTATTATTGGATTCTGATGATGATAATAATGATATTGATGATGATGATATAGATCCGGACTTTTCTGGTTCAAATTCAAATTCTGATACAGAACCCGAATCCAGCGATTCTGAAGGAGAAGCAGATGTTTCAAGTGCTATTCCTTGCATTTCGCAAGAGGCACTTCCCTCTCGGATGGCTGGAAACGCTGTGATATGGGACTCAAATGAAGATATTCCAACTATGATACCATTTTCCAAGCGCAGAGAGTTATTGGTTCAACCTAATGGTTAGTTTTGATTTTTTTAATTTATTAGCGCTTTTTGTGTATAAATTCCGCAACTTTGTTTTCTTAAAAAAACGAAGAATATTGGGTCATTTTTTCCTAAAAATACTGTTTTATTTTAAGGAAACACTCCAATAGATTTCTTCAATCTGCTGGTTACTGAGGACTTTCTTCAACTGATAGTTAGCCAAACCAATATTTATGCCGAAGAAGTTTTTCTTTCAAGTACGACAAAAGAAAAATCACGCATAACACCCTGGAAACCTCTGACTTTAGAAGAACTAAAATTTTTTTGGAATTAATTCTTCATATGGGCACCATTAGGTTGAATAGGCTTCAAGATTATTGGAAAAAACATCGCTTATTCAACCTATATGTTTTTTCAGATTTTATGAGTAGAGACCGTTTTATGGTCATTCTACGATGTCTGCATTTTGCTACAAATCCTCTACCTGGTCAGGCAGAACCTGCAGACAGGTTATTTAAGATAAGGCCAGTAATTGATTATTTTAATTCAAGAATGAGTGAAATCTATTACCCAGGAAAAGAGCTATCCCTAGATGAGTCAATGGTGTTGTGGCGAGGTAGATTAGTTTTTAGACAATATATTAAAAACAAAAGGCACAAATATGGCGTGAAATTGTATTTTCTAACCGAACCAGATGGCACTGCAATAAAGTTTGCGGCTTATACTGGTACCTTAGATGATTATGGTGGCAAAGGTCATGCTACCAACATTGTACTCCACCTTTTGGAAAAACATTTAGATGCTGGACATTCCATTTTAATGGATAACTACTACAATAGTTTCGATCTCTCTTCCAAATTACTGTCCAAAAAAACCTATTGTACAGGAACTATAAGGGTGGATAGGAAAGACAATCCAGTAGATGTAAAGACGGCAAAATTAAAAAAGGGAGAAACAATTGCGCGTTATTCAGATGGAGTAATGATCGCCAAATGGAAGGACAGAAGAGTTGTATTTTATATCTCAACAGAGTTTAGAAATAATCTAGTAAATTATTTTAACAAAAGGCAACAAGAAAAAAGCAAACCAGAAGCTATTTACAAATACAATACCTTTATGGGAGGAGTCGATAAAAAAGATCAAATGATGTCATACTATCCCTGTGAGAGGAAAACATTACGGTGGTATAAGAAACTCGGGATACATATAATCTACATGTGTCTAATCAATTCGTTTTTTTATATACAAAATTTGTGCGCCCAAAAATGTCATTATACGACTATCGTCTAGAAGTGTTGGAGCATTTGTTACCAGAAAAGGCAAATCCAATTATTAAAACAAAACAACCGGCATCTCATGTCCCACAAAAGAATCCTCAACCGGGAAGGTTCAAAAAACATGCTTATAGGAGATGTACAGTGTGTAACAAAAACAAAATTAGAAAAGAAACAGTGTACCATTGTCCAGCTTGCCCAGGAATGCCAGCCCTCTGTTTTGAGCCATATTTTTCAGTATTTCATAAAAATGTTTAATTTTTCTAAAAAATTTTTTAATTTTTTTAAAAATTTTTTAAGTTTTTTAAATTTTTTTAATTTTTTTTTAAATTTAGGTATTGTTTTAGTATACATGCATGTATTAGAATTAGTATATAGTTATTACAGTGAAACTTCGCACGACGTCTTTCGACGTCATCAGCACCTAACCAACTTTTTCATTATGGGAGGCTGATGACGTCAAAAGATGTCATTGCCTTTTTGACATGACTGTTATGATTTTTTAGTATTAAAAGTTTGTTTCATACCAGTATAAGCCTACAGTTTTATTATTTCTCAAAAAACCTTATCAGCCTCCTGGGTCGGGTTTCCGATTTTCATCAGCAGCGAACGTGTTAAAGAAGAAATCGGACATATTTTGGATAGAGGCAGAATGGATATCATACATGACTTAAGCGATTGCATAAAACATCGTCGAGTTTTTTTATGGTAAGAGTATCATATATCTACATATATTTAGTAACATTCAAGTGTTTGTACGGTCTTAATTCTACTGCGGGTTAATGTACGACAATGTGTTTAATATTCTGCTCATGATTACAACTTAATTATCGGAAGACGTTCCGAATACAACTGCGATAAGGGTTTTTTTTATATTTTTGATTATTCAATTAGTTCCAAAGAAGTTTATATTAAATTAATTTATTTGCAACGTTAACATTTTCTACTACTATTCCGTTATTATTAATTACAGAAACTTATTAAAAATTTGCAATCAGGACCCAACTGTATCAATAGACACAGGGTCGAGTTCTCTAGATTGTTGCCTTAACCAATTAACCACTACAGTTTCGGATCTCTTAATATACTTTGAATTTCATTATGGAGTACATATGATTGTTTAATCTGCAGTCAGGTCTTGATGAATTATATATACACATATGTATAATTAAGCCCCTCACAATGGGAAACTAATGGTAATTAATTAAAAAATAATTTATTTGCAATTTGCGATTTAGTAGAGACATCTTAGCAATTTTTCCAACAATCTCTTGAAACATTATTATTAGCAATATTATTACAGCAATTTGACTTTCAAATTGCTTTATTTAATTACTTTCTTTTAAAACCAACGGAATAAAATTAGAGGTGAACGTGCTCATTGATGTTTTAAATTATTTTTTAATAAAATTTTAAAATTTGTAAGGGATACCATGCTTACCTCAGAAAGCTAATTCAAATATTTCTATACTGGCAATTTATTACAAAAATTTTCAAAGATTCATTGCTGTTATAAAACTAATTCTTATTGTCATAAACATTTTATCACTGTGAGAGAATAAACGCAATAGAACGGACTAAAGTATAGGTTTTACAAACTCTGTGTATTAGTTGGTACTACTAGTATTGATTTTTATTAAAGTCAATACTGCTTCGCGAAAGTTATCCTAATCTAGTTTAATGATAGACTTCTGATCATTATTTGGGGAGGAGTAATCTTCTACGAAGTTCGGGTAATTACAACCTCTTCTTTATTTCATTATTGGCTCTGTTAAGAGAAATATGGAAAACTTGTTCCGTATTCAAATGTTAAATGTGAGCGGGCATTTGTTCAGGCTTGCAGGTGAAACTCAGCAACTTTCAGTAAAATTGCTATTCTACTGCGGGTTCAATTACGGTGTATTCTTGCTGACATTTATACATGTGTTTAAAAATTTCTTTCACGTAAAAGATGAGCTTGTCGTAGAAACAATGCAATCGCTCGTACACGTGATTCACGTATATACATATATATATATATATATATATATATATATATATATATATATATATATATATATATTGCACTTATTGATGTATTTGACCTAAAAATAATTTTCAGATTCTGCTAAAATATTCTGTCTTTATAAAATACAAAACAGAAATAGAAACAGTACTGAATGATGTGGTAAATCAGTTTTGGGATTATACGGAGTTTAAAAATATGAGAGAATCTATTGTAAAGATATATACCTCTGTTAAAAATGTACAAAAAGCAATGTCTACTGTTGCTTTCTTCTTAGGAATAATTTACATTTCAGTATCGCTTATTAATTTTGATCAAGTTTTTCCTTTAATCGCATTCGTGCCGAAATCAAGTCTATTGGTTGTTCTTTTATGGATAAACCAGTTCTATATGTCATTTATGGGGTCGGTCATCGTAGTTGGATACGATATGATGTATTTCTCGCTCTGCATTCACATAGTTCTACAAATAAAATTGCTGGAGCAAAAATTTAGAAGTATTTTACACAACCATCATAGGAAAATCGTTCCTGAAATGAATGCCTGCATAAAACATCATCAATTTTTGTTTCGGTGAGTATAATAATATTAGCAAGCTTCTATATACCCCTTAGGACGAAAATATTATTCAGTTATTTTAACCAAATAATGAGATTCATGATTCAAATAAAGTAAGATATATCAAATACTCACGAACAAATCTAATGTGTAGAAAGTTAAACTTAGATATTAAAAAGTCCTTATCCTAATACGTTTTAAAGTCACATATAAATATTCTAGTTACCAGTTAAGTTGTCATCACAAATTAGAAACAAATAGTGACGGACCAATCCTTAATTGTGTGGCATCTGACAAACTCAACAGAGTTTTTTTCTTAAATTGAGGCTTTTTTTATTCAATGCCAAACCGCTTGGTCACTTTAACTGTGTTGAAATAACCAAAACAATTAGGAACTTGAAATTATGAAGTAGAATACCATTTCGCTATTACCTCAAACAATTCAAAATTAAAACTCATTTCTTCAATGTTGTCACGTAACAAGCTAAAATATTTTTCAAAAACTGGAATTTTAAGCCAGTTTGGAGAAGGAGTGATGTTAAATTGTAAGAGATAAAGAATTTTGAAAATAATAAAGTTACTATAGAAAGACACGAAGAACATACAAAGTAAGAGTATAGGAATACTCTCTATTTTTGTAGATTATCTACCCATCAATTGTCTAATGTCGAAATAATAAATATCATTAAATGTACGTTCTATCTTGGTTCTATTGTTCTATTTATAATTTATTTTTATAATTTAAAACTATCCTCAATTTAGTCCAAACATATCAGGTGTGTAAAAATAAATATAGCTAATAAAGTAACATTTTTAAAATCACCCATTATGCAGAATTGCCATTCATGAACATGCCCATCTTAGTTGAAATTTGGGATTTTCTTCATCAGAATCCAACTTGCACCATTAGACATATACGAAGGTAACCATTTTCGAGAATTGCATACAAAAAAAATTTTATTATAGAAAATAGTTTAATCAAATCAAGTGATTTATCGAGAGAGAAATTTCCTGGACGTGTAATCTCAAGAAACGGTGATGTTAATTGGCCACCAAGATCATGTGATTTGACACCGTTAGACTATTCTCTTTGGGGTTATGTGAAAAGTCATGTTTATACAAACTATCCACAATCAATTCCTGCTTTGAGAGATGAAATTATTCGTGTCAGTGGTGAGATAGAGCCTCAATTATATCAAAATCTCATTGAAATTTTTAATAAAAGTGTGGACGTCTGTGGAGCTGCAAGAGTAGGCCATTTGCCAGATATTCTTTTTCGCATATAAATGTCATAATTGATACTTCAATTACCAATAAATTGTTTTTGAAAGTGAATGCAAATTATGTGTTCTATTTAAACGCGAAATTTGAAGCACCCGTTAGATATCTTTTAAATATCAATTAATCATAATATCGCTCTACCAGACGATTATTTGTGAAATTCTGACCATCCTGTATATTACGTATTGTAATTTTCATTGTTAATAGAATGATAACATACATACTCTATACTATAACATTAAATATACAACATCCACGATAGGCTTGATATCAGAGTATGGCTTAAACGTTGCAACATTCTACGTAAATTAGAAAACAAGCTAATGATGAAAGTTGCCAAAACCCTTGATATCTTACTAATAACCCCTCAGTGAGGAAGATTAACAAATTAACAAATAGTTATCGCATGTTACGTGTTTGAAAATCACTCTGTAGCTTAACAGCTAGATGTCAATGCCATAACTGGGTTTAGTAAGATATGTGACGTACGAAAAGCATTCATTTACTTACATATGCTTCCTATTGGTTACAACAAAATACATAATAATACGTATGAACAGGTGTTAAACAACTTCATGCTTGGAAATTTGCTTCGACTTTTCTAACTAGAACATACTATCGGCAATAAATGAAACAAAAAAAATATATAACTTATTTATTCTTCTTTAAAACTAATGTAAGAATACATATAAAGAGTTCTCGTTTTCACTATTACTTAAAACCGAAGTTGGAATAACTCAAAATGTCAATGACATGTGTTTCATGTTCATCTTACTAGTATTTTAATTACGCAAAATTATGGAAAGCAATTTTTTTACGACATCATCTACATTAAAATCTGATTCTCATGTTTTTTTGGTGCCGAATCTCTATCAAACCTCAGATTTCTCTGTCACTCAGCTTCGTCACGATTATGTGAATACACAATAGGAATGAAAAATTAGTTAATATTGCAAAACACGTATAAACAAAGATTTCATTCAATTACAAACATGAAAGTACCTCTATATTAGATAAAATTTTTCATTAGCTTATATCTACTCTCTTTCTTCTCTTTAAAATTTTAGCTTCTTCTAATGTGAGTCGTTTGTTGAACTTGCCGATACAATGACCAAGAATAGTCTTCCGACATATTGGTATTCCAGTGGCCCTTATTCCCTCTTCCCGTAATTTTGATATTTTGATGAAAACACTCACCTTGTTTCACAATGAATTTCCTCAAATTTTCTGAAAAAATTGGCGACTGTTCAAAAAGTGAATCTTCGAACTTGTTAAATAGTCTTGCTTTTTGCGAATTTTCAGCATGTTAGCTACAACAGAAATATAACGTGGGTCTTTATCATTTACAAACAATTTCTTTGAACGATATTTAAGCCTCCCTTTCAGTTAAGGTTATTTTCGATTCTAAACTGGAATTGAACATAATTTTTTAAATGTCGGGCCCAACGAATGTGAGTACACTATTTTAACTAGCTCTACAATGTACCTCTCATGATTTATAAGTGCCAGCTCATTACAAATATAAGAAAAATTGTCAGGAAAGTTTTTATAACTGCAATTGTATCAAACATATGCACTTAAGAGTAGAAGTAGGTTAGGTTGACGGTAACACAACAAATAGTTTTTAGTAGGAAAGAAGAACCAAATTACTTTTCAATATGATCCCATCTGCATTCAAGCCGACTTTTAACATTTCAAATAATATGCAAAGTACTGTCGAAGCAGCTAAAAATTAAATTTTTTAAATGTTTAAGTATGAGAAATAGTTGAATTTTTTACTACCAATTCAGCAGAGTACAAACCACAAGAATAAGGAAAACTTATTTAAAAAGCTTTTTCATTCTAGCCTTGTGTTATTTAATTGCTTGTTTGTTGTCTTTACTGGTACAGAAAAATATGCAATGCCTTTATTTGTATGCTACAAAGCGCGTTCATTAAAAATAAAATCGAAGAATCCACTAATAATAAGAATTTAAGCACTTCAACAAAATTCATGTTTACTAAATAACATTAGTGTTTCAGGATGTTCATGAGAATGAAAAAAATATATTCGATTATGTTACTGTTTCACTATTTCATCACATTAATGTCTGCGTGCAGTGCCTTCTTCGACGTTCTTTCTGGGTAAGTGAAGACATAGCTCCTTTGAAAATGCGTACGATTGCGTGAGTATTTATATGAAAAGCAAAGTAAATCTTAACTTCTTTGTTCGAAGAAGAGAGAATGACTGGCTTCTACAAAAATTTTGTTTAGTTAACTTACCGAAAACACGCCATAATTCAGAAACGTAAATTGGAATGTGGCATAAAAGGCATTTATTTCAAATGCTGCAAAGATTATGTACATATTTTTTATATATCTTGTAAAAATTAGTCTTTGTAAAATTCCCGAAATATATTTTGTATGTTATGAATAATTTTAACCTTCTTTTTTACATATTTTTTCTAAAACGTTATTTCCGAACCAGACTCTTGATTATGCGAATCTGTTGTTAACAGCATTATACAAAAAAAGTTTTATAGACAGGCAATTTTTTAATTTACTAGTGGCACTCTATAGAAGCAAAAGTTAGATTAAAATTACAAATATAAGTCCCTTGAGTAATAAAATGGCTAGACGGTTAGAAGAATGATAATATATATATATATATATATATATATATATATATAGCTTAACAAAACTAGTAACAAATTATTCAACTTTATTAAAATTATAATAACAAAGACAAAATTCCGAAAGAAAAACAAAAAAGTACGTGGAACAAACAGGAAAAAATTTCAAAAAATGTATCTTAAAATATCTGTTTTATTATAAAAAAGCAACGACATACGCTATCTCTTAGAAGAAAATCATACATTTTTCCTTATAATTTTTTACGTGTCGCACAAAATTTTTGTTTTTGTTACTTTTTCATTTAATCAAAATAGACTAAAAACGCAAATACTTTGCTAATATTGGAGGATCAATTCATTTACTGCATGAATTTAATTTGTTGATAAAATAAATAGATAAATTGTGCAGGTAAAAGACAATATATATATATATATATATATATATATATATATATATATATAATGAATGTTTGTCTGTATGTCCTTTATAGAATCGTAAACTATACATTTGATCATGTGATGATCTTTAGAAAAGTTGAATTTGATGGAGCCTGTGGTTAATTAACTTAATCACTAAGGTTGATATATAACCCCTTTCCACATTAACTTTTATAATTCTGTATACGCATTTCGACAACTAAGTTGTCATCATCAGGAGATAATTCGAAAGTGTCGCACCTGGTAAACCACGGCGAGAATTACCTGTACGAAAACAAACTCCGTACGCGATCTATACCGCTGAGAACCATTATTACTGTTTTTCGTTTTCCTATATAAAGGAGATTGTAACCCGTATTGCACTTGCTTGGTAATGATCTAACAGAAGAAACTAGTCGCAAGTAATACATAATATAGTATGAAATTTAGACACAGCTTTACTTGTTCCTTAGTATTTTATTTATTATTCTTTTCAGACACGCAGGCTGGACAGATCATATAGTAAAGTTTGTGGTGGTAGTATTCTTTTTCTGCGAATTTGCCTTTTATACAATTCCCGCAGAACTGATCGCCAATGAAGTAAGTTCTTCTTTAGATAACAAACATAAATATGTAATAATATTTGTAGTTCTTGAGTCTATCAGACAGTATTTACACTTCAAGGTGGTACACTAGTAACATAGCTACGCAGATGACAATAATGTATGTAATGATGAAATCTCAGCGCATCCACTACTTCTCTGGAGCTGGTTTTATAGATATAAATGTAGATGCACTTGGATCCGTAAGAAAATTAAAGAATTTCTTACAAATTCTCTAATAAATGTTTTAGGTCATCAGGAAAACCTTTTCCTTCTGTGCAATAATACAAAATCTTTTGAATTAATTGATATGTATATAACCTAAATTTTATTCTTACCTCTCCTAAGTTGGCAGTTTTAATATTCACAGGAACGAAACAAACCAAAAGTTTGTTCTAAATCGTCTAATGCAATAAACGCTTTCATTATCAAATGTTCGGCATTTATCTAAATCGCATATGCAATTTTGGCTCAAGCTTTCATAGATAAATGTCTTTCTTTGTTTTGTTTATATTAATAGACGATACTATACTACTGTATTTAATAATATGCAAATTAAAGATTTGTGAAGAAGGTATAATAATGACTTTTTAATTAGTTAGAGTATATTTGTTGATATTCATTATGTTACGCTTCGCATATATAATAATTTTTCATATCGTTTTTGAATTAATTTATTTTAATTTATATATAATTCGATTTTGAATGAATACATTGTTATAAATAATATTATTTTGACCTCCTTTGTGTTATATAAATGCAAAGTCTTTTCTTTGTTTTGGTCACGTACAATCAGGCTGCTATAAAACAAACCGTCGTCGTTTTCCATAAAGTCGAATACTTAGAACTTTACAAACCTTTTCTTAGAATAGTCTTAGTAACTTTCCATTGACTCACATCCAATATTCATTCTATTTTATTGATTTCTTCAATTAGAGACTGAAATATTAATCTTTCTTCTTTTCGCTCAGAATACACATCTATTATTCTGTCTAGATATCTTCCTGATTGCTACTTATATTGAAATTGATATCACACCCTTAATTTATTCTAATTTTTAGCGCGCCTAAATTCCAGTGTACCTGTTCTCTCGCCTCATTGGCTAGTTCAAACATGACCAGCAGCCTACCCTTTAACTTACCGCTTCGTTTCTTAGAAAGCTTCAGATTGTAAGAAAAGACAGAAACTTCTACTTCAACCATGACCAAGGCTACACGCATTCCTTCTACGAGCTTGCGCAGTTAAGTTTAACCCGGCAATGCAGTGTCCACGTGCTTATTTTGCTACCGCAGAATATACATAGCATCCTAACCCAGGATATATATATATATATATATATATATATATATATATATATATATACACAACACACACAAGTACCTCATGTATCGTTCGATACATATTTTAATTTAATCCTTTCAATATTTTATTCCACAGATTATATCACTCTGTATCATTTTGTATCACTCGAATTACTTTTATTACAGCTTCGCCATTACGTTAATTTTGTTTTTTCTGTTGTTCTCAATCTTATTAATTAACTTTATCTACATATACTCAAGCTTTAAGAATTCATTTAAATTAGTGAATAAAATTTTAGGGGTAATCCTGTTGTTTTATTTCCACTAATAATCTTTCTTTCAGTTTGGCACACGTTCTGGACTTTTGAAGCACATTGTAAACATTTACTAATTATTAACTCCTGCCCGATACGCTCTTGTAATAAATTTACTAACCACTACGTACAAATAAACATTTACTTACTACTAAATAATATTATTATTTATTTAGATTAATTAAGTGGACATTTAATCCCTTAACACACTTCATACCAAGCTAGGAGGTAATAATTACTATTATGAGACATTCTCTGTGAAATATTATAAATTAAAAAATTAAATTACATTTTACACAGCAGTTTAGAGTTGCTCTTAAATTAAAATGAACGCAAATACCAATGTGATAAACATATAAAAGAAAAAAATCTCTCTAGTTGGCCCTGTTAACGAGTATACATTTTTACAGATACAAATATTACGCACGTACTTCACAAAATTTTCTGTAATTTCACTTAATACTACATTAAATTATTATACAAATAATTTCGGAATTTAGTGAAGTCAATTATTATATATTATACAAAACTTCAGATAGAAGGAATGAAAAGCAAAAATTGTTAAAACTCTATGTTAAATTGGCGTACACATTTCTATGAAAATCAATACTACTTTGTAAAAGTTACCTTAATTTGGTTTAATAATATAATTTCGTTCATTATTTAGGGCACTATAATATTTTAATCAATGTACGCACTTGATTAGATTTTTCTTGTTAGTTCATGGCAGGCTTGAATACAGTAAACATGGAAAACTTGCTCCGTATCGAAATGTTAGATGCCAGTCGATACTCGTTAAGTTTTATATGTGAAATTCAACATCGCGTGTCACTGAAATTACAATTTTTTCGCCTCATTAATTGTACTGCACTGTTAGTGATAATAGTACATGTATATATGAACTTTTTTCATGTGAAAAACGAACTATTTGTCGATACGCTGCAATCATTGGTACATGCAATCCATGTAAGTATTCTCCATTGACTTGAATGTACGAAGTGAAAATAATTTTCAGGTCTTGCTGAAGTATTTAATTTTTATGGTTTATAAATCGGAAATAGAAGTTGTATTAAGCGATGTAGTGAGCAAATTTTGGAATTATATGGAATTTGAAAATATGAGAGAAACTATTAGAAGTACATATACCCTTGTTAAAAATGTACAGAGAGCATTGACTATTATTCCAGTTGTTTCAGCAATCGCCTATCCCTTAATATCTATTTTTAATTCCTCTCAGGTTTTCCCGTTAGTGGCATTCGTTCCAGATTCAGACTTATTAATTACAATCCTGTGGATAAACCAATTGTACATATTTTGCATTGGACCTGCAATCGTACTGGCATATGATTCAATGTACTTCTCACTTTGCATTCATATAGTCCTTCAGATAAGATTACTTAAAGAAAAAATTAAAATTATTTTGAATAGTCATCATAACAATACTGCTTTGGATATAAATAGCTGTATTAATCATCACCAATTCTTAATTCGGTGAGTACAAGAATATTCGAATCAAGATGTCTTATTCTTTTACAAATATGGTAAGAAAATATTAGACATTTATCTACACCGAACGAAAGTTTTCTGCAACTGCAATAAGAAACTACTAAACATTTATCAAAGCCAAAAGTTGACGTTGCACAAAGTTTTCTTACTAATAACAATAGTGGTAATTAGAATAAGGAATATAGTTGGCATACTACGCGCACTTGATAGTAGGTAAATGAAGTAAATAGTTATAAATAATCTTTGAACGTAAAGTACCCTTTGAAGCAGCATTTTGAATGTAATCACATGCAAGATAAAAACAGATAAACCTTTGAAATACCAGATGTTTACACAATTATTTCAGAAAATCGACTTCGAAGTTAGGAAAGAATGTTTTTATATGAGGGGAATGACCTAGTTATAGGACCTGCACATTCGCTACCATTATAAATTTGTTCATCTTCTTAGGCACACTATCTACATTGGCTATAACACATATTTCGATCGTTTTTGATAGCATGTAGCTGTTTACATAGTGTCCCGTATTTGTAGTAAATCCACTAATTGCAACGAAAAATTTTGTAATTTATCAACTGCTTCAACTAATCCTTTCTAATTATTGTAAATAAATTATTTGCAAATCTCCTTTAGCTTCATGATTTTTGATTTTTTTTGATTTGCCTTGATGGCATTTGCTTCTTCAGAAGCAAATTGTGAAACTACAGACTTAACGTGTTCCAAATGCAGAAAATAGTAAAATTTTGCCTTTGTCCATTCTCCCAAGCATATAAAAATCGGTCGTAGAGGCTCGTAGATGTAGGGACATTTCCTGTGGAATTCTCGAATACGTTTAAGAAATTTGAGGAACATTGCTTTTGTATGTACCATCGAATCATTTATCGCTAGATAACAGCGTTCAATCGTTTCTGCCATGAGATGTAAAGCACAGATTTTACACGTAATCCGTAGGAAGTTATTGAGACCGATCTACGGAAGGTATAGGTTGTGGCATCATTAATCATAAACATTAAGAGTTGGTCCCACGAAAATTTAAATTTTTCCAATGTATTTAGTACCACTTTTGATGTGGTTTCAGGAGGAGATTTTTGTATTGTTTTAGAAGCTAGTAAGATCGAAGATGATGGCTTAAATGGTTCCATTGTACGAACAATGATATTTACAATATATTTTTTTTAATCCGTTGTCGAAATATAACCAGAGTTTTTTATTTTCCAATTCCGATTTAATTCTATTTTCAATACGGTCGGTAATTTACGGTTGGTGTATTTATTCCAAAATGCGTATAATGATTCGTTGTCTAATCAACGAAACAGGAGATTCCACACTATCTGTGTTGAATATAAATCGAATATAAATTACCCATTCGATAGTATGAAACTTTTTTTTTGAGCTGACCACTATCCACGCGTGTCTTGCAGTCTAAAGCCAAGCATTTTACTTTTGCGGCTTCAAAAGCGGCTGTCTGACCTACTACTTTTCTTACGGTAGCTAAGTCGACAGAGTTCCTCGTCCAAGGAAGTCGTATACAGGGTTCCTGAAGATGATAAAATAAAATATATGTAAGGTGGAAGTTTAATCGTAACACTTGACGAATTAAAAAGCTTTAAATGAAGAATAAGGAATTCGTTAGAAAAATTTCTCCACGTTCATAAAAGCTAAGCACAATAAATTATGTTTTATGTTAGAACAATGTGATTCCTATTGTAAGTTTTTGTGTTTACAATTTTTTTACATACCTATACATTATTTTCTATTGATTCTAGTAGGTTACTGTAAATTATATTACTAAAAATTACAAACGAGAAGAATTAGGAGACCCGTCTGCTTTTCTAAAACATGAAGCAACAAGGAACTTTTCTTTTTCTAAGTTTTGTTTTTACTTAGGAACGAGATTGAAATAAAATGATTTTCGGATACTCTTGTTGTTATTTCTGATATTTAGCCTCCCTTGATTCAAGAAAGAAAATTTACTAAACTTTGAAATATTACATTTACCACTATCTTCATTTAATATTTACAAGTCAAGCATTATGACCTTGTGAATTGCAATTAATAATATTTGAAATATCAAAACAAGCAAGTAAAGAAATTAAAAATAAAGATGATCCATTGACATTTCTGTTTGCTAAATCATATTCACATTTTAGTATGTTTCTGCGAATGAAGAATATCTATTCGATAATGTTGCTGTTTCATTATTTCGTTACCTTAATATCTGCATGTAGTGCTGTCTTCGATGTTCTCTCTGGGTAAGTAAAGCGGTAAGACTCTTGTAATATACAAAAGCGCAAATGCGCGTCTATATAGTAGCTATAGTTAAACCAACTCACGCAAGCTTTAATGAAATGATATCCAAACTCATAAAATTTCCAACGTATAATTTAGCCCTTAGCCTTTAACCTTAAGCAATGTAAACTTTTAAAAGAAAGTATCGAAAAAGCCTAAAAAGAATGCAGAAAGTTGCAAGATACCGTAAGAGCCTACATCGACAGTATGCCAAAGCGAATTCAAGCAGTCATTGAAGCAAAAATGACTACTTGAATTCCCTGTATTGTATTTTAACAATTCTTTTTATTTTTCTTTCAGACATACTGACTGGATAAATCATATGGTTAAATTTGCGATGGCATTATTCTTTCTTAGTGAGTTTGCCTTCTTTACATTTCCTGCTGAGTTGGTCACATCTGAAGTAAGTTTCCTTGTTAATGACATATTCGTTAATGAGTCATAAGTTTTACAGTTTTCGAGTCTATATGATAGTATTTATACTTCGAAATGGTACGCTAACGGTACAGCTGTACAGAAAACAATGCTGTTTATAATGATGAAATCGCAACGCGTCCATTACTTTTCAGGAGCTGGTTTTATAGATATAAATGTGGATGCATTTGGATCCGTAAGAATATTAAACGTTCTTTCAGATATTGTAATTTTAATATTGAAGTATTCCAGGTGGTTAGGAAAACCTTCTCCTTCTGTGCAATAATACAAAACCTTTTGAAGAAATAAATAAATCTGTTGTTTATATTAACTCTACACTTATGTCATGTTTTGCATATAAAACTTGCTTACGTTCTTAAAATTATTTCTAATTTCGTACATTAATTTTCAAAACCATTGTATACAATCTTTCCCGTTACCAATAATAGGAGAATCTTCGTTACATGGATATCTAGGTGATTCTCGTCGAAAGTCAAGATCCAATGTCTACCTACACAAGTGAGATTCTAGCAAAAGTTCGCTTTTTAGATTCCATAATACTAAATGTTATAATACCTTTATTATCAACTTTTACGTGATCTTACTAGCATTTGCTTTCAAATACTGCACCATGCGGTAGAATAATTTATTCCAAATCTCTCACTAAAGTCCCGTTTGATTATGTTTTCTTAAAGAAATAATTTTGAATGAAATTTAAATTATCTCATCAGTAATTTATGTTTCATCCAAAATTATTTCTTTTCTATTAGCCCTACAGTATTAAATTTAGTCATCGCAAGCTTATTTGTTTTAAGTCACCTGTAAGATTTTATTGAACTTCTTTCTATGTCTCCCCTGAGGACATAATTACCGATTATCTTAGTTTGTTTGCCTGTCTTATACTAACACCTACTGTGATATCATTCTAATCGTCTTTTCATCATGAATCCTTCGATCGCATTAATTTTAACCAATACGGCAATCCCTTTCACTTTATTATGGATTATAATATTTTCGTGCCGTTGGTTTTCTCTGATTGGTGCATTTTCTTTCCTTTTTTTACTTTCTTTTCGACTATATTCGGTAGTATATAAACCTACTCTGCGGTAAGCTCATTGTCTTCTTTGTCTCCTTACGTCGTTTAACTCTTGTAAAGGGTTTTCCAATAAGGACTTGACAACTTTTTTTCAAAATAAAATGCAGACCATTTGAGATATTTCAAAAACTTTCAAAACATTTATGAATGGAACTCGACTTCGTTCATATGGCCACCGCGGGCACGTTTGCAGCGGTCGATTCGTTGGACCCAATTTTCGATGACTCGGCCGCACAATTCGGCCGAAACGGCTGCTATTTCGCGTTCAATGTTGGCTCTGAGCTCTTCCAGCGTTGTCGGCTTGTTGGCACAGATCAATGACTTGACGTAGCCCCAAAGAAAAAAGTCTAGAGGCGTTAAATCGCACGAACGAGGCGGCCAATCGACTGGTCCATTTCTTGAGATAACACGCTCATCAAACTTACTCTTCGATAAATCGATTGTGACGTGTGCTGTATGGCTTGTGGCACCGTCCTGCTGAAACCACAAGTTGTCCAAGTCCATATCTTCCAATTCGGGCCAAAAATAATCGGTAATCATGGCGCGATAACGATTACCATTCACAGTAACGTGACGATCATTATCGTGGACGAAAAAATATGGCCCTATGACGCCGCCGGCATGCAAACAGCACCAAACTGTTATTTTTTGTGGATGAAGTGGTATTTCATGAAGCACATGTGGATTTTCACCCGACCAATAATGCATATTTTGCTTATTGACGAACCCATTGAGCCAAAAATGAGCTTCGTCACTGAAAATGATTTTGCGATGAAATTGATCATTTTGGCGCATCTTTTCCAGAGCCCAATCGGAGAACGTACATCGCTTCAAATGGTCCATCGGCTTCAGTTCTTGAGTCAACTTAATCTTGTATGGGTGTAAACCAAGATCCTTACTCAAAATTCGCCATAAAGTGTTCTGGGCGATGTACAACTCTTGAGAACGCCGTGGAATTGACTGATTTGGATCATTTGCTACGGACGTTTCAACGGCAGCGATATTTTCAATACTTCGACCAACCCGTTGTCTCACTGGTACGGTAACATCACACAACGAATATGTAGACTCAAGTTTTTGCACTAAAGTAGCGGTCACCGACTCCGAATTTCTGTAGTAAATTTTTATAATTTGCAGACGTTGTTCTTTCGTGTACTTTACCATGATGAAAATGTTAAGTTTACTGAATAAAGTGACAGTGACATTTCGATGATTAGTGAAAGGGTACGTTCACAAATTGAATTAAAATTGGTCAAGTCCCTATTAGAGAACCCTTTATATCCGTACTGTTTTGACGCGTTATCAAAGTCTTGTTGCTGTGACTCACTTTTTGGTCACAGAGGACATAACCGCTCTTATTGGATTAGTGTTTTTTTGTTTTATAGTTTTATTGCTCATTTCTTTACGCATTTTTCGCCAACATAGCTATAACAACTCATGTTTAATACGTGGTCACTGTGAGTACGTTTCGGCGTCTTTGCATTTGATTATTAAAGCCGATCGTTACCATTACGATACACATTTAAACTTCTATCTACGTAGTAATTTCTCTCATTAATCAATAATTACTGCTTATTTTGGTCGACTAAAATAGTTTTACACGTACTTGTTTGGTATTGATTGAATAAAGCACTCTAAGAGCATATTTGCTATATTAATTTACGTCGTGCCTATGTTAACCTTTTATTTGTAGCTGCGTCTTTGCTTGCATAAGTAAATTATCAGACAAACGACACATTATAGTATGTGTTTCGGTGTTAGTACAAGAAGGGTATAAGAACTCATAGAAGATGTAAGTATTACCACCTTTGGTTAGACGTAGATCTATCTGAAAAGCAGTTGAACACTTGAATTTTTACTAAAATAGGTAAGTTTATTCTAAATCCTATTATATGAAGGCTAATTCGTTATACTGTCTAATATGGCCCACAGAAAATAAATAATTTCCAATAAAACATTAATTACCTCATCAAAAATATAACGTAATTAAATGGAACTTAAATGAGAAAGTTTGGATTTATTGTACTAACGTATGCTGCAGTATTTGGAAATAATAAAATAATAAAGTTGCCCAAAAATTAATAATAAGGAAAGCTTAATATTTAATATTAAGGAAACTAAAAAGTAAACATTTGCTAGAATATCAGTCATGTAGGTAGACATTTCTAGGATCTAGAGTTTCGGTTGGAAACCTCCAGACATCCAGGTAATGGCAATTATTCTTAAAATGTGTATTAGCAATGCGAAAGGTTTATGAAAATTACCGCTGGTCATATATGCAAAGTGTCACACCTTCTTTTTCTACTTAATAATAAACTAAAAAGTTAATTTTGCGATATCTTGTATAATAAGTGTTTCCTTTATCCTATCATTACCTCTTACCTTAATTTGATGTATTGGGTTGGCAACTAAGTAACTTCGGTTTTTACTGATAGGGAGCGTTGCTTTATTTTTTATATAACGTATGTTAGTGCTGTACTTTACCGTTTGTCGCGTGATATTAGTCACATTGAAGTAACTTGAGAAGCAAGTAGTGCGTGATTTTTATTAAAGCTATTAGTTGTGGGTAAATTTTAAATGGAGTGCAGAAACGAACATTTTCGACATATTTTACTATCTTATTTCCGTAAAGGAAAGAAAGCTGCTGCGGCTCACAAAAAGATATCTGAAGTTTATGGTGCTAATTGCTTAACAGAGCGCACGTGTCAGAATTGGTATAAGAAATTCCGTTCTGGAGATTTTTCCCTCAAAGATGAGCAACGTTCTGGTCGGCCTACTGAAGTTGATGATGACCAAATCAAAGTCATAATTGAAGAGGATCGTCATATAACTGTTCGAGAGGTTGTGGAGAGGCTACATGTATCGCACACAACAATTGAAAAACATTTAAAATGTCTTGGGCTAGTTAAGGAGCTTGATATTTGGGTACCTCACGAATTGAAAGAAATACATTTGACACAAAGAATCAACTTTTGCGATATGCACCGTAGACGAAATGAAACCGACCCTTTCTTAAAAAGAATCATCACTGGTGATGAAAAATGTGTTCTGTACAGTAACATAGTTCGAAAACGATCATGGAGCAAACACGATAAACCAGTTCAAACCACATCGAAAGCTGAATTACATCCAAAAAAGATCATGCTGTCAGTTTGGTGGGATTACAAAGGTGTTGTGTTTTTTGAGCTGCTTCCAAGGGACCAAACGATCAATTCTGATGTTTACTGTTAACAATTAATAAAACTGGAAGAAGCAATCAAAGAAAAACGGCCAGAAATGTCAAATCGGGAAGGTGTAGTTTTCCACCAAGATAATGCAAGGCCTCACACATTTTTGGCAACTCGTGGGAAACTATTGGAGCTTGGCTGGGAAGTGGTGCCACATCCCCCATACAGCCCTGATCTAGCACCGTCTGATTACCATATATTTCGAAGTTTGCAGAATTCTTTGAATGGTAAAACTTTCACAAATGGCGATGATCTTCACTCGCACCTGGTTCAGTTTTTTACTGATAAGGACCAGAAATTTTATGAGCGCGGAATCATGCAGCTGAAAGAAAGATGGCAAAAGGTCATTGAGCAAAATGGAAAATATATAATTGATTAAAAACTATTCTTTGTTTAAAAAAAAAGTGTTTTATTTTATACTACAAAACCGAAAGTACTTAGTTGCCATCCCAATATATTACTGGGTTTAAATAACCCCTTAATTTAATTGGTAAATAATAGAGGTAATATTCTTTAGGATAATTCTTAATGCTTGAGTATATGTAAATAAAATAATTAATAAAAGCGAGAGTATTAGATGAAACAAGATATATATATATATATATATATATATATATATATATATATATATTATAATATAATCGCAAAGTTGTAATAGAAGTAAATCTAATAATATAAAGCTGTGGAATAAAATATAAAAAGGTTTAATGAAATATGTATCGAAAAATACGCGAAATATTTGCGTGTGAGCGCATGTATCCTAAGTCAGGATGCTATATATATTTTGCGGTGGTTTAACAAACAAGTGGACACTGCATGTACGGGTAAAACTCAATTGCCCAAGCTCGAAGAAAGAATGTGTGTAGCCTTGGTCATGGCTGGAGTAGAAGACTTTAGTCTTTCTTACAAGATGAGGAAGCGTTAAACTGAAGAACAGGTGACTGATCATATTTGAACTAACCAAAGAGACTAGAGAATAGGCACGCTAGAAATTAGGCGCGCCAAAAGAATTAGGATAAAGTAAACGAGCGATATTAACATTAATTGGACTAATTGGACTGCAATTGTGCTTTCGAATTTCAATTAAATTTATCTTTACAACCTTATATATACCCAAAATATCCAATTTAGAACCATTAATACCAAAATAGCCACCTACACTTACAAATTTATATGGTAAAGCACTTCCCTTTACTAAGCTAATAAGACTTCCTGTACTTATACATGCGTTTACAAATATCTCCTTTACATTATTTTCCATTTTATACATTACATTCTAGTTTAATGGGAGTTTCAAAGCAGCTGCAGGATTTCTGATGTCTACAAGAAAAGTAGATCTTCCTCTTACTTCCGTAGTCGTACAAGGGCTAGCTTAAACCTGAGAACAGTTTCTTTAGAAATAGCTAGTTGAACCACAGTTGTAGCATGGTTTTCGATGGCACACTGGCTTTGGACAGTTAGAAAAATAGTGTGCATCCCGATTACAGTTGTAACCATATTTTCCTCTTCTCTGTTGGTCGTTCTGTTCCATTTTATACATTGACGAACTCCCTTCCTCGTATATTTTTTAATTTTCCATTAATTTCATTTCTTTCAGAAGTAAATATGTATTCATACTCAAGAATGTCCTGATCCAGCTGGCCATCATTTTCATGTTGTTTTTACAAAAGAAGATTAGCTATGCATTCTTTTTCTTCAAAATTTTTCTGATTTTCAATAGTAGTATAACAGTAGTATTTGCTCCTTACGATAAAAGCAGACGGAGTTTTAGAAGATTTTTAATTTCGTTTTAGTTTTTAAAATATTTCAAATGGATGTCTTCGAAAAACCAGACCCTACGTAACCAATAAGTAAAAGTTTTGCGACAACGAAGAGAAATAAGGAGAAGAACTTATAAAAGAACCTGATGGCCAAAACAGTTTGTGGCCAGGTACTTGTGTTAGGTGCAAGAGCATCTAGTTAGAATAAATTTTGAATAATTAGCTATGTTATCACAGGTTTAATTCGTTAGTTCTAGTATTTATATAATTAGTTGTATTTGGTACAGGATGTAGGTATTGTGGAACTGAATTTCTTTAAATAACATATTAAAGAGCTCACAACCTATATATCCTGATATTAGTTCTTCGGATTTTATTGCTGATACGTGTAAATACTATACAAACAAAAGATTTTTTCAAAAATTAATATAAATCAAGTTCTTAACCCATTTTGTACCAGGCTAACATATATAAATGGTTTGCTATCTTAATGAAATTTTCATGGCTAGTTAGAAATTGGACAGAAGACTATTTTCTGTATTTCTTTTTTTTTCTGCCTGTGATTATCTTTGGAAACTCCTGGTTGAGATCTCAACCGCTGGGATAATTAGAGCAATCAATTTTCTGTATGATATGATATCATTATGGTAACGGGCTACTTAAGATAATTAAATATTAGATGTAAAGCTACATATAAATGAAAAAATTGAAGAATTTATTTATTAATATTACTTATTTTCATTTATTGAAAAAGAAAAAATAATTTAAAATTTTTGTGGTAGGCCTTGAAGCAAGAACCCACGTGTAAATTTACGTTACGCTTATCGCAAGTATAGGCAGTATGCTTCTTGCACATTTTGCATCGACGATAGCAGCGCTTGACGGACACAGACATGTGTACACCTTTAATTTTAGGCAATGATGTTGGACGGCGTATGAAGTCATAGTTACTTCCATTTTCTTCATCGGACGAAGTTACCAGTTCCGGTTCGACGAATAACAACAAACTGTTTGTTATTAAATTCTTAAAATCAATTTGAATCAAGGCCTTTTTATTGGTTTTTTCAGCAATCATGCAATGCAATTTCCATGCATTGGCACTGGCGCTGTCCAAGCAGGTTACCAAAAGTGGCCACCAATATTTCTTGCCTCTGATTCTAATCCGATAATTAGCGACAGCATTATCATGTAAGTCAACTCCGCCCATATACTTATGGTAATTAGCAATAAGGTTGGCTTGGGGTACGGCGATCCGTTTTTTTTTGTTTTCTATCATATAGCATTACATTTCTTATCGGATCCATCTGATCATAATTCGTAGCATGTGTGACCTCTGCATTGTCTCTCCATCGAACCAATGAAATCTTATTTTCTTGATCGAATGCGTAATCCATATCATGCCGAGGTAATTTAGTTTTTAGGCCTGCGCCAATTAATCTGTTTTAGCGGATTGTGTCAGTTGCACAAAAACCTTGTCCCTTTAGAAGGCACAGCAAGTGGTATCTGATGAAAATGTTATCGAAATGAATAGTATGTTGTCTAGGATACTCAAAAACCGACATTAGGCTTATAACCACGCTAGCACCTAGGCCAAGTTAATTATCATATTTATCAGATGCTCCAACATATGATTGGAATTGGAATAGATACCCTTTCGATGAACATAAATACCAATACTTGTATCCGAAGCGTATTGGTTTCCCCTGTTAGTATTTTAAAAATAAGTATTGTATTTGATATTAGAAACCAAAAAACTTAAATAACATTTATTGAGATATAAATACATTTTTTTCAATTAATAATCAAGAAAATTAAAAATAATAGATTAGCCTTCAAAGTAAACTTAGTGCACTAATTATCCTAATGGTCGAGATCTCGACCAGCCAAGTTCATGGTTGTCTGGCGACTAGCTGGAGTAACTGTAATTACTAGTTTGTGTACATTAAAATTTATTTGAACTGTTGGCTATTTAAATCAATAGAAGTTTTTTATTTTTCTATTTTATGCAAGTAGTTACAATAAATTTAACAAAATGCTATTTTTAGTCAATTCTAGCGCGCTCCCAGGTGCAACTTTAAAATGGGTGGGGGAGATAAAAAATTTCAGGTCGGAAAGCCAATACACCAAACTTAATTATAAACTTAGAAAACCAATTGAATTCCACTACCAAATATAACTAATTATTTGATGAAAAACAGCTAAAGTTTGTGGTCGAGATCTCGACCGCTGATACAAAATGGGTTAATGACACTTATTACTAACATTATCGACGCCTCATCCATTTTCTCGCAGGTAAATTTTTGTGTGTCTCGTGGATCGAGTAAATCTAATAATACTTTTTCGGTCCCTAGAGCTAGAGGAGAGCTAGGGATGCCAATGAATGAGTGATTCTTTTGCGGTCCTGATGTATATATTTTTTGATTTCTTTCTGTAATTTTTTAGAATTAGTTGTAGATCTTTTCTTTTGCTTTGTATTTACCTTGTTATTATTTGTATTTTTTCAATGTACCTTTATTTATTTTTGTCCTGTAATTGGTCTTTGACTGTTGGAAGAAGATTATTATTATCATTATAAATATTTTTGTGTTAGAGAGTAAAGCTAGGTACTAATAATTTTTTAATTAATTAGAAAACCTAATTGACCATTTATTTTTATTACGTAGTCTGTAATATGTTAGTACTACCGTATATCATACAAAGTTAAGCTTAAGAAATAAATTCTCTGTGATAATTGGCACTATTAACGAGTACGCATTACTATAGAAATCAATATTTCACAAAAGTTGCTTTAATTCAACTTAATTATACAATTTTCTGTATTTGGGAAGGAGTAATATTTTGCTCAATGCAGCCAATTGATTAAAATTTTCTCTTCAGTTTATCACAAACTCGAATAGAGTAAACATGGAGAATTTGTTCCGTATTGAAATGTTAAGCACCAGTGGATATTTATTAAGATTTATAGGTGAAATTCGTCATCGTGTTTCAACGAGTTTATTACTCTTTCGGGTGTTTAATTGCGGTGCATTTTTGGTGACAATTACACATGTATTTATAAACTTCTTTCATGTGAAAGGCGAACTTTTCCTCGAAACGGTACAATCATTCGTACATGTATTCCATGTATGTGTTACACGCAAGTATCCTACTTGAGTAAGTATTTAACGTGAAAATAATTTTCAGGCTTTGCTGAAGTATTTAATATTTATGGTTTATAAATCAGAAATAGAAATTGCACTAAGCGATCTGGCGAATAAATTTTGGGATTATATGGAATTTGAAAATATGATAAAATCTATCGAAGGAATATATACCGTTGTTAAGAATGTACAGACAGCGTTAATTGCAGTTGCGATCTTTTTGGGTATTACCTACCCCTTAATATCTGTTTTCGATTCTTCTCAGAGTTTCCCCTTAGTGGCTTTCGTTCCCGATTCACGCCTTTTAGTTATTGTACTGTGGATAATCCAAATGTATATATTTTGTATTGGAGCTGCAATTATAATAGGATATGACACAATGTACTTTTCACTTTGCATTCATGTAGTCCTTCAGTTAAGATTGCTGAAAGAAAAAATTAAAATTAATTTGCGCAGCGATCATAAGAATATTGCTTGGAAAATAAATAACTGCATAAAACATCATCAGTTCTTAATTTGGTAAGTACAAGAAGATTAGCATTAAAATCTTCGGCACTTCTAAAATTGTATTAAGAAAACACCATTATTTCTCTAAACAAAATGCTGATATTACGCAAGCTTTTCTTCTAATAAGCAATAATAATATTACTCAGAAAAAGGCAAAAGCCTTACTACAATAACGTTCGAATTTTGTATACTTTTCTTTTTACAACTAAGTTGTCATCATAAGAAAATTATTAATCACAGTATCATACAGAAGAAATTCCACGCATTCATCCCGTCAAAACCAAAACAAACAATGACGTTCACAAGACCTCTGTAAGTCAATACTTTTTAGTCTCAAAATCTAACACTTGTAATAATATAGGCCTTAGCAATCACTTGCCGACATTTTTAATGGCCATAACATCGATGAATTCATAGAGGCCAAAATATGGTCCGGTCTACATTAACCACATGGTTTTCGTTTTTTACAATAAAGATGCTCTCATCCAATTCACGGTAATTGTTTATATTGTTTTTATTTTTGATTAAATATAATATAAACGATCGGCGGTTACACTATCTTTTCTAGAAAACGCGAAAGATAAAGTCAAATTGAGTCAGATATTCGGGATATATGAAATAAATTGTCGGCATTGTGATAAAAATACACGAGTTAAACTAAACGGTCAACAGGATACCGGTATAAAGAACATATCCCGTACATTAAATTTAATCGACGTGAAAAATTCAGTTTAGTGAAACATGTAGTAGAATATAATCGAAGTGCAACTGTGGATTGTCTAAATTCAATCAAAAGTATAAACAATTACCGGAATACAAGACAGTTGCGAAAGCACCTGCATAAAATAAAACCATGTGGTCCATTAGGACCGGGCTCTGATACCACATTCTTGCTTTTATGAATTCGTAGAAGACACTACCGAACAAAATTAACAATGACTAAAGACAATAAATATGTCAATGTGATATAATTATATGCAATAATAAAATAATAAAGAAAATACAATAAAATTAACATTACAATTCTCAAATACTCTTTTTTTACCGTATATTGTCTCTATTCATCTGTATAAGCACTTATTTCGTTTTAATATAAGTGGTCTTTGATTCTGATTCCTATCGACCTACGCTTTCGATATATAATTTTAGCAATGCTCGCAACTCACTCTTCTTTGCAAAAAATGATTGGTATGCCTAATATTAGACACATCATATACTATTTGACCTTATATGATTCAGATCTTAAACTGCACTCTTGATTAATTCGAATTTCCCATTTATTCGCTTAAACGCATTAGATACTACACACAAAAGGATTATCTTATTGTCCGCAACTTAAATTTCTTTAACCTTTGATTTAAAAAATTCCAATTTCATTGTCACTTACGATTTCTTTACAATAATAAATTACAAATGGCAATTTATTCTGAAAGCCTTATTCAGATTAGTTGAACATATAACTAAAGAGTTTTATTTAGACTAAAGTTATGCAAATGCACATGCCCTTACATATGATTTCCTATATAATTTCAACTATTTTATCATTAGAAGCAATGGGTCCGACTTTTACTTACTCCTTTTCCTAGAATGGATATGTAACTGACACACCTTCGCTTCCAGAAGAGAATAATTGTTTTATTATATGCACTTGGCTCACAATAATACTCACTTTGTTCATTACTTGTAGGTGCATAACATAGACGGAGAAAATGTTCATAATAACTACAATAACTATACACAAAAGAACTATACTAAAATATAATTAAAAAATTATTTGAAATAATAAATTAAACAATTATTACAGTCTTTTGAAATTAAGCGGACTACAATATAAAAAATATAAAAATGGAAAAAACCTATAATATAAAGAAAACGAATACGATATTACAATGCATTTACATTCTGTGTATAATTAAGACTTTCCTACGGATTTAGTGATACATTAATGAAAAATATGTAAATATAGCTAATTAGAGGTATATAAATGTCACAATGCATTTACATTATTTAAAACCTCCATTTTGAGAATTAGTATTTACGTTTGCATTTGGAAAATACAAACTAAGCCACATCCTCATATAAATGAAATTAAAATAAAAATATAAACAGAAAAATATTCTTTTTAAGAAATGATGTTTACCATCACAAATATAAGGTCCAGTAAAAAGAAATCCATTATTTTTGCATTAAATTGAAGGTTTTATTTAGCATAGTTAGAATGATCCGACTTAGGTCAAATATGCACCGTTTTCTTCGATAACTTGTTGCCATTTTTAAGGTAATTTCATAATGCCTCTCTCATAGAAACCCTCGTCCCTATTGGCAAAAAACTGGGACAGTTGATTTCCACAAGCTTCTCTTGAGGCGAATTTTTCACCAGCAAAATCATTCGCCATAGACAGGAACAGGTAGTAATCACTTGGTGCTAGGTCCGGACTATAAGGTGGATGCATAAGAACCTCCCAACCAAACTCCCGGAGCTTCTGGTGAGTCACTATCAATGTGTGTGGCCTGGCGTTGTCCTGATGGAACACAATTCCTCTCCTATTGGCCAAAGCTGTCCGCTTCTGGGCGATTGCTTCCTTCAGACGGTCCAATTGTTGACAGTACAGGTCCGAATTAAGAGTTTGGCCGTAGGAAAGCAGCTCATAGTAGATAATTCCTTGCCAATCCCACCAAACACACAGCAAAACCTTCCTGACCGTCAAGCCTGGCTTGGCCACCGTTTGCTCCGGCTTACTACGATTCGACCACGACCGTTTTCGCTTGACGTTTTCGTAAGTGATCCACTTTGCATCAACAGTAACCATCCGCTTCAGAAACGGATCGATTTTGTTGCGATTCAGCAGCGATTCCCAGATGTAAATTCAGTCCATGAGGTTCTTTTGCGTTAACTCGTGTGGCACCCATACATCAAACTTATTTTTGTATCCAACCTTATTTAAATGGTTCCAAACGGCTTTTTGTGCAATCTTTAGCTCCAGGCAATCGAAACAGTGCTTACATGACGGTCGGACTCGACGATTTCCATTATTTTATCGATATTTTCGATAATTGGCCTTCCAGAGCGTGGTGCATTTTTGACATCAAGATTACCGGAACAGAATCGACGAAACCAAAATTGCGCATGATTGACTGTTACAGTATCAGGACCATAAACACTATTCACATTTTTAGCCGCCTGGCTTGCGTTTTCGCCTTTATCGAAGAAAAACTGTAAAATATGGCGTATCTTAACTTTGCTGGTGTCCACCTTTGACGCGCGCTCAAACAATATTAAGTCAAGTAATCACAAAACTATCTGAGAAGTTCGTTTAGTACGAAATCTTATCTTTCGAACGCCATCTAGCGGAACGCGATCGCACTTATACAACGCGAGATACAGATTAGTAAAGCCATCTATTGGAAAAATAATGGATTTCGTTTTACTAGACCTTATACTATATATGTACGTATGTACATATATGGCATCTTCGTTCCCTTACTTTCCGTTATTCGAATCAACACCGTCTAGGTAATTTAAACACAGTCGATAAACCGAAGTCCAGTCCTCGATAAAAGGAATATGTCGTAGTCGGTGCCTTGCTGAATAATTTGTTTATTAATTAAATATGTCCCATTGATATTTCCTCTTGCTTAACATTTTAGCATGTTTTTACGAATGAAGAAAGTCTATTCGGCAATGCTGCTGTTTCATTACTTCGTTACGTTAACATCTACTTGCAGTGCCTTCTTCGATGTTCTATCTGGGTAAGTAAAGAGATAAAGCTTATAGAACGTTTTAAACATTGAATTACACAACATGCACGCATGCATTTTTCCATATACGTTCAATTCAAGTGACAAATAAAATTAAACGAAGATATGGCAAGCTGGAATATTTGTACCAGTACACCACAGACTATAAATCGACGTCGATATAAAAGAAGAAACTCTGGCAATAGCAAAATAATATTTCGAACATCTATTCAAATAAAGATATGTTTTCTATTCTAATTTTGTTTTTGTACTTTTTTTCTTTAGACATACCAATTGGAGAGATCATGTAGTAAAATTTGTGCTGGTTATATTTTTTCTTGGAGAGTTTGCCTTTTACACATTCCCAGCAGAGCTGGTCACATCTGAAGTAAGTTCGTCTCTTAATAGTGAATTCATAAACGTCGTATAATTATAACAGCTTTCAAGTTTATCGGATAGTACTTATACCTCCAAATGGTACGCTAATAGTATAGCTACGCAGACGACAATTCTATATGTAATAATGAAATCTCAGCGCGTCCATTACTTTTCAGGAGCTGGCTTTATAGATATAAATTTGGATGCATTTGGATCCGTAAGAAAATTAAACACCTTTCCGTAGTGTAAACAAAATATTTAAATGTTTCAGGTGGTTAGGAAGACCTTTTCTTTTTGTGCAATAATACAAAACCTTTTAAAGAAATGAATAAATGTCTAAATTATATAAATTATATATCTTAATTCTGCTGACTAAATATTAAAACCTGTTAATTTAATAATTTATTGATGAAAATCAAATAAACTAAGTAATTAATTTCAAATCGCTTGGAGAACAAGCACTTCCTTTATTTTACGTTTAAGTTTATCCAAATTTTCCAATCCAATTTAAGTTAAAGTTTTACCGTTTCCTCGACAATGTGCTTGGCGATATGTGGAGCAAATGTTAGAAATCGTGGACCGATTACATGCCGATTCACACCAGTTACTTTTTTTGAGCTTATTTCCCAGAATTACTAGAACTAGCTTACTAACTGACATGTTCACTATTTGGAAAGCCTTTACATATCACGACTATTATTTTCGATAATCTGAGGAATTTCTTCTTCAAATACTTTCAAAGAACTACTTTTACATTGCAAAATACTGAAACAGGTAGAAAAAATTTATAAGCACACCTGCAACTAAATAAAAACTAATACATGGGGCAGAAATAACTCGATGACGAAAAATTAACAAAATTCCTGATAAATTATGTCTATCACAATAACAAATAAGTGTAACTGTACAAATCTTTTAAACCACTGTAATATCTGCAGCGGTACCAGTACCCCTAATGAATTATACTGGGAAAAGGAGCAGCAGATTAATAAGTATACAGTGTTACGATTTTCACAAACTTTTTCTTCAATTGTGATATATAATAATAATAATAATAATAATAATAATATCTCTTTATTGCCCAACAGAGCCAAAGCTCCTATTACAGGACAAAACATATTACATTAATACGTACAAATAAAATAAATCAAATTAAGGTTACCGTAATTAAACAAAAATTAGTTACTTAAAGAAAAGAAAAAAGAAAAAAAAACAAAAAAAGGAATGGAAAAAAAAAAATCTGGAAAGATAACACATAACCAGTAACGCACTACTTGCGAGCGAAATACTCGGATACCGCTGCAATAATCGATCTTAGCGTGTCATGATTTATATCTGCAATGTCTGAAATCATATTAAAGTTGTTGCACATTACGAATAGAGGCGATTTGATCAGCACATTGGTTCTAGCAGCGGGGCAATAAAAAGTAACATACTGACGAGAAGTCAAACGAGGGACATTAAAACATATCTGCGAGAGTAGTGAAGGGCAATCCACTTTACCGTGTATAAGTTTGTAAAGAAATACTACACCAACGGTAAACCGCCGTTGCTCCAAAAAAATCATGCCAAACCTCGATAGTAATTCACCCTGCTCCGAACCCCGAGTGGGATACCGACCATCCACGCGACACCATAAGAACTTTGCAAATTTTCTCTGAATTGATTCCAGAACCTGCCTATGCACCCCGTAATAAGGCGACCAAACCAAAACCGCATATTCGAGCCTGGATCTGACAAGAGAATAAAACAGTGATTTCAGGGCTGTTACATTAGAAAAAGATTTACAATTTCGGATAACAAATCCCAGAATTCGCCCAGCCGACGATACAGCGACCGCAGTATGATCGACAAACGACAGTTTTGAATCAAACGTAACACCAAGGTCTTTATGTAAATCTATACGTAGAAGAGTCTCGTTAGCCAGGGAATAATTGAAGATGATTGGTTGCAGCCTTCTCGCGTACGTTATAGCCCTACATTTGGAAATATTTAGTTTTAAGGAGTTACTACAACACCAATCATTGACGTGGTCAAGTTGTTGATGCAAGTAAATGCAATCATCCACACTATTAATGCGTGTAAATATTTTGAGATCGTCGGCAAATAGCAGCTTCTCGGAACCGACAACGGATAGTAAATCATTAATAAAGATTAAGAAAAGTAACGGACCCAAATTTGAACCCTGAGGTACCCCTGAAGTAGCCAAAAACACTTCAGATGAAAATCCATTATAAGTTACAAATTGTGATCTCTCAAACAAGTAAGATTCAAAAAAAGTTAGAAGGGAATCACTAATGCCAAACGATCTCAATTTGCCCATCAGAATCGAGTGATTAATCCTGTCAAAGGCTCTAGACATATCTGTATATATCACATCAACCTGGCCCTGGTCATCCAATACATGTGATACATATTGTGTAAAACACAGCAAGTTGGAAACGGTAGAACGCCTCTCCATAAAGCCGTGCTGATCGCTGTGGATAAGCCGACACACAGGCGGAGCAATGTAAGCATACAAACTCATTTCAAAAACCTTTGCGAAATTAGACAAGATGGATATGGGTCTGTAATTTGCGACGACAGAAGGATCACCACTCTTCAGCACAGGACAAACACGAGTGAGCTTCCAGACATTTGGAAAAGAAGAAGTTTTCAGTGCTAAATTAAATATAATGGATAGGGGAGTGACAAATACATCAGCACAATCCTTCAAAATAAAGCTTGGGACTTGATCATGGCCTGCGGTCACCTTATCAGGAAGCCTCCTCATGGATGCATGAATAATGGAAGCTTCAATGAAATCGATGTGTATGCTCGGAAAAACATCAGAGACACCAGCGTTGTGTACTGGTACATCCTCAGGTGGTAAGCAGGTGGATTTGAAGTATTCAGCAAATGCATTCACAATCAAATCTGGATTATCAATAACCACGTCATCACTCTTCATTCGTCCAGGAATTCTACTAGTGCCCCTTTTTCCGTGAATATATGACCAGAAGAACTTAGGATCCGTCACGATGGCATTCTCAACACGTGACAAATAGTCTTTGTAAGCACCGGAAGCCTGTGCCTTCACTAAGTTTATCATACGCTTAAAATCAAGAAAATCCGCCTCATGTTTATGTTTTCTGTATCTTGAACGATAGTAAAGCTTTAGCTTGATATTAGAAATTATTTCGGGCGTATACCAACTAGGATACCTAGGGTTGCTGTTCTTGAAGCGAGGCACAAATTCATCGAAAATTGAATATAGAGTCAAGTAAAATACTCTACATGCTTCATTAGGGTCGCTAAATCCATACAAAAACATCCAGTCCACATTCATGAGTGCACCATACAAGGCGAGATAGTTTGCCTTTCTGAAGTTATAAGATACAACAGAATGATCAGTCTGAAAAGCTGGGGAGACGACGTTATTAATAGTCAAATCGACAGACAAAGCTGGATGATGAATATCTACCGAGAGCAGGGGTTCCGTATTCTCCAGCACCTCACATGGCAAGTTTGTAATAATCAAGTCCAACAGACGACCATTAGCGCTAGGTATAGCATTTCCCTGTTTCAGATCAGTGAACTCCAAAAATCCACGCATTACTCGAGACTTACCGTCATTCACGTTACGATAATTAAAAAATGGAATATTGAAGTCTCCTAAAATAATAACATGCTCATAGTTACAAACTAATAATTCAAAGCTTTCTATAAAAAGTTCAAAATCAGTTACAGATAAGTCAGGGGGAACATAAACTATAAAAATATGCAACGTGCTAAAGTTATATGTTATCCTGCAGAGTAATATATCAATAATTGGAGCGAAAATAGTGTCTGTAATGTTAATCTGCTCAGCGTGACAATCAGCAGCAACTGCCAGAAGCACACCGCCACCCCTCGCACGTCCAACCTCACGAAACCTTCTATCGGACCGGAACACATTATAATTGTCTGGAAAGCACTCAGCGCTGGAAACATCATCGGAAAGCCATGTCTCAGATAAACCAATTATGTTAAATTCACAATCACTAACAGCCGCGAACAGTTCTTCAACCTTTGTATTCACACCTCGAACATTTTGATAATAGATTGACAATGAATTGTTTTGGTCTCTATTGGGCAAGATTAGTTTTCCGACACGATTTTAGGTATTCCCCTAACATACTTGATTCTGAGATTCTTTTCTCCCTTAAGAGTCCGGTCCTCCAGATTCCGCTTGACCGAACGATAATGCTCCACCTGTCTCGGAGTCCTGTCAAAGGACAAACTAATCCCCTTGAAATTCCTGTCACTCCTCAGAAGTCCGGATCTTCGAATAATATCCCGAACAATCCAATCATTATCAAACCGAATCCTAATTGGTCGTGGTACAGTTCTATTAGGGTCAAACTTACCAAGGCGATATGGTTTAACTTCTGCAGCCACAGATAGGTGACCAAGGACCTGTTTGACCGACTCCACATCACGAACCGCGCGATCAGCCGCCGACGATTCACCGACCTCCTGATTTCCATAAATTACAACATTGTTCCTCCTCCTTTCGCGCTCACGCAATTCGAACAGGAGATCCTCAAAAGTATCACCATCAACAGCTGCACCAATGCCAGAAGAGGACGCCTTTAATTCACGGACATCATTCCTCAGTCCCACAATAACTGCTTTGAGTTCATTAATATCATTCCCAATGGCAGAGCACTCGCTGCAAGTCCAGCCCAACCCACGCTTAGATTTAATTGATCTCAACTCCGATGTACTAAGATCAACGCAACCGTGATTATACGATTTTTTACAAATCACACAATATGCGGCTTTATGCTCCTCAATCGAAGCATTACAACAGAAACATTTAATTATGGAAGGCATCAGGAAAACAAAACAATGGACACACACTTCTGCGCTAGCGGTGCCTGTCGCAGCGTCTTCAACAAAAACAGACAAAAAGGTATAAAGGCAACGGACAGGAACACCGACAGATCACAATAGGTAAAGTGTACAAAACGTATGAGTAGGAATACTGAACCAACCTGTATATTATGTTTAGCAAATATTTACCATATTTATATGCTAGATAAATGCTTGGCCATCTGAAGCAGCCACTGTATGGTGAAACAATTGCCTGTTATGTACATTAGTTAATAATAAAGTTAGTGATACGTCAAAATGTTCATCTTTCTTTCCATCCCGCTTGTCCATTTTTCCAAGTGTAGTTTCCAAATAATTTCTTACATCTTTGCTTGCCTTTTCAATAATAACCTTCTTTACACATACATGGCTTATGTGTTACATCACGGTTTCTTTTTTATGAAGTTTATATATTCATATTTCCTTTAACATTGTTTTCTAATACACTATAAATTGTTTTATATATTAACTTAAATCCACTGGATTATATTACCACTTTACTAATTTATTTATGGTAAGTAATATGTTTGTCCGACTTTTGTCAATATCATTTGTAATTTTTTCAAGTTTCATTGATAGATTAATTCTTTAATATTTCTTTAGCTTTTCAGATTGGTTACTTAAGCACATATCTGGGAATGAATCAGATTTTCTTTCAACTGCTATATATATCCTTAGACAAAAACGAAAAGATGATCAACCAATCTCCAAGAAGCAAATAAAAAAATTTAAATGTTGTTAAATCAAATTTTAAAATAATGATAAAATGTTTGATGTCGAATAGGAATTTATATACGAGGGAGCGTTTTTATATTCGCGGAATGAGGGACAAGGGGTGGAAATAGAAAAACCAAATTATTTTTCTTTTTCAATATATTCACCTGCAAGACGGATACATTTTTCACATCTTTCAATTAATTTATTTATACCCTCATAAAAAAATGATTTCTCTTTATCTGCAAAATACGCCGAAACTGCCTCCTTGACTTCATCATCGGCAGTAAATTTTTTACCCCGCAGCTCTTTTTTCATTTTCGGAAACAGGTAATAATCACTCGGGGTCAGGTCTGGGCTGTAGGGTGGGTGATTCACAATTTCGAAACCCACCTTATGCAGGGTAGCTAACGCAACGCGGCTCTTGTGGACGGGCGCGTTGTCGTGCAAAAGCAGAACAGCTTTTGTCAATTTTCCCCGCCTTTTCTCTTTAATGGCTTCTTTTAGTCGCTCTAATATTGAAGCGTAATACTCTCCGGTTATACAAACACCTTTATCTTTATAATCAATGAACAATATTCCTTCCGAGTCCCAAAATACCGTTGCCATGAGTTTCCCAGCTGATTGTGACACTTTAAATTTCTTGGGAGGTGCTGTGCCCTTTTTATGCCACTCCATGGAGTCTTGTTTGGACTCAGGTTCATAATGATGAACCCAAGTTTCGTCTCCAGTAACAATTCCACTCAAGACACCATCCTTGTCTTCATTACAGAGGTCCAAAAATTTTATAACGGCACGATATTCGATTTTTTCCATATTTCACTTTTCACTCCTGATTATGTTACTTGGTTGACGATAGCTCAAAGACTAGCTGTCTAATAACAATGAAACTTCGTATTTATACTAATCATGAGTCACTGCACAGGCCACGCCCCCAATGCGCCTACTCACCCCTCTACAACCCGCTCATTCCGCGAATATAAAAACGCTCCCTCGTACCATATTCAGATTTTCTGAATTTTAATTAATCAGGTACTCATGTTTCATATTTTACATCACTCAAATAAAATATCTAAAATTTCAATTATGATCTGTCAAAATTCAATTTAAATTCTTAAAATATTTTATATTAAAGCATTATATTATAATATGTCCCTTTCAACTTTCATTACAGGACTTCTACTATTATAACAAATGTTAGTTTTGAAAAATTGTGTAAAATAAATATAACGTAAACGTACATGATATAACCGATTTTCTGTTTAATTTATTGGAGTTATACCTTCTATTATATATATTTTATTATTTATTTTCCTCTATAAAAACGGAAATAATTAGAAAAGTTGTAAAACCGACAATAACATACGCGTGCGAATCTTGGACAACAACATAGAGGCAGAAGACTAGACTTACCAGCACAGAGATGAGATTCCTGAGAAAAATAGAGGGGAAAAGGAGAATGGATAAAATTAGGAACCAGTTATTTAGGGAAAATTTAAACATAATCCCAATAGAAACGACGATAGAACAGGGTCAGCTAAGGCGGTTGGGTCATATAACGAGAAGGGGCGAGGAGAGGTTGATTAGGCAGGTGTTTGAGGCTGGGGAGATTGGAAAGAGGAAGAGGGGTAGACCGAGAAGAACGTGGAGGGATGAAGTGCGGGCGGCGGCTGTGAAGAGGGGAATAGGATGGGGGAACATAAAGGCTTTGGCGAGCAACAGAGGAAAGTGGAGGGAGATATGGAGAGGGGAAGCTTAACTAGCTAATGCTGGAATTTTCTAAAGGAAAAATTTCCTGTAACCTTATAATGACACGTACAATCTTAACTTCTCTTCACTTTTACGAAGTAATTGACACGGCCATAATTTTCAGGCCATATAAGTCTGAGTTTCCAAATTTACACCAGCATTTTACTGCTCATTGAGGAAAAATTTAGTACCCAGGTGACGTAGTACAGTTCTAGTCCAAATTCTTCTGCAGCATTTGATACAAATGGAAAGAAATTGGATCATGTAAAACTGCTTAATTATTCATTAAAAATATTAATTACGATCTACAAAGTCATTAAAATATAGAGTGTGATATATCAAATAATCACATAATTATTTGTACATTTTCGTTTGTATTTATTTCTTTATAATATTCTTCAAGATTGTGTAGAATGAGAAGGTTTTCCTGACTACCTATAACAGAGCAATTTGGAATTATTAATACACAAAAGAGAATTTCCTTACTGATCCAAATGCATCTACGTTTATATCTATGAAACCAACTTCAGAAAAATAATGGATGCGCTGAGATTTCATCATTGCAAACAGCATCAGCTTCTGGGCAACGATTCCATTAGTATACTATTTCGAATGATAAATATTGTCAGACAGAGTCGAAAACTATAAACGTAGTTTTACTAGTACATATTTCAGCTGCGACTTGTTCAGCAGGGAAAGTGTAAAATGCAAACTCGAAAAAGAAAAACAGCATCGACACAAATTTTATAATATAATTTGCTAATCAGCTATTCCTGAAACAATATCTGATAATATATCTGCATACAGATTTGAATGATAAATTACGAAAGCACCAAAAAATAGTATTTCAATTGATGTACATTTATGTTGAACAACCTTCCGAAATCGCATCTGTACGGCACATCTATACGGCAAATGCTAGTGTTACAAATAATACATTTAATTATAGTTCGTGTACGTCCTAGCATAGAAAAATGATTTAGTAACTTATTTACATCCGTTACAGACATGATACAAGCAATAGACACTGTTTGCACGCGTTTCTCTCCCATCGGTTCCTGTCGCTAGTTACCCGGAGGATTGTTCAATTAGTATTTACTAAAATAATCTTTAAATATTTATGTAGTAGCACTTGAAGCCTTTTACATGCGTAAGATTAGGCAATACATAATTTGCAATGACTACTCTTGATGAATGTAGTTACACAGCTATGATGTTTTCAATTAGGTTCACTAACAATTCATCCAATTAAACTAAGCTTTTTGCTATATAATATTTTGTGAAAACATTATTTTTAATTACTTACTCAGACATTACTTCGAAAAGGACGCTGCATGCGCTTACCAAAGTGAGAAAGTAATGGAAGAGAAACATGACCGAATATATGTTTCTCATGCGCAAAAATATGCTGAAATAGAAATACTAGTTAGATGAAAAATGCTCCACTATTAACTATATAAATTATGCATGGACAATTAGTACCTTCTTCTAAAGATTTAATCACATCAACCCATGTAGAATTGTATTAAGTTTGTCGTGCAAAATATTTAATGATTATACAATCTCTGCTTATTAGCAACACTGTAATAAGGGAATAGAATAGATAATAAAGATACAGAAGTTATTATTACTTATTTAGCTTATAGCAAAGTACATATCAAGACCGTTCAGGAGTAAAAAGGAAGATAATATAAACGTTATATATAATTTTTAATTAATTTTCTGTAAGTGATTTTGATGGAGCCTGTGGTTGATTAACTTAATCACTAAAGGTTGATATATAACCCCTTTTCACATAAATTTTCGTAATTCTGTATACGTATTTCAACAACTAGATTGTCATCATCAGCAGATAATTAACCAGTGTTGCGCCTGGAGAACTACGGCAAGAAACACCCGTACGAAAAAACTAATTCCTCACACTGTCTACTACAGTGTGCGTCTTGGCTTTCAGCGGTACGGATCGTGTGCGGAATTAATTTTTTCGTACGGGTATTTCTTGCCATAGTTCTCCAGGTGCGACACTGCTTAACTATCTGCTGGTGATGACAACTTAGTTGTCGAAATACGTATACAGAATTGCGAAAATTAATGTGGAAAGGGGTTACATATCAACATTTAGAGATTCATTTTCTGTAATCAATATTAACCATAGAATAACAGGATATATTAATTACCTCATATTTGGAATTCTAATTTCAAAATTTTAAAATGTAACTTTCGATTTTATTCCACACGATAACTTCCAATTCAAGATTCATTTATTCAAGATCATCGGAACATATTTCATTTAATAGTAATCGTCGATCCTATCTTATCTAATCGGAGTCGGGTATGATGTTGTACGAGAAAATAATAATTTCAATTAGTAGGCTTAGACAATCCTTATTAGGATCGTATTAAATGACGATATCAAAAACAAAGACTAAAAAATTCAAAGCGAAGAAAAGAAAGCAAAAATAAGTCCACACTACATTAACACTTTTAAATTCACACCTCTATATAAGTTAGAGAGTTAAGCAAAATTCCATCACTCGCCAAGATGGCGATTTAATAAATTAAAACGAAAAATTACACAAAATAACCGTAAAACAGGTATGGAGATTTTTTAATTGACTGCAGTTGATTAATTGTTGCACCTACAAAGAAAACAACATTTCAATAACACTAATTACCATGACGAACCTAAGAAACCTATGTTGGCGTTAAATGATCCTGAGGGAATAATTAATAATACCAAACATGATTTAAAAAAATACATCCAAAACTGTTTATAATTAAAAAAAAGATTATATCGATAGTTGTACAGCAAAATTAATACTTATTTATACGTAACCTTAAAGTAAGTGAAGTTATTAAACTAATACATTTTATGATCGATCAGTTGATCAGTTCACGAGTGTAAAAAAATAAAAGAATACTTTATAATTTGTGGAAGGTCTCACAAGAAAAGGAGAAGTAAGTAAATAAAGCATTAATATAATTCCATAACAACAACTTAAATTAAATTTGCGAATTATGTGAGGCTAATGTCACAGATTAAGAAAATGTAAATAATACAGAACTATAATAAATTAAACTACTGAAATGGAGAGTTGCAAAATAAGAAATTAAGCTGAAAAACTGTTAAGGATGTGAAAATTGACTTATAATACTCATAACGATTTTAACAGTGGGATATGTAGTGATGTCTAACAAAATATGGACAAAGTAAGAAACTGCTGAAAATCATGCAGTTAAAGGTCTATATATATATATATATATATTTGTAAGGACTGTATAATCGACCGTACACTTAATATCTTAAACGCAACTAATATCAGGTGCATCGGTCTGTTGAATAAAGACTCAAACAATTTTAGTTTTCAATACTCTATATTTCGCTGCCAAAACCTTTGCAGCTTCTTCAGGAGTGTGCATTGGCCAGACGTCGCAGTGGCTCAAACAGCGACTAATCCAGCATAGAAGTGATTGCCGGGTGATCAAAAATTCATGTGCACTAGCACTGATGTCTTACATACGTTTTCCACTAAGATAATGCAAGGCCTCACACATCTTTGGCAACTCGTGGGAAACTTGGCTGGGAAGTGATGCCACATCCCCCATACAGCCCTGATCTAGCACCATCTGATTACCATTTATTTCGAAGTTTGCAGAATTCTTTGAATGGTAAAACTTTCACAAATGACGATGACCTTCACTCGCACCTGGTTCAGTTTTTTACTGATAAGGACCAGAAATTTTATGAGCGCGGAATCATGCAGCTGAAAAAAGGATGGCAAAAGGTCATTGAGCAAAATGGAAAATATATAATTGATTAAAAACTATTCTTTGCTTTAAAAAAAGTGTTTTATTTTATACTACAAAACCGAAATTACTTAGTTGCCAAGCCAATACTTAGGTTGAGTTGAACTTCCAATTGCCGTGACAAGTTCTTCGATTATAAATGGACCAATGATACAGTCGACAGTGGATTTTCAAGTGCCTAACATTGTGAATTCCTGATGCCATTTCTGATGAAGGGGGCTCCATTACTAAACGATATTCTCAATTGCCGCTCGCCTATTTTCATTACACAAACCATAAACTATAATTTTCATTCGAAAAAATTAACCTACCTTTAAGAGTATTTTAATATAGCTCGAAAATACGCTCTAAATTAACTTAATTAACGTTTACTGGCACAATGAATAATAACTAATGAATCACAACCACTCCGAATTTTTAATAATAAAGAAATCAACAGAGGTACGTAATACCTGCATTAACAGGATTATTTAAAATTTCTGATGCTTGTATCGTAGCTAAGTTACGATACAGTTTTGGGCATTCTATAATTATATTTGGAAAAAAACCTTGTAGGTATGTTTTTGTTTTCGTGTCACATTAATGTATAGTACAGAATTAATCATTCAAAATAGGACATATATTGTTACATTTACTTTTCTGACTGACTGTATGTACATATATACATGAACTCAGATGAGAGAAATATTAAGAATAAATTGATTAAAGATATAATATCTTCAGTTAAAGAATAACACATATCTTAATAAAAAATCAAATGCTGCATTTGCTATAAGTATAAAGAAATTTGGCTATATTAAACTGCTAATTATCTACCCCATGAAGCAATTACGAACTATAAAGCTATTGGATTTACATTTCGTTTGTACATATACATTTAAATCTATTTCATTATAAGATTCTTCAGGACTGTGTAAAAGGAGAAGGTTTTCCTGATTACCTAGAAAATAATAATTCTGAATTATTAATACACATAAGAGAACTTCCTTACTGATCCAAACGTATCTATGTTTATATCTATAAAACCGGCCCCAGAGAAATAATATATGCGCTGAGATTTCATCATTACAAACACCATATGCTTCTGAGCAACGATTCCACAAGTATACCATTTCGATTGATAAATATGGTCAGATAGAGACGAAAACTATAAACGTAGTTTTATTAACAAAAAACACAGTTTGAATGTGTATATTAATTAAAGATAAACCTACTTCAGATGCGACCTGTTCAGCAGTGAAAGTGTAAAATGCAAACTCGAAAAAGAAAAACAGAATCGACAAAAATTTTATAATATAATTCACTAATCCGCTATCCCTGAAACAATATTTGATAATATATCAGGATATACATACTTTCCAATGACAATTTATGAAAGCAAGAAGAAAATAGTATACCAATTGATGTATTATTATAGATGATGAACAAATACCATAAGTAAAAATACTAATGTTGTAACATATTTAACTATAATCTGGTACGTAGACTGCCGCGGTCGTGGTTCATGCTATCTGCTTCTGGGCTTCCGGGCTGGAACCGCGTCACTTGTATATCTGCCCACGTTTCGTACCCATTTGTACGGGACATCTTCAGGGCTCAACTACTGCACTGAACCAGTTTCAGCCCTGAAGATATCTTATACAAATGGGTACGAAACGTCGGCAGATATACAAGTGACGCGGTTCCAATCCCGAAGCCCAGAAGCAGATAATATTTAATTATAGTTTGTGTATATTCTAATATAGGAAGACGATTTAGAAACTTATTTATATTCATAGTATTTAACAATCCACCTTTGCGAAGCATTTTTGCGTCTCCGCTATGATACCAGAAGTAGATAATTTACAATATGGAACTCTAAATTCTTCAATTGATATTTTGACTCCAGATAAAGCAAAATTACCCCGAAAAATAGCGTTAGTCAGCAATAAAGTTTGCTATTAAATATGCAAACCACTGACCTGATTAAATTAGTCTTTCTGCTATATAACATTAGTGAAAATATTAAGCTTATTTACTTACCTGGATGCTACTTCGAAAAGAACACTACATGCGCTTATCAAAGTCAGAAAGTAGTGGAAGAGAAACATAACTGAATATATCTTTCTCATGCGTAAAAACATGCTGAAACAGAAACACTTAGACGAATAATACTTCACTCTTAATTATATAAAATATGTATGTCTATTTTCTACTTTCTCTTAAATCGTTAAATTCATAAATCTATGTAAAAGGATATTATGTTAGTCGTACAAAGTATATAATCACCGTACGGTCTCTACTTACTAATAAGTGTGATATGGAAAAACGAAGAAATAATGAAAGGAAATTGTAATAAATTAAAAAATTAAAAAAAGACGTAAGTAGTAGATAGAAAATGATAACGACATCCTTAAAATTTTGCTTCAGAAACTAAAATAAATAAAAAGAAAGTATAAGGCTTTCAATTAGCAAAGAATAATTGGTAAGTGAAAGTAAAATGTATAAAGAACAAAGAAATAACATGAGTAGTTTCAAGAGCTGTATTAAATAGGTAATAAAATACAGAAGTAAAAGTAGGTTACAAAGATTAGTGAAAAAAGTTAGTATCGAACAATCCATAGATGACAGGATTTCGCGAACGCTCTGTAAACTGAACATGTGAAAAGCACATGTACAAGGTGGTAGAAATACGTTCATTCACGGCCGTGCAATAGGTACTGTTCTGGGTTGCAAGAGAGGTTCTATAAAGAAAGTTTTTAAAGAAATCGTCTACATGTACTGCGGCAACAGTGGTCAACCACAATATAAGAAGTACAAGCAGTAAGTAAAGTGAACATTTACTACCTAACAGTTATATATTCGAGAGGTAGTAAATACTATTCTCTATCGAAAGGTTAAAGTTTGCATTTTTAATCGTAGTTAGAAATTGGATCGCAATGGTCGGCAAAATGAGGTGACGACTCCAGAAATGGTGAAGGAAATCCACATAGCGGTACTGGATGTCGACTGAAAGTGCGCAAGATAGCAGACATAGTAGGCATTTCAAAAAGTGCGGTACATCGCATATTATCTGAAAATTTGAACATGAGAAAGCTGTGTGCAAGATGGGTGCCGCGACACACTCGAACAAAAACAGTGTCGCGAAGATGTTTCAATTGAGTGTTTAGCGAAGTTTCACGGCAACAAAGCAGAATTTTTGCACCATTTCACAGCCATCGTTGAAATATGGGTCCATCACTTCACACCCGAGACAAAAGAACAATCAAAACAATGGACTCAGAAGGTAGAACCGTCTCCAAAGTAGGCGGAGCGTTGGATTAAATGTTTCTGCATCTAAAGAATTCTGTCAAAATAGGAAGATCTGATGAATATGGTAAGCGCAGTAGCACATCCCATCCAAATCGAAATGCTTATTTTTTATGGAATCATTCAATTTGTCCAACTGGTGGCAATAAACACCAAAAAGTTAAAAAAAAGAACAATTCGTTTGAAATTTCGCCAAACAGAGAAAAGAAGCGTTAGTTTGTGATTGATCGACATTAACTAATGAAGAGGTTTCTCGTTGGAAATATTTGGATATTTCAAATGTTATATATTTTTTCTGAGTCTCTTAAAGGCTTTGTCCACTAATACCTTTTTAGATATCTGAGATGGTCATAAGATTTATTTTACTGCGAGCTTTTCCGATTTATTGCAGTCTAGTTAAAAAAAAGAACAATTCGTTTGAAATTTCGCCAAACAGAGAAAAGAAGCGTTAGTTTGTGATTGATCGACATTAACTAATGAAGAGGTTTCTCGTTGGAAATATTTGGATATTTCAAATGTTATATATTTTTTCTGAGTCTCTTAAAGGCTTTGTCCACTAATACCTTTTTAGATATCTGAGATGGTCATAAGATTTATTTTACTGCGAGCTTTTCCGATTTATTGCAGTCCTCGTCTCCCTCTGGAGTTGTTACCTTTTTAACTCTTGCGCAGATAACTTTTTAGTAGTCAGCAAATAAGAGTTGCAGTGTGTCGGCTAGTCTTACGAGAGAGAGTGGGTCGTTTGATAAGAGTTTAAATAAGGTAACGTATTCGAAATTAGAATTAAATTAAATGCAATATTGAAAAGAACATTCCAAAAACGGCCTACGCTTTGACGTAGGTTCGTTTAGACAATAATTTTTTTTAAAACAAGGCTTATTTTATGATTATAAAAGAAAGTATTTTGTATATGTGGAGCATAATGCACTCTTAAATATAACTTAAGGAACTCTAACATATTGTATCAATTAACAAGCTTGTTACTTTAAGTTTTAAGTCCTTTTTCAAAGAGAAGTATAGTAGATTACGCTGTATTTCCGTATTTGAAGTCATAAGCACCTCTGGTACCAATATTCGACTTACTTTACTAATTACATATTTAGAGAGTATTAGAGAATTTTATTTTCTGTAGAAAATTGAGGGATTTTATAATTAAGATACTTGAAATATAGACGCATTTAAAAAGATCAACTATACTTAGAACAGAAATAAAAATTAGCTTGTATAATTGTGGAGTGAAATGAAAAGGTTTTCGGGTTGTGTATTTCAAACTCTACAAACAAGTTCAGTATAGATATTACCTCAAAATCACAAGTAATTCGGTAGTAAAGCTTTAAATTAATACAAGCCCCAGCGGGTACTCGTTTTCTTCTTTCATTCTGTTCTAATACAATATATCATGAGTTACTACAATTTTAGTAATATATTCGTTACACTTACTATTATAAACACTTTTACGCTCCTCTATTGTGTTGACTATTATTTTGCTTTAACATTTCCTAATTAAATTATTTAATATTCAGGAGAAACTGTAGTTACTCACCCAAATAAGAACTGATGATGCTTTACACATTTATTTAATTCATACAGGACCGCTAGATGTTTTCTACTTAAAATATTTACAATTTTCATATTTACTAATCTCATTTGGAGAATAATATGAACACAAAGTGCGAAGTACATCAAATCGTATCCAACCACAATAGCTTCTCCCACGTAACATGCATGTAAATGACCTATCCATACAATAGCAAGCATTGCTTCTGAAGACGGAACGAAAGTCGTTAAAGGAAATACTCTATTGGAACTAAAAATAGGTATTAGAGCGTAACAAAATGCTAGAGAGGCTGAAAGATACAGCATTGCTCTGTGCATACTGCTGATGACCCTGTAAACAGTCTCAACAAATTTCTTTATGTTTTCGAATTCCAAATAGGTCCAAAATTTGTTCTGGATATCGTTTAATACAATTTCTATTTCTGATTTGCAACTAATGAACGATGCGTACTTGAACAAAATCTGAAATCTAGCTTCGTACACATGTATGTTTATTATATTTGAAAATGATGGATACTTACATGAAATACATACATGAACGATTGCAATGTTTCAAGGAAGGGTTCTCCTTTTACGTGAAAAAAATTTAGAAATATGTATGTTATTGTTAATGTCAATAAGCAGCAATTGAATACGCGAAAAATAATTAATTTATTGAAAGTTCGATAATGCGCTTCGAATATGACACTTAACAATAATGCAGATGCACGTAACATTTTAATACGAAATAAGTTTGCCATGCTAACTCGGGCGTTACTAGCACTGAAATAATCAAAACTCAGGTTGGGACAATCGAAGATGAATTAAGTAATCTCAAAATCTATTACGCGTATGCATATATAATGAAGAAGGATATATAATTATGTTGAATTAGAAAAACTTTATCAATTATATAGTATTGATTTTTCATAAAGCACAAGTCCTTTCAAACTTATTGCTAAAGGATGTGTTCGAGAGGTATTTACGGTCTTTTAAAAATTTAATAATATATGAATGACTGCTTCAGTGAATCTTATATTACGCGGAATTGTACTAATTGGCCGTTAGTCATTTTCTAATAAAAATGAATTTTCGAACCGATTTTTTTGTTCTAAAAACAAATGAAAAGGAAACAAATGTAATTTACTCACAATAAGAATAATAATATTTTTTTTAAATGCAAAAGATAACGAAAAGGCGAAAGTGTTTTAAAAATATTAAGTGTACATCGCAACATAAATATTCTGAAATGGAAATGCTATTAAATTTATTTTAGCAGAATTTACTGAAGATGTCCTCTCTTTACGAATATACCTAAATATAACAGGGCTTTTGCAAGGGAAACAAATTACAAATAAATGAAAATTAGTATTTTCTACGGTGCCATCTTTGATTATAATAGTAGAAATTAATTAAATATTTCTGCTCTGGACTAGGACACAACTTTTGCTGGATGGCTGCCTTGTCAATTCGGTGACCAGGTAACATAGTACAGTTTCGAGTCTCTTAATATGTCGTAAATCATATTATAGAGACAGGTCTAATAGTTATAACACGCAGTCAGGTTTTGGTGGTAATAATTATATGTACATAAGTATATAATTAAGTAATGATTGTAGTGATTGTAGTCAACGATGGTACAGCAGAAAACACTAATTTTCATTAATTTTCCATTGCATTGTTTAATTATGTAGTTATATATGTATAATTTCTCGCAATTATACACGTTGTGATAAACCCTCTTCACTACGGAAGCGAATAAAATGTGAAATTTGAAATATCCTATTATTCAGCAAAACATTGTCTTAACTTAATAAATATTGCAACGAACATACGACCGCTCTAATTCTTTCAAACAATTTTGTATATTATTGTGTGAAACAAGTATCTAGAGCTTACGTCAACTTTAATTATAACATATTTACCAACTCTCAAACCTTTTTCATTTGAATAATGTAATTGGAACTCTAATGGCTTTGGATGAATTTCAACGTTTTTTTCCTTTTTTTACGGAGGCATTAGTAATGTGAAATCATACCTCTCAGTGGTTATTTTATCCCTACCCAGCAAATCGATAATACTTGCTTCATAGGAATCTTATAAAAGTAAAATAAAGACTTTTCCTGGAGTTTCTAAGTACAGAAGATCTTAGATTTTAAAGAATCAAAATATCTTCATCTAATTGATAGTTGTCCCAAGTTGCATACATGTTAAGAGAGCAGCTTAGCATTTTTTTTCAAATCGGACACAGATTAAACATGATGTTCCTACGATTGCTCGCTTCTGACCAGTATTCAAACATTTGGGGACTTATTTCTCAAAATATTATTTCATATCCTCATAAATGGGAGCTGTTTTTAAACGGGTTCATATGAAATTTTCAGTCCAATTTAATGGCATGATAATCAATTCAAAATCTCCGTAGATTTTTTTTAGAAACGCAACTGTTCTTCTGGGCTTCTCTTCGTCTTTAATTGAAAGGTGATATCTTTTGAAGTATGCAATTAAATTTTTGATGGTTACATATGAGTGGCAATTAACACCTAGAACATTGTGCGCATCATCGCAAATCCGTTTGCCTCCTAATTTCTTCAAATAAGTGCTTAATTTATGAAGGCCATATCTTAAATACATTTACATGAGAATAACGCTGCGAATAATTTCATTCAAAGTTAAAGTTAATATTTTTTAATAGAAAACTCTATAATCTTATTGTGCTATTGAATTTTTAACTACATTTTTAAAGCTTGAAGCACAATTATTGATGAATAGTAATTTCGTAGAAGAAATAAACGCTTGAACATATTTTCACTAAAATGCCATAAAAGAAATCATAAATAATCATATAAGAACAATTGATTAGGGAATTATTGTGTGTATATACATTCTATTCACATTTTTGAGTACATACGTATGCTTATTTTAATTAAAAGAAGATGGCTTCAACTATAAATAAACTTAAATTGTAATACAGTCATGGTTATATAAAGGCTTTCGTAAATAAATTAATCATACTGTAAATACTTAGATTTCATATTTCAGAGCAAATACAAAATGTACCTTTAAATTTTTCTTTATTGCAGGTGCTTTGTTAATTATTAGTAATTTTGAATAAACCTCTGGGTTTGCAAGTAGTGTACAATCTAGTTGAATTTGATGGAGCCTGTGGTTGATTGACTTGATCAATAAGGTGCACATCTTGGTTTTCAACGGTGCGGATCGCGTACGGAGTTTGTTTTTTCGTACAATTTTTTCGCCGTGTTTTACCAGGTGCGACACTTTGAAATTATCTGCTGATGATGACAACTTGGTTGTCGAAATGCGTATACAGAATTTACAAATAGTTAATTGTGGAAAGGGGTTATATATCAACCTTATTGATCAAGTGTACAATCTGATCTGGAAGGCTGGGTAGGTGGGATTATAAATATATATATATATATATGATTAGGCACCTTATTTTTAACTTGTTAATATATTCTGACGTAATAATGCGTTGTAGTACTTTATCATCAGTATGCCTTTCATTGTGTAGGTCAAACGCTTACGGTGGAGGGAAAATATGTTTGTATTTATATTCAGAAAATGGGTGTTCGACGTCTAATGTTAATATTCGCTAATCTAAGTCCTTTTTATCACTTTCACACCCTTGGTTTTCACTTAAACAATGCTCTATACGGACATAGTTTTAAAATCGGGACCCTTATTTGAAATCGTATATAATTTACCTGCTGTATGGGTACCTACATTATTTGTTAGATCTCTTAGCAAGGCTTTCGGGCAATGCACTATACTCAGAGCATCATGTAAAGACAGCTTGCTGCTTTTTGATTGGAAGATAGCTTCTAAACAATCGAGCAATTTTCAGCAATTTGCTATATTTGTGATTGGATTTCGATACAAATAGTTGGTGGATTAACAGAATTACTTAAGCTTTTTGTAAATTTAATTTCAAATTAACAATGTAAAATTGCTTCTGGTGGTATATTACAGCTTGAAACTAAGATCCTCTCATTGATACCGGCTGTGCTGGCAGAAAGTGGCATGCATGATTCGTTAAAAATGCTAATGCGAAGAGGAAATTTAATGTCACATTAATGTATAGTACAGAATTTATCCTACGGAAGAAAAGGATGAACAACTATAAGAATGCAGTTCAAATAAGTCGTATAGAAAACTTTATTTTTTGTAAATCGACGAACACATTCTTAAGATATCGTAAGTATATACTGTTACATTTTAATTTTATGAAAAGGTACTTATTCATTAAGAACATATCTTTAGGTAAGGAATAATATATACATATCTTCATAGGATAGTAAATTTTATATTTGATATAAATATAAAGAAATTTCGCAATATTAAATTACTAATTATCTACTTTTTGAAGCAGTTATGATCTATAAAGTTATTGTATTTGTAATTCTTTTATACACCTCCATTTAATTTTATTTCCTCATCGATAGAGCTCCATGCATTCCGCAACTTATCCCAAAGATCTGTTTTGCTAGTAGGAGGTATTTTACGCACTTTCGAATCCAAGCAGTCCCATAACAGCTCTATCGAATTGCAGTCCGGACTTTGGGATGGCCATGTTATTAATGTAAGAATTCTTCTTTCAGTTTTGCTGAAAAACCTTTTTACAATCTTTGCTGTGTGTTTGGGGTCGCTCTCTTGCTGATAAACAAACCGCGGACTCAATATCTCCATCGCTGACGGAAGAGCATGCTCTTGCAATATACCCCAATAGACTTCTTTTGTCATTCTTTCTGTGATTTGCACCAATTTTCCGATGCGCCCACCTCCAAAGCAACCCCAAACCGTTATATTTGCACCACCATGTTTCATGGTCTTAACCACACATTCATTTAACATTATCTCCCCGACACGACGACGAACAAAAGTACGGCGTTTATTTCCAAAAATTTCATATTTGGATTCATCTGTCCCTAATACTTGTTTCCATTCTTCGACAGTCCAGTACCTGTGTGATCTCGCCCAGGCCAATCTTTTTTGTTTATGTTGTGCAGGCAGCAACTCGACCGCTAAGTCCAGCCTCAGCTAAACGGTGTTTGGTTGTTGTTACGCTGCGCTTTTGCACTGCGTTTTCGGTCCCCGAGTTGGCCAGTTTCTGCCATTCTCCTTATAGTTTGATGAACACAATACTCAGAAACCTTTAGTTTTCGGGCGATTGCTCTATTAATAAGCTTTGTTTCGTGCAAAGCAATAATTCTGTCCCTTTTGTTAAAGAGTTGGTTGCTTTCTCGCTCACTGGATAGCACTTACTGACACTTCGTTAACAACGTAAATACTGAGTATTCACTGTGTAATTGACATAAAATATACCCTTACAAGCGCACAAATATCAGGTAAAGACTGGCTATTACGTCCACGTAATAAACCATACAATGAACAATTCCGAGTAAGGGATAATCTCCATGACACCCGCATTATATTTCTTACCTGAATATTATTTCTTGAAATAGAAAATAAGGCGCTCATGCATTTATACAATATACAGGTTAAATAACCTGCAAATATGTAAAATGATTTTAGTTTGGATAAAATTTCAATATATTAACTTAAATATTTTATTTCCTTCTGTAATTAAAATTATCTGTAGTGCGATTAAACTTATGGACGGTAGTGTATGTATTTTATCCATTTCTGTATTTTGTGTATTTATGTATGGTAGAGTATAAATTCATGAATTGTTTGGTAAATAAATTATCCCTCAGCATCCTTTTTAGGTTGTTAATTACAAAAATAACATCTGAAATGTGGAAATTTAGATATCTTTTTGAATTTATAAACTCCACAGGTAAAAATGTCTGTAATTTTTTTGAGGTGACCAAAAATAACTTTAACAGTGTTTTAATATTACTAGTGTCCAATATGGGTAGATGTTTTTCTACGTATGTATGTGTGGCACATTTAATATTGCAAAATAGGATATTTAGGTTGTAATTATTAGAACAATTATATAAACAATATACAACACACAAAAATAATATATGCATTCTAAGCAGCGACTGAAGCTAGATTCATAAAATAATAGAAAACAACTTTCAACCTCCTTAACCAATATTTCTAAAGTTATTGGCTTGTTTTGAAGAAACCACAATGCTGACGTTCATTTACCTTATCGATACCCCATGCCCTCCTGACAACTTACATGATGTATAATATTGGGTTGGCAACTAAGTACTTTCGCTTTTGTAGTATAAAATAAAACACTTTTTTTTTAAACAAAGAATAGTTTTTAATCAATTATATATTTTCCATTTTTCTCAATGACCTTTTGCCATCTTTCTTTCAGCTGCATGATTCCGCGCTCATAAAATTTCTGGTCCTTATCAGTAAAAAACTCAACCAGGGGCGAGTGAAGGTCATCGTCATTTGTGAAAGTTTTACTATTCAAAGAATTCTGCAAACTTCACAATGCAGAAATAGTTCAACTCTACAACTAGTGAAATTTCTTGGAGTTGAACCACGTACTATATAATTCGGGCTTGGCTCCGTCCGGCAACTTTTATTAAAAAATTTAAAAAATCCGCTCAGAGAACATGATATTTTAAACGATAATCATTGAGAAATATAGTCACTGAAGGGTAGGTGGCAAAAGTGCGTAGAAATTAAAGAGATTACCTTTTAAGTATAAGATTATCAAAAAAATCGCTCCAGGTTTTTCAACTTTTACTAGTACTGTTGCAATAGTAATAGTAACTAACACCATATATGCATATATGCATTCACATTAGCCTATTGAATCTCTACTTGATTTATTGGGTTGGCAACTAAGTACTTTCGGTTTTGTAGTATAAAATAAAACACTTTTTTTTAAACAAAGAATAGTTTTTAATCAATTGTATATTTTTCACTTTGCTCAGTGACCTTTTGCCAGCTCTCTTTCAGCTGCATGATTCCGCGCTCATAAAATTTCTGGTACTTATCAGCAAAAAACTGAACCAGGTGCGAGTGAAGGTCATCGTCATTTGTGAAAGTTTTATCATTCAAAGAATTCTGCAAACTTCGAAATAAATGGTAATCAGATGGTGCTAGATCAGGGCTGTATGGGGGATGTGGCATCACTTCCCAGCCAAGCTCCAATAGTTTCCCACTAGTTGCCAAAAATGTGTGAGGCCTTGCATTATCTTGGTGGAAAACTACACCTCTCCGATTTGACAATTCTGGCCGTTTCTTAGATTGCTTCATCCAGTTTTATTAATTGTTGACAGTAAACATCAGAATTGATCGTGTGGTTCCTTGGAAGCAGCTCAAAAAACACAACACCTTTGTAATCCCACCAAACTGATAGCATGATCTTTTTTGGATGCAATATAGCTTTCGATATGATTTAAGCTGGTGTATCGTGTTTGCTCCATGATCGTTTTCGAACTATGTTACTGTACAGGACCCATATTTCATCACCAGTGATGATTCTTTTTAAGAAAGGGTCGGTTTTATTTCGTCTAAGGTGCATATAGCAAAAGTTGATTCATTGTGTTAAATGAATTTCTTTCAATTCGTGAGGTACCCAAATATCAAGCTTCTTAACTAGCCCAAGACATTTTAAATGTTTTTCGATTATCGTGTCCGATACATGTAGCCTCTCCGCAACCTCTCGAACAGTTATATGACGATCCTCTTCAATTATGACATTGATTTGGTCATCATCAACTTCAGTAGGCCGACCAGAACGTTGCTCATCTTTGAGGAAAAAATCTCCAGAACGGAATTTTTTATACCAATTCTGACACGTGCGCTCTGTTAAGCAATTAGCACCATAAACTTCACATATCTTTTTGTGAGCCGCAGCAGCTTTCTTTCCTTTACGGAAATAAAGTAGTAAAATATGTCGAAAAAGTTCGTTTCTGCACTCCATTTAAAATTAACCCACAACTAATAGCTTTAATAAAAATCACGCACTACTTGCTTCTGAAGTTACGTCAATGTGACTAGTATCACGCGACAAACGGTAAAGTACAGCACACTAACATACGTTATACAAAAAATAAAGCAACGCTCTGTATCAGTAAAAACTGAAAGTACTTATTTGCCAACCCAATAGATATCAACTATGTACGAGAAACCGGGCATTAGACAACTCAGCTAAACTACAATACGAAGGAATATGCAGTATTGTAGCAAATGGGCAGAGGCTCTACCCTCAGATGGACATGACATAAACCGTCATCAGGGAAACACTCTTTTTAACGCGAAGCGTGCAGCTAGGAAAAATATCTAGAGATCCGATCTATATATTATAGATAAGCAGAAACGCCGATAGAATTAAAGGCGATGAATGTAAGAGAAGCAAAAGCAAACTTATCTCCAAAGATCAATTCGGATGTTTGAGTTTTATTGCAGTCCTTTAATTGTTCATTCAGATTTCTAAATTGTTTTCTTTTATTCACGATTTTGTAACCGTTCAACTTTTCTTTATATCAGTAATATAAAAAACTGCTTAGAGAATAAGGAACCGCACTAAAAGTAAAAAATATTAATTTCATTATCTTCATATAGTTCTTTAGGGGTTAAGCGAATAACTAAAGAACTTCATTAAAAGCCAAAACATCTGCTATCTTATTACAATTCGCTTCAATATTTGCTTCTAATCCAGTTGTTTCAAGTTTTCGCTCCATGTTTTTATCTGGATACTTTCAGTAAGAACTGTTGTTGTCACACTAGCATATGTACAGTACCATAAACGAAGAGAATTTCTAACTTTTAGAAATAGTGTACCTAACTTTTACGGCAAAATATGCTGGGGAAATTGCGGAAATGGAGAAAAATTGTCAATTTCATAAAAAAGAGCCAAAATCTTGCTTAAGTTGATTTTAAAGCCTATTTGTCGTGTCATGATGCAAATCCAAATTGGTCAGTTTTGAGATAATAAATTAAAGAGAAAATTTAATTAGAATAAAATTAGAAAATTTAATTAGCGGTGCTGTTTAATTCTTTTGCTTCAGTTGCATTTGGTGCAGCATGTAATTATTATTAATAACAATAGAGTAAATCATTTCTTTAAATAACAAATTAAACAACTCAACGTACTACCATATCAATACCTCAGGTGTTACTGTTGATATCAGGTTGTTACAAATGTAATGTCTGTTTTTTGCTTCAGTCTGAACTGAATCGCACCTGCGTGAAGACGTGTACGTTTTTGGTGAAAATTATTATTTTATTTGTAGAAAAGGGTATTTATTTTGAAGTGTGTACCTGTTCTATTTCTTGGAAAGATTAATACACCTGTCCTTGTCTCGCCTATGGAAATGCTGTCGGCAAGAGATATTCGGGCAATTTACCTCTTTCAATTTAAAAAGGGATTAAATGCAGCTGCAGCAACGCGAGAAATTAATCAGGCGTTCGGTGAAACCACGTGTAATGAACGCACATTACGGCGATGGTTTAAAAAATTCAGCGAGGGAAATTTTGATTTGGAAAATGAGCCTCGCGGATATGCGCGTAGCACCGTTAATGACGACGAGCTGCGTGTAGAAGTTAAAAGTAATCCGTCGACAACAGTGCGTAGCCTTCCAGAAATATTTCAAGTGTCCATTGCCACCATTAGTCATCACCTTTCTTCGATTGGCAAAGTGAAGAAACTCGATCGATGGGTGCCGCACCAATTAACGGAAGCCAATAAGCACCGTCGATTAGAGGTGGCTACTTCTTTGGCTAATCAACAGAAAGTTGAACCGTTTCTTCATCGAGTGGTAACGTGGGACGAAAAGTGGATACTTTATGATAATCGGAGATGGTCAGGACAATGGTTAGATCGAGGTGAAGCACCAAGACAGTATGCACGAGCATCACTTCACCCGCGAAAGATTATGGTGACTGTATGGTGGACCAGTAAGGGTATTATTCAATATTCATTTTTGCACGCTGCCGTGCTGGTGAAACCATCACGGCAGCGTCCTATTGTGCCGAACTGGAAACTATGCATGGAAAATTGAGCCGCTTGCAGCCCTCACTAGTCAATAGACATAGACCCATACTTCTTCATGATAATGCAAGACTTCATGTTGCATGACAGACAATTCAAAAACTTTCGGAATTTGGTTACGAAATTCTCCCTCACCCACCTTATTCACCTGACCTTTCGCCAACTGATTTTCATTTTTTCCGAAGTTTAGGCAATCACTTAAAGAATAAGGACTTCCCTGACCGGGAGTCTGTAATAGCAGTGTTTGAGCAATATGTGAGCCGTCAAAACCTAGATTTCTTTTTAAAGGGAATTTTTCAGCTTCCAGGCCGTTGGCAACAAACTATTGATGTAAATGGAGACTATTTTGCAGAATATTTACATTTTTTTAAATTTAGACCTTTTTTTTATTCCTTGCGAAATCGGACATTTCATATGTAACAACCTGATATGTGTAAATATAGTGAAACCCGCTTATTGGAATACTCATATTGTCCGCCAAAATTATTCCTATATGCGGATTTTTCCATTATCCGTTTTTAACTTATCTTTTCTTATTACTAGTAAGTTAAGTACGTACATACATACATACTTCGTGTTCTTTAAATCTGCGATTTTATAACTATAAAATTGACTTCAGCATGATACTATAAATTTATGTTGCGATTTTCATAAAATGTATTTAAGAATACATTCAAAAGAAATAAAACACATTTCAGAGCAATACATATTTTTTAATTGATACTTTTTTTTTTATTTCAAACTCTACACATCTTTAACAAATTTTACTTTCGTCAAGGTAACCACCAAAATAATCTGTAATTTTATTTTGTTTTCTTTCTATACACAAAATATAAGTGATTTGGTTATCTAATGCATAAAAATGTACAAAATTACAATCAGTTTTTAATTATAAAAAACGACGTATAGTGTCACATGCTAATTTCACTTCTTGAGGTGATGGCGCGGTTGATGGAGTATCCTTTGCATATGTATTTTCTTCTGCTTCTTTTTCCTCCTTCTGTCCCATCACCTTGTTTGCACAATTTTCGTCTGACTCTTTAAAAACAGGTAAATTGTCATCGAAAGAAACGAAAATGGAAAAATATTCTTCTGTCATGGCATCCGGAAATGGTTCTTCGATGTTGACAATTTCTTGTTCGTCTCCTTTAATACGCTGACATTTTACGAAACAATTTAAAATAGAGCTTGACTGAATTTTATCCCACGATAGTTTTCGAGAGAGGCCAATTGCACCTTCAGTAGATGACGGCTCATAAAAATCAACTGTAGAAATAATTTTCCTTATTATTTCCTTTCTATAATATCTCTTAAAAAGAGAGATAACTCCTTGATCCAAGGGTTGAATTATAGGTGTTGTGTTTGCCGGCAAATAATGTAGTTGCACATTAGTCAAACGCACATCTGCCTTGTGAGCAGAGCAGTTGTCCATAAACAGCAAAACTTTCTTATTTGATTGTTTCATTACCTTATCGAAGATTAAAAGCCAATCTTTAAACAGTGCTACTGTCATCCAAGCATTTTTGTTTGAAGTATATTTCACAGGCAAAGATTTTACACCTTTATAATTCCTTGGGCTTTTTGACTTGCCAATGACAAAGAGCGGCTTATGACTTCCGTCAGAATTGGCGCACATCAAAAGTGTAATTCGGTCTTTTGCAGCTTTACCTCCTACAGCCTTTTCTCCGCGAAAACAGAAGGATCCGTCCGGAATAGCTCGATAATATAAAGCGGTTTCATCGCAGTTATAAATGCAGTCTGGCTAATAATCTTTTAATAAAGACGGTAAAACCTCACTTATCCACGTATTTGCAGCAACTACATCTGCGTCACTTGCTTCACCTACAATTTTTTTGAAAGAAATTTGGGCACGACTTTTTCATCTGGTAAACCACCCATTTGTTGCTTGAAAATTTACACTACCCCCAGATTTTGTGCAATTTGTTCGGCTTTTTCCTTCAAAATGGGTCCGCTAAGTGGAACTTTACCCGCTCGTTTTTTTTTACTCACTTGTTCTTGAGATACACCACTTTTTTTGGCAACATCCGACTGACTGTAAGTTGTTTCTTCTAAATACTCAAGCAATTTTACTTTTTCCTTCGGAGCAAGGTCTTTTTTTTTCAAGTTTATCGAAGAAGCCGTTTTTCACTCACTTTCACTCACTTTCGATTGCAATGTCAAATAACAAACAGATCAGAAATATAGAAATTTCCTGCTTTTAGAACCTTCGAAAAAATTTTTATTGTATATCTGTAATTCGCACAGAATTAACCATTATTTAATACTGTTTAAAATCACTTAGGTACAAGATTTTATTGCAATAAGTAATTATCCGAAGATTGTCTTTAATTATGTATATAATAGTTTTCTAAAAGTAAAGTAAACATTTATAGTAACTTTTGGTTTACATCCACCTTTAGTGAAGCAAGTAGAGAAATTTATTCTTTTATGACGAAAAAATCGCATTAGTGTTCTTAGAAAATCCATTCCTTTACCCAATATATTCTATTAAAAGATATTCTTATAACTGAATACTTTTGTTAATACCTAAAGGAAAATATTTTGTTCTTGAGATTTTAATTCCTTTAACCGATATATTCTATTGAGAGGGTTTCCAATAAACGGGTTTCACTGTATTATGTAAACGTTTATTAACTTAAGTATTTCTTTTTTAAAATATAAATATATGTACTAATAATTTGGTTGTTACTTGAAGAACACCGTGAATTATACATTCTTATTATGATAAAATTCGCCTGTCTGTAATACATTAAGACTAAACTATCGAATATTATACAAAGCTAAACTTATAATAGAAGCAAATTATCTGCGATAATTGGCACCAATTACTATTAATGGGTACACATATCTACGGAAATCACTTACTTTAATTTCATTTAATGATTCAATTTTCTTTATTATTTGGGAAATCGGAATATCTTGCTCAGCGCGCGTGATTGATTAGATTCTGTTCAGTTTATGGCAAACTCGAACGAAGGAAACATGGAGAACCTGTTCCGTATTGAAATGTTAAGCGCCAGTGGATATTTAGTACGATTTATAGGTGAAATGCAAAATCGTACTTCGCCGAATTTATTATTCTTTCGCGTGTTTAATTGTTGTGCACTGTTAGTGACAATTACACATATATTTGTAAATTTCTTTCACGTGAAAGACGAACTCTTTATCGAAACGTTGCAATCATTCGTGCATATATTACACGTAAGTTACACTTTAGTACTCTCCATGGGTACTTAACGCGGAAATAATTTTCAGGCTTTGCTGAAGTATTTAATATTTATGGCTTATAAGTCGGAAATAAAAATTGTATTAAACGAACTGGCGAATAAACTTTGGAATTACATGGAATTTAAAGATATGAGAAAATCTATCGAAAGAATATACACCCTTGTTAAGAATGTGCAGACAGCATTAATTATAATTGCGATATTTCTGGGCATGTCTTACCCCTTAATATCTGTTTTCGATTCTTCTCAGGTTTTCCCTTTAGTGGCTTTCGTTCCAGATTCAGACCTATTAGTTACTGTCTTATGGATGACCCAAATGTATGTATTTTGCATTGGAGCTACAATTATTGTAGGATATGACACAATGTACTTTTCACTTTGCATTCATATAGTTCTTCAAATAAGGTTATTGAAAGAAAAAATTAAAATGATTTTGGATGATGATCATAAGCACATTGCTCGAAATATAAGTAGCTGCATAAAACACCATCAATTTCTAATTTGGTAAGTACGCAAGTATTAGATTTTTTAAACTTTGCTATAACTACAATAAACAAACATCAATAACTTACCTAAACCAAATGTTGAAGTTGTACGATCTTTTCTTCTGATAAACAACAATAATATTGACAATGCTAATGTAATTATGGTATGAGTCTATTTTCAGTTTCACAATGTGACTAATTACTGTTCGTTCTATGCGGCATACTGCTCTGAATTTTCAATTTAATATTATATAATAATTGTGATTGTACGATATAGCACAATACTCAGTGTACACCGCATATATATCGCGGAAATTTTTGAAAAAACTTCCTTGTCTCATTCATAATGCAACTTGGTTACTGAATGCCCGGTAAATATGGAATCGTGATTTCGAGTTTACCGGAGAACAGGAAACTTTTTTAATTATTTCTGCAACATATAAAGGCTTTTCCAATAGGGACTTGACAACTTTTAATTCAATTTGTGAACGCACCCTTTCACCAATCATCGAACTGTCATTGTCAATTTATTCAGTAAACTTAACATTTTCATCATGGTAAAGTACACGAACGAACAACGTCTGCAAATTATAAAAATTTACTACAGAAATTCGGAGTCGGTGACCGCTACTTTAAGAGCGTTAACTCCGATTTTCGGTCGTAATTCTCGCCCTAGTAGACAAGCAGTAACAAGTTTAGTGCAAAAATTTGTGTCTACATATTCGTTGTGTGATGTTGCCGTGCCAGTGAGACAACGAGTTGGTCGAAGTGTCGAAAATATCGCTGCCGTTGAAACGTCCGTAGCAAATGATCCAAATTAGTCACTTTCACGGCGTTCTCAAGAGTTGGGCATCGCCCAGACCACTTTATTGCGAATTTTGCGTAAGGATCTTAGTTTACACCCATACGAGATCAAGCTGACTCAAGAATTGAAGCCGATGGACCATTTGAAGCGATGTACGTTCTCCAATTGGGCTATGGAAAAGATACGCCAAGATGATCAATTTCATCGCAAAATCATTTTCAGTGACGAAGCTCATTTTTGGCTCAATGGGTTCGTCAATAAGCAAAATATGCGTTATTGGTCGGGTGAAAATCCACATGTGCTTCATGAAACACTTCATCCACAAAAAATAACTGTTTGGTGCGGTTTGCATGCCGACGGCGTCATAGGGCCATATTTTTTCGTTGACGATAATGATCGTCACGTTACTGTGAATGGTAATCGTTATCGCGCCATGATTACCGATTATTTTTGGTCCGAATTGGAAGATATGGACTTGGACAATATGTGGTTTCAGCAGGACGGTGCCACAAGCCACACAGCACACGTTACAATCGATTTATTGAAGAGTAAGTTTGATGAGCGTGTTATCTCAAGAAATAGGACCAGTCGATTGATCGCCTCGTTCGTGCGATTTAACCCCTCTAGACT